>JAMWET010001683.1:5000-21936 GCA_024036415.1 Prochilodus magdalenae | reverse complement strand
TAAAAGCAAGTGGCCCCCCGGGCCCTAGGGTCAGGGTTTAAGTAAAAGCAAGTGGCCCCCCCGGGCCCTAGGGTCAGGGTTTAAGTAAAAGTAAGTGGCCCCCCCGGGCCCTAGGGTCAGGGTTTAAGTAAAAGTAAGTGGCCCCTTTCGGGTCCCAGGGTTAGGGTTTAAGTAAAAGCAAGTGGCCCCCCGGGCCCTAGGGTTAGGGTTTAAGTAAAAGTAAGTGGCCCCCCGGGCCCTAGGGTCAGGGTTTAAGTAAAAGCAAGTGGCCCCCCGGGCCCTAGGGTTAGGGTTTAAGTAAAAGTAAGTGGCCCCCCGGGTCCTAGGGTCAGGGTTCAAGTAAGTAAAAGTAAGTGGCCCCCCCGGGCCCTAGGGTTAGGGTTTAAGTAAAAGCAAGTGGCCCTCCGGGCCCTAGGGTCAGGGTTTAAGTAAAAGTAAGTGGCCCCCCAGGCCCTAGGGTCAGGGTTTAAGTAAAAGTAAGTGGACCCCCCAGGCCCTAGGGTCAGGGTTCAAGTAAGTAAAAGAAAGTGGCCCCCCTGGTCCTAGGGTCAGGGTTCAAGTAAAAGTGGCCCCCCCAGGCCCTAGGGTCAGGGTTCAAGTAAAAGCAAGTGGCCCCCCGGGCCCTAGGGTCAGGGTTCAAATAAGTAAAAGTAAGTGGCCCCCCCGGGCCCTAGGGTTAGGGTTTAAGTAAAAGCAAGTGGCCCCCCCGGGCCCTAGGGTCAGGTTAAAGTAAAAAGTAAGTGGGTTTAAGGCCCCCCCGGGGTCAGGGTTTAGGGTTTAAGTAAAAGCAAGTGGCCCCCCGGGCCCTAGGGTTAGGGTTTAAGTAAAAGTAAGTGGCCCCCCGGGCCCTAGGGTCAGGGTTTAAGTAAAAGCAAGTGGCCCCCCAGGCCCTAGGGTCAGGGTTTAAGTAAAAGTAAGTGGCCCCCCCGGGCCCTAGGGTCAGGGTTTAAGTAAAAGCAAGTGGCTCCCCCGGCCCTAGGGTTAGGTTTTAAGTAAAAGCAAGTGGCCCCCCAGGCCCTAGGGTCAGGGTTCAAGTAAAAGTAGGTGGCCCCCACGGGCCCTAGGGTCAGGGTTTAAGTAAAAGCAAGTGGCCCCCCGGGCCCTAGGGTCAGGGTTCAAATAAGTAAAAGTAAGTGGCCCCCCCGGGCCCTAGGGTCAGGGTTTAAGTAAAAGTAAGTGGCCCCCCGGGCCCTAGGGTTAGGGTTTAAGTAAAAGCAAGTGGCCCCCCGGGCCCTAGGGTCAGGGTTTAAGTAAAAGTAAGTGGCCCCCCCGGGCCCTAGGGTTAGGGTTTAAGTAAAAGCATAAGTGGCCCCCCCGGGCCCTAGGGTTAGGGTTTAAGTAAAAGTAAGTGGCCCCCCCGGGCCCTAGGGTCAGGGTTTAAAGTAAAAGGTTCCTAGGGTCAGGGTTCAAATAAGTAAAAGTAAGTGGCCCCCCCGGGCCCTAGGGTCAGGGTTTAAGTAAAAGCAAGTGGCCCCCCTGGTCCTAGGGTCAGGGTTCAAGTAAGTAAAAGAAAGTGGCCCCTCGGGCCCTAGGGTTAGGGTTTAAGTAAAAGCAAGTGGCCCCCCGGGCCCTAGGGTTAGGGTTTAAGTAAGTAAAAGTAAGTGGCCCCCCGGGCCCTAGGGTTAGGGTTTAAGTAAAAGCAAGTGGCCCCCCGGGCCCTAGGGTCAGGGTTTAAGTAAAAGTAAGTGGCCCCCCGGGCCCTAGGGTCAGGGTTTAAGTAAAAGTAAGTGGCCCCCCCGGGCCCTAGGGTCAGGGTTCAAGTAAAAGCAAGTGGCCCCCTGGGCCCTAGGGTCCCCCCTAGGCCCTAAGGGGCCCCCGGGTAGGGTCAGGGTTCAAGAAAAAGCAAGTGGCCCCCCGGGCCCTAGGGTCAGGGTTTAAATAAAAGCCCCCCGTGGCCCCCCCCGGCCCCCCCCGGGTTCAAGTAAAAGTAAGTGGGCCCCCCGGGCCCTAGGGTCAGGGTTCAAGTAAGTAAAAGTAAGTGGCCCCCGGGGCCCTAGGCCCCCCCGGGCCCTAGGGTAGGGAGGGTTTAAGTAAAAGTGGCCCCCCAGTGGCCCCCCCTAAGTAGTAAAAGCCTAGGGTCAGGGTTCAAGTAAGTAAAAGTAAGTGGCCCCCCGGGCCCTAGGGTCAGGGTTTAAGTAAAAGCAAGTGGCCCCCCGGGTCCTAGGGTCAGGGTTCAAGTAAGTAAAAGAAAGTGGCCCCTCGGGCCCTAGGGTCAGGGTTTAAGTAAAAGCAAGTGGCCCCCCGGGCCCTAGGGTCAGGGTTTAAGTAAAAGCAAGTGGCACCGCCCCCGTCCAGGGGTCAGGGTTTAAGGGGCCCCCCGGGCCCTAGGGTTAGGGTTTAAGTAAAAGCAATGGCCCCCCTGGCCCTAGGGTGAGGGTTTAAGTAAAAGCAAGGGTTAGGGTTTAAGTAAAAGCAAGTGGCCCCCCTGGCCCTAGGGTTAGGGTTTAAGTAAAAGTATGTAGCCCCCCGGGCCCTAGGGTCAGGGTTTAAGTAAAATAAAGAAAGTGGGGTCAGGGTTTAAGCCCCCCGGGTTAGGGTTTCAGTAAAAGCAAGTGGCCCCCCGGGCCCTAGGGTCAGGGTTTAAGTAAAAGCAAGTGGCCCCCCGGGCCCTAGGGTTAGGGTTTAAGTAAAAGCAAGTGGCCCCCCCTGGTCCTAGGGTCAGGGTTCAAGTAAGTAAAAGAAAGTGGCCCCTCGGGCCCTAGGGTTAGGGTTTAAGTAAAAGCAAGTGGCCCCCCAGGCCCTAGGGTTAGGGTTTAAGTAAAAGCAAGTGGCCCCCCGGGCCCTAGGGTTAGGGTTTAAGTAAAAGCAAGTGGCCCCCCGGGCCCTAGGGTTAGGGTTTAAGTAAAAGTAAGTGGCCCCCCGGGCCCGAGGGTTAGGGTTGGGTGGCCCCCCGTTTAAGGGTTAGGGTTGGCCCCCCCGGCCCCCAGGCCCTAGGGTCAGGGTTCAAGTAAGTAAAAGTGGCCCCCCGGGCCCTAGGGTTAGGGTTTAAGTAAAAGCAAGTGGCCCCCCAGGCCCTAGGGTCAGGGTTTAAGTAAAAGTAAGTGGCCCCCCCGGGCCCTAGGGTCAGGGTTTAAGTAAAAGTAAGTGGCCCCCCGGGTCCTAGGGTCAGGGTTCAAATAAGTAAAAGTAAGTGGCCCCCCCGGGCCCTAGGGTCAGGGTTCAAGTAAGTAAAAGAAAGTGGCCCCTCGGGCCCTAGGGTCAGGGTTTAAGTAAAAGTAAGTGGCCCCCCGGGCCCTAGGGTTAGGGTTTAAGTAAAAGCAAGTGGCCCCCCGGGCCCTAGGGTTAGGGTTTAAGTAAAAGCAAGTGGCCCCCCGGGCCCTAGGGTTAGGGTTTAAGTAAAAGTAAAAGCCCCGGGGCCCCCCCCCTGGGCCCCCGGGCCCTAGGGTCAGGGTTTAAAAAGCAAGTGGCCCCCCCCGGGCCCTAAAGTTAGGGTTTTAAGTAAAAGGGCCCCTAGGGTTAGGGTTAAAGTAAAAGTAAGTGGCACCCCCCCCCAAAGTAAAAAGTAAAGTGGCCCCCCGGGCCCTAGGGTCCTAGGTTCAGGTTAAGTAAAAGTGGCCCCCCCGGCCCTAGGGTCAGGCCAAGTAAGCAAGTGGCCCCCCGGGACCTAAGTAAGGTTTAAGGCCCCCCGGGGCCCCCCCCCTCCTAGGTTTAAGTAAGTAAAGTAAGTGGCCCCCCCCGGGCCCTAGGGTCAGGGTTTAAGTAAAAGCAAGTGGCCCCCCGGGTCCTAGGGTCAGGGGTTTAAGTAAAAGTAAGTGGCCCCCCGGCCCCTAGGGTTAGGTTTAAAGTAATGGCAAGTGGCCCCCCGGGTTAGTGGCCCCCCCGGGCCCTAGGGTTAGGGTTTAAGTAAAAGCAAGTGGCCCCCCCGGGCTCTAGGGTCAGGGTTTAAGTAAAAGCAAGTGGCCCCCCGGGCCCTAGGGTTAGGGTTTAAGTAAAAGCAAGTGGCCCCCCAGGCCCTAGGGTCAGGGTTCAAATAAGTAAAAGTAAGTGGCCCCCCCGGGCCCTAGGGTTAGGGTTCAAGTAAAAGTAAGTGGCCCCCCGGGCCCTAGGGTCAGGGTTTAAGTAAAAGCAAGTGGCCCCCCGGGCCCCAGGGTTAGGGTTTAAGTAAAAGCAAGTGGCCCCCCGGGTTAGGGTTAGGGTTTAAGTAAAAGTGGCCCCCCGGGCCCTAGGGTCAGGGTTTAAGTAAGGTCAGGGTTTAAGTAAAGTGGCCCCCCCGGGCCCTAGGGTTAGGGTTTAAGTAAAAGTAAGTGGCCCCCCGGGCCCTAGGGTCAGGGTTTAAGTAAAAGTAAGTGGCCCCCCTGGTCCTAGGGTCAGGGTTCAAGTAAGTAAAAGAAAGTGGCCCCCCCGGGCCCTAGGGTCAGGGTTTAACTAAAAGTAAGTGGCCCCCTGGGTCCTAGGGTCAGGGTTCAAGTAAGTAAAAGAAAGTGGCCCCTCAGGCCCTAGGGTCAGGGTTCAAATAAGTAAGAGTAAGTGGCCCCCCGGGCCCTAGGGTTAGGGTTTAAGTAAAAAGTTCAAGTTAGGCCCTAGGGTTAGGGTTTCAGTAAAAGCAAGTGGCCCCTCAGGCCCTAGGGTTAGGGTTTAAGTAAAAGCAAGTGGCCCCCCCTGGTCCTAGGGTTAGGGTTTAAGTAAAAGCAAGTGGCCCCCCGGGCCCTAGGGTCAGGGTTTAAGTAAAAGCAAGTGGCCCCCCCGGGCTCTAGGGTCAGGGTTTAAGTAAAAGTAAGTGGCCCCCAGGGTTAGGGTTTAAGTAAAAGCAAGTGTAAGGGTTAGGGTTTAAGTAAAAGTGGACCCCCCAGGCCCTAGGGTCAGGGTTCAAGTAAGTAAAAGAAAGTGGCCCCCCCGGGCCCTAGGGTCAGGGTTCAAGTAAGTAAAAGTAAGTGGCCCCCCCCCGGGGCCCCCGTAAGTAAAAGCAAGTGGCCCCCCTGGTCCTAGGGTCAGGGTTTAAGTAAAAGTAAGTGGCCCCCCAGGCCCTAGGGTAGGGTTAAGGGTTTAAGTAAGGGTCAGGGTTTAAGTAAAAGTAAGTGGCCCCCCGGGCCCTAGGGTTAGGGTTTAAGTAAAAGCAAGTGGCCCCCCGGGCCCTAGGGTTAGGGTTTAAGTAAGTAAAAGTAAGTGGCCCCCCGTGTCCTAGGGTCAGGGTTCAAATAAGTAAAAGTAAGTGGCCCCCCCGGGCCCTAGGGTCAGGGTTTAACTAAAAGTAAGTGGCCCCCTGGGTCCTAGGGTCAGGGTTCAAGTAAAAGTAAGTGGCCCCCCGGGCCCTAGGGTTAGGGTTTAAGTAAAAGGGTGGCCCCCTAGGGTCAGGGTTTAAGTAAAAGCAAGTGGCCCCCCCGGGCCCTAGGGTCAGGGTTTAAGTAAAAGCAAGTGGCCCCCCAGGCCCTAGGGTTAGGGTTTAAGTAAAAGTAAGTGGCCCCCCCGGGCCCTAGGGTCAGGGTTTAAGTAAAAGTAAGTGGCCCCCCCGGGCCCTAGGGTCAGGGTTTAAGTAAAAGCAAGTGGCCCCCCGGGCCCTAGGGTCAGGGTTTAAGTAAAAGTAAGTGGCCCCCCGGGCCCTAGGGTTAGGGTTTAAGTAAGTAAAAGTAAGTGGCCCCCCAGGCCCTAGGGTTAGGGTTTAAGTAAAAGCAAGTGGCCCCCCGGGCCCTAGGGTCAGGGTTCAAGTAAGTAAAAGAAAGTGGCCCCCCGGGCCCTAGGGTTAGGGTTTAAGTAAAAGCAAGTGGCCCCCCGGGCCCTAGGGTCAGGGTTTAAGTAAAAGCAAGTGGCCCCCCGGGCCCTAGGGTTAGGGTTTAAGTAAAAGCAAGTGGCCCCCCGGGTCCTAGGGTCAGGGTTCAAGTAAGTAAAAGTAAGTGGCCCCCCGGGTCCTAGGGTCAGGGTTTAAGTAAAAGCAAGTGGACCCCGGGCTCTAGGGTTAGGGTTCAAGTAAAAGTAAGTGGCCCCCCCGGGCCCTAGGGTCAGGGTTTAAGTAAAAGTAAGTGGCCCCCCGGGCCCTAGGGTCAGGGTTTAAGTAAAAGTAAGTGGCCCCCCCGGGCCCTAGGGTCAGGGTTTAAGTAAAAGTAAGTGGCCCCCTGGGTCCTAGGGTCAGGGTTTAAGTAAAAGTAAGTGGCCCCCCGGGTCCTAGGGTCAGGGTTCAAGTAAGTAAAAGTAAGTGGCCCCCCCGGGCCCTAGGGTCAGGGTTCAAGTAAGTAAAAGAAAGTGGCCCCTCGGGCCCTAGGGTTAGGGTTTAAGTAAAAGCAAGTGGCCCCCCAGGCCCTAGGGTCAGGGTTCAAGTAAGTAAAAGAAAGTGGCCCATCGGGCCCAACCCCCAGGCCCTAGGGTCAGGGTTCAAGTAAGTAAAAGAAAGTGGCCCCCCTGGTCCTAGGGTCAGGGTTCAAGTAAGTAAAAGAAAGTGGCCCCTCGGGCCCTAGGGTTAGGGTTTAAGTAAAAGCAAGTGGCCCCCCCTGGTCCTAGGGTCAGGGTTCAAGTAAGTAAAAGTAAGTGGCCCCCCGGGCCCTAGGGTCAGGGTTTAAGTAAAAGCAAGTGGCCCCCCGGGCCCTAGGGTCAGGGTTTAAGTAAAAGTAAGTGGCCCCCCGGGCCCTAGGGTCAGGGTTTAAGTAAAAGCAAGTGGCCCCCCCGGGCCCTAGGGTTAGGGTTTAAGTAAAAGCAAGTGGCCCCCCAGGCCCTAGGGTCAGGGTTCAAGTAAGTAAAAGAAAGTGGCCCCTCGGGCCCTAGGGTCAGGGTTTAAGTAAAAGCAATGGCCCCCTGGACCTAGGGTTAGGGTTTAAGTAAAAGTAAGTGGCCCCCCGGGTCCTAGGGTCAGGGTTCAAGTAAGTAAAAGAAAGTGGCCCCTCGGGCCCTAGGGTTAGGGTTTAAGTAAAAGCAAGTGGCCCCCCGGGCCCTAGGGTCAGGGTTTAAGTAAAAGTAAGTGGCCCCCCCGGGCCCTAGGGTCAGGGTTCAAGTAAGTAAAAGTAAGTGGCCCCCCCGGGCCCTAGGGTTAGGGTTTAAGTAAAAGCAAGTGGCCCCCCGGGCCCGAGGGGTCGGGTTTAAGTAAAAGTAAGTGGCCCCCCCGGGCCGGTGGGTTGGGGTTTAAGTAATAGTGGTGGCCCCCCCAGGGTTTAAGTAAGTAAAAGCAAGTGGCCCCCCGGGCCCTAGGGTCAGGGTTTAAGTAAAAGCAAGTGGCCCCCCGGGCCCTAGGGTTAGGGTTTAAGTAAAAGCAAGTGGCCCCCCGGGCCCTAGGGTTAGGGTTTAAGTAAAAGCAAGTGGCCCCCCGGGCCCTAGGGTCAGGGTTTAAGTAAAAGTAAGTGGCCCCCCGGGTCCTAGGGTCAGGGTTCAAGTAAGTAAAAGTAAGTGGCCCCCCGGGCCCTAGGGTCAGGGTTTAAGTAAAAGTAAGTGGCCCCCCGGGCCCTAGGGTTAGAGGGTCAGGTTTAGGGTAAAAGTAGGCCCCCCGGGGGTTAGGGTTAGGGTTTAAGTAAAAGTGGCCCCTTAGGGTTAGGGTTAAGTTTAGGTAGTAGGGTTGGGGTTAGGGTTAGGGTGAGGGTTTAAGGTAAAGTGGCCCCTGGGTTAAGTTTAGGAGTAGGGTTGGGGGTTAGGGGTTAGGGTTTAAGGGTTAAGTTTAGGGCCCCCTAAGGTAGAGTGGTTAAGTTTAGGCGTAGGGTTGGGGTTAGGTTTAGGTATAGAGTGGTTAAGTTTAGGCGTAGGGTTGGGGTTAGGTTTAGGTATAGAGTGGTTAAGTTTAGGCGTAGGGTTGGGGTTAGGTTTAGAGAAAGGTTAAGGGTTAGGTTTAGGTATAGAGTGGTTAAGTTTAGGAGTAGGGTTGGGGTTAGGTTTAGGTATAGAGTGGTTAAGTTTAGGAGTAGGGTTGGGGTTAGGTTTGGGTATAGAGTGGTTAAGTTTAGGAGTAGGGTTGGGGTTGGGGTTAGAGAAGGTTAAGGGTTAGGTTTAGGTATAGAATGGTTAAGTTTAGGCGTAGGGTTGGGGTTAGGTTTAGGGAGAGGTTAAGGAGGAGGTAGACCCCTATGGCCGAGGCCCCAGACCCGACCAGAGAGTCCGGACAGGTCCAGAGCCTACGTTAGGCACTGGCCTACCACATGATCCCAGTCACAAGCACGCCCCCCCGACACCCCCACATCCCCAATAAGGGGGTTCACTAGATAAATAAACTTATTTTGCACCGGGCTGTTCGTTGAGTCCCCAAGGGTGCACCGACCCCAACCTGGCTATCCACTCCCTCTCCCTCCTCTTCCTGGTGGTGAGGGACCACAGCGTGTGATGCTGTAGGCCCATGACCCTCAGGGAGTGGATGCCATGCTTGATAAAGTGCCGCACCAATGGCGTGTGTGTGTGCTTATGGTGGATGATGTTATATCTGTGTGTCCATAACCTGGTGGCCATGGTGTTCCTTGTCTCCCCCACGTACTGCATGTGGCACTTAATGCAGTAAACGAGGTAGACGCAGTTGGACACTTCTTGTTTAACCGGTGGCCAGATAGGAAAGAGGTCCTTGGTTCGTGGATTAGAGATCCAGCGTTTCGGCCTAAATTCCGGTAAGTGGGAGGGTTTCTTCTTCGGCCTCTGTAGCTGAGGGAGCCTACTGCGTACCAGCAGGTCCCCCAGGTTCGGGTTTTTCCGGTAGGCCGAGATGACCCTGTGGTGGTCCAGCACTCCATCTATCGCCATAAACCTATCAAAGTTTGCCTTCAAGCTTCTGTTCAGAAGTACACTACCTTTAGAGAACGTTGTTATTAGAGGAATCATCTCGGCGCTGTTTGGTACCTTTTTGGTTCTGAAGCTTCTCAGGCAATCCCTGAGGAAGGAGCGGGAGTACCCCCGTTGCCTGAGAGCCCGAAAAAGGATCGCTTTAGCGTCCCAGAATTCCCCCGGCTGTGTACAGATCCTATGGAATCTGAGTAGTTGGGATTTCACGATTCCTCTGAAGGTGTGTTTCGGGTGGTAACTGGTTTTGAACAGAAGGGCGTGCGTGTCCGTCTCTTTGAAGTAAACTCTGGTATTAAGTTTATGTGTGTGTGGAAAATCCTGTCCTTTGTAGGTGACCGTGTCTAAAAAATTAACTTCGGTCTGGTGTAGTGTGTATTTGATTTTGATGGACCTGTTAAACCGGTTAAGGTGAGCAGCAAACTGCTCGAACTCATCCTCCGTACCGGACCAGACACCCCAGATGTCATCAAGAAATCTAAAGTAGTGGAGAGGCCTGGTGTGCCACGCAGCCAGCGCCTTCTCTTCCCATCGCGCCATGAAGATGTTGGCATACGAAGGGGCGAATCTCTTCCCCATCGCCGTTCCCTTCACCTGAAGATAGAATTTAGAGTCGAATTCAAAGTCGTTTTTGTTCAAATTAATCTCTAGTAATTTTAGTAAAATACTGTCCGGTCTATTTTTGTCAGGGTACCTGGAAAACCATTCAGTTACTGCCTCCAGGCCCGCTGGTGTTTCTATGTTTGTATATAAGCTATCAATGTCAATGGTGAAGAGGAAGCAGTCGGGTGGGAGAGTGAGTTCCCTGATTTTCGAGATAAAGTCATATGTATCTTTAATATAGCTGGGGTGCCTGGTACTGATCGGGTTTAGAAAATGCTCTATGTATTGGGCCGTGCCGTATGTCTCGCTATCACAGTCAGAGACAATCGGGCGGCCTGGTGGCATTTCAAATGGGACACTCCAGGACTGGGGGTCTTTGTGGATCTTGGGGAGTAAGTAGAAGCATCTCGGACGTGGGTTGTCCGGGCCCATGAGGTAGGCCTCTTGTTTTTTGTTAATGAAGCCCCTTTCCCGTAATTGGGTGAGGAGCTCCCGGACTTCTGGGATTGTTTTATGAAAGATGGGTTCTGTCAGTTTTCTATAATAATCCTCCTGGTGTAATTGTCGTTCTGCTTCTTTAATGTATGCTCCCCTATCCATGATGACCGTGACACTGCCCTTATCTGCAGGTTTGATGACAATGGACCTGTCCTGGCTTAATTGGGCCAGTGCCCGGCGTTCCTCCCTATCGAGATTTGGGGTTTCCCTAACACTCCAAGGTAAGTTTCTAATAGCATATCTATCTGCTCTAATAATTTTTCTGACCGTGTTAGGGACCTGAGATAGTTTTTGGGTGTCCAATTGGATTTATGCGTGAACAGTGGAGGTTCCGAGTCCTCCTCGTACCGGAAGTAGGTCGATAACAGCAGCCTCCTGTGGTACTGCTGAACGTCCAGGGTAAGCCGTTTTTTCATGTTTAGGTTTATTTTTGGGTGGGAACAAAAGATAGGCCCTTATTAAGGAGTCTAAGTTGACCCGTGGTGGGGGTGAAGTGCTTGGATAAATTCAGCACCTCACTCCCCCTCTGCAGACCCGGTTTCGGGTTCACAGGGCCGCAAAGTTTAGGCACTTGGCCCAGTGTTCAAAAATCGCTCTTGCACAGGACGGTGTCCAATGGATTTTGTCCTGAGTCACCTTGAATTGGGCAGTAGGTAGTGGGGGGAGGAAGGCCATGTTCCTCCGAATGTGGTCATTTAAACCCGAAAGCATGTTTTGTTCCTCCGTAGTGAGGTTTTTGGAATAATTAATAATGGGGATCCAAATCGCGGCACCCGGGAACTTGTCTACCGCTGCTTTAATGGCCCGCTGCATTTGTTTCACCGCGGTTTCTTTCCCTTTTTGGGCCCGGTGGTTAAGGCCGAAAGCCAGGACCACAGTCTCAACCTTAGTCAGCACCTTGGCCTTGTTGATGAAATTCTCAGCATGGCGGAATGTGCCCCCCGGGTAGCTGTCAATCTGGACATCCCCAAAATTGTGTTCAGGGATCCTGGCCAAATTGGAGTCCCCGATAATGCAAATCGGTTTGTGTGCCTTAAATGCCCAGGTGAGTAATTTACGTTTTGTAGGAGGGTGTTTGACCGGTCTGAAGGTGGCCGGTGGGTCAATTTGTACTCTGACCGGTTCGATGGATGGTGGGGAGAGACGGCTGACCTCCCGTTCCTCCCTTGGGGAACTAGCTAGAGGATCCAGGACCGACAGGATGTCACCCTGTTCGTTATCCTGGGGAACAATGGGCGACTCTGGAACTACACCAGTGGCCTGGATAGGTGTAGCAGGAGGACCCTGATTGGCTTCCTCCATTTGTGGAGAGGTAGCATACTCAGCATGTACCTCCACCACGGCTGGGGTTTTACAGCCAGTCTCGGCCCGCGGCTCATGGATAAGCGGCGGGATGGCTGCACCCTGAGTCATCGGACACAGTTCAATCTGAAACAAGTCAGAGTGGTCCTCTGGGTGGACGACTGCTGGATTGTTTTCTTTAAGTCCCTGTGTGCTAATCCCCTTTTCTTTAATCGTTTTTTTAGGTGGTCTTGGAGGTAGTGCTACCGGGAAGGGAGACAGCCCTATCCATGGAGTGGAGCGTGGTGGGGAGGCCTCCACCCGTTGGGGAAGAGGTGGAAAGTCCTCCTCCGTGAAAGGTCCTTCCTCCACTGGGGTGTTCCCAGAACCTTCCCTTCCCTTCCACCACTCAGTGACTTGGCCCAGTGTTTTAAGGAAGGTCTCAAGCGTTTTAATCGGTCCTGCTGAGTGCTTTTTAGGGTATCCCCTTTGATACCACCTAATAGCCACTTTCAGTGCTGCCTCCCAACCCTCGGCCCCAGTGGCCCGCAGTGCCTCAGTTTCCTTCTCTATATGGGCCTTGTAGTGGTCCAAGAGGATGAGGCGTGTGGTATAAGCCCAATTTTTTGCATTACCCTCCAACAAGGTTTTTGTGAGGGGTGTCATATTGGCTGGCTTAACCACCTCCGAGAGATAGTGGGTGAGTCTAGAGAAAGTTGGTGGCTCACTATTTGGATCCGCCACCTTCTCCAGGTGGTGGTGCGAGCGTAGCAGGTTGTACAGCTGCCTCACTAGAGCCGTGAATTTTTTGTATTCTGGGCTGTTTGTGTTGTGTTGTGCAGCTGGCTGGGTGTTTTGGGTGGGTATATTTGGTTGGTCCTGTGTTTTTTTGTGTCTTTGTTTATTTTTCTGTTTTTTCTGTGTTCCAGGTGCCCCCCGGCGGTTCTGGCCAGAGGAGCGAGGTTCATATTGAAGTATTCCAGCACGCCCCGAGGAGCGTGACTGGGGTTTCCAAAAATTATGGTCACCTCCCCGTTTAGGGAAAGGTGCCTGTTGGTGAAAGGGTAAGTGATTTCTAGCCCCAGGGACCTCCAACTCGTAGTGTTGGGGTTCTTGCCTGTAGGGTCTCACGAAATGGGGTTGTGTGTGGTCATATGGCCTGGCACGCTCAGCCCAAGAGCGGCTCCAAGTAGAGTCAGCCCTGCGAGGGTGAACATCGTGCTCCTGAATCCTCCACAATTGGGGTTCACGCCTGATAGAATGACCAGCGTGATTAATGGTGGGGTATTGGGACTGAGGGAAAAGTCTCCTCTGTCCCAAAAACTGTTTATAGAAAGCCATTTTGTAGCTCAAACTCGGGCGTAGGCAAGCCTGTTGTTGCTGCAACGTTTCGGTTTTCAAACAAACCTTCGTCAGGCACAGACTCGCCGACGGAGAGAAAAAAAGAAGTAAATAAAAAATTAAATGAAAGATTTTTTTGGTCTTTTTGCGTGTGAAAAAAGAAAAGGTAAGTATTTTTTAGCGTGAGAGAGAGAGAGAGAGAGATATATAGAGAAAGAGAGAGTAAAGAGAGAGTAAAATATCTTCGTTGGAGCTCTGAGAATATCGACTTGTCAGGAGGCAATCTCGCTGCGGAGTGAGAGAGGCACTCCCTGCAGCTGTGGCTATTTATAGCCGAATCAACGTTCGAGGCCCCGCCCCGTCTGAGTGCTCGAAGCACAAGCACTGAGTTTCTCCCTCTCTCTCCCCCTCTCCCCCCTCCCCTCGGGGTTTTCTGTTTTAGAGAAAGAGTTTTAAATAAAATGAAGCAATGAGTTAGTTACAGTTTGTAAATGAAACATTTTTAGACTATCTAGGGTTTTTCTGTTTCCTGGCTGTTGTTGATGTTGTTGTTTCTTCCTTTCTGTTTATCTTTTTTTCAGGTTTTAGGTTGTTTGTTCCAGATGGATCCCGTGCAGGTAAGTATTCCGGTGAGTATTTGTTTCTGTTTAAGTAGGGTAAACAATTGTTGTGTAAGTGTTTCTTTTGCAGGTTATGGAGATGCAGAGTAGAAGGAGAGGCGAGCAAAAACCGAGACCACGGATGGCGCTGGCTCGCCTAGGTTTGGGGTTAGGGGTTAAGGAAAGGTGAAAGGTTAGGTAAAGGGTGGTTAAATTTAGGTGTAGGGGTGGGGGTTAGGGTTAGAGAAAGGTTAAGGGTTAGGTTTAGGTATAGAGTGGTTAAGTTTAGGAGTAGGGTTGGGGTTAGGTTTAGGTCTAGAGTGGTTAAGTTTAGGAGTAGGGTTGGGGTTAGGTTTAGGTATAGAGTGGTTAAGTTTAGGAGTAGGGTTGGGGTTAGGTTTAGGTATAGGGT
Organism: Prochilodus magdalenae; assembly: GCA_024036415.1. Classification (NCBI taxonomy): domain Eukaryota; kingdom Metazoa; phylum Chordata; class Actinopteri; order Characiformes; family Prochilodontidae; genus Prochilodus; species Prochilodus magdalenae. The sequence continues at coordinate 8,532 of JAMWET010001683.1, read as the reverse complement.
GGTTAGGTTTAGGTGTAGGGTTGAGGGTTAGGTTTAGGTATAGGGTGGTTAGGTTTAGGTGTAGTGGGGTTAGGTTTAGGTATAGAATGGTTAAGTTTAGGCGTAGGGTTGGGGTTAGGTTTAGAGAAAGGTTAAGGGTTAGGTTTAGGTCTAGAGTGGTTAAGTTTAGGAGTAGGGTTGGGGTTAGGTTTAGGTCTAGAGTGGTTAAGTTTAGGAGTAGGGTTGGGGTTAGGTTTAGAGAAAGGTTAAGGGTTAGGTTTAGGTCTAGAGTGGTTAAGTTTAGGCGTAGGGTTGGGGTTAGGTTTAGGTCTAGAGTGGTTAAGTTTAGGAGTAGGGTTGGGGTTAGGTTTAGGTCTAGAGTGGTTAAGTTTAGGAGTAGGGTTGGGGTTAGGTTTAGGTATAGAGTGGTTAAGTTTAGGAGTAGGGTTGGGGTTAGGTTTAGAGAAAGGTTAAGGGTTAGGTTTAGGTCTAGAGTGGTTAAGTTTAGGAGTAGGGTTGGGGTTAGGTTTAGGTATAGAGTGGTTAAGTTTAGGAGTAGGGTTGGGGTTAGGTTTGGGTATAGAGTGGTTAAGTTTAGGAGTAGGGTTGGGGTTGGGGTTAGAGAAGGTTAAGGGTTAGGTTTAGGTATAGAATGGTTAAGTTTAGGCGTAGGGTTGGGGTTAGGTTTAGGGAGAGGTTAAGGAGGAGGTAGACCCCTATGGCCGAGGCCCCAGACCCGACCAGAGAGTCCGGACAGGTCCAGAGCCTACGTTAGGCACTGGCCTACCACATGATCCCAGTCACAAGCACGCCCCCCCGACACCCCCACATCCCCAATAAGGGGGTTCACTAGATAAATAAACTTATTTTGCACCGGGCTGTTCGTTGAGTCCCCAAGGGTGCACCGACCCCAACCTGGCTATCCACTCCCTCTCCCTCCTCTTCCTGGTGGTGAGGGACCACAGCGTGTGATGCTGTAGGCCCATGACCCTCAGGGAGTGGATGCCATGCTTGATAAAGTGCCGCACCAATGGCGTGTGTGTGTGCTTATGGTGAATGATGTTATATCTGTGTGTCCATAACCTGGTGGCCATGGTGTTCCTTGTCTCCCCCACGTACTGCATGTGGCACTTAATGCAGTAAACGAGGTAGACGCAGTTGGACACTTCTTGTTTAACCGGTGGCCAGATAGCAAAAAGGTCCTTGGTTCGTGGATTAGAGATCCAGCGTTTCGGCCTAAATTCCGGTAAGTGGGAGGGTTTCTTCTTCGGCCTCTGTAGCTGAGGGAGCCTACTGCGTACCAGCAGGTCCCCCAGGTTCGGGTTTTTCCGGTAGGCCGAGATGACCCTGTGGTGGTCCAGCACTCCATCTATCGCCATAAACCTATCAAAGTTTGCCTTCAAGCTTCTGTTCAGAAGTACACTACCTTTAGAGAACGTTGTTATTAGAGGAATCATCTCGGCGCTGTTTGGTACCTTTTTGGTTCTGAAGCTTCTCAGGCAATCCCTGAGGAAGGAGCGGGAGTACCCCCGTTGCCTGAGAGCCCGAAAAAGGATCGCTTTAGCGTCCCAGAATTCCCCCGGCTGTGTACAGATCCTATGGAATCTGAGTAGTTGGGATTTCACGATTCCTCTGAAGGTGTGTTTCGGGTGGTAACTGGTTTTGAACAGAAGGGCGTGCGTGTCCGTCTCTTTGAAGTAAACTCTGGTATTAAGTTTATGTGTGTGTGGAAAATCCTGTCCTTTGTAGGTGACCGTGTCTAAAAAATTAACTTCGGTCTGGTGTAGTGTGTATTTGATTTTGATGGACCTGTTAAACCGGTTAAGGTGAGCAGCAAACTGCTCGAACTCATCCTCCGTACCGGACCAGACACCCCAGATGTCATCAAGAAATCTAAAGTAGTGGAGAGGCCTGGTGTGCCACGCAGCCAGCGCCTTCTCTTCCCATCGCGCCATGAAGATGTTGGCATACGAAGGGGCGAATCTCTTCCCCATCGCCGTTCCCTTCACCTGAAGATAGAATTTAGAGTCGAATTCAAAGTCGTTTTTGTTCAAATTAATCTCTAGTAATTTTAGTAAAATACTGTCCGGTCTATTTTTGTCAGGGTACCTGGAAAACCATTCAGTTACTGCCTCCAGGCCCGCTGGTGTTTCTATGTTTGTATATAAGCTATCAATGTCAATGGTGAAGAGGAAGCAGTCGGGTGGGAGAGTGAGTTCCCTGATTTTCGAGATAAAGTCATATGTATCTTTAATATAGCTGGGGTGCCTGGTACTGATCGGGTTTAGAAAATGCTCTATGTATTGGGCCGTGCCGTATGTCTCGCTATCACAGTCAGAGACAATCGGGCGGCCTGGTGGCATTTCAAATGGGACACTCCAGGACTGGGGGTCTTTGTGGATCTTGGGGAGTAAGTAGAAGCATCTCGGACGTGGGTTGTCCGGGCCCATGAGGTAGGCCTCTTGTTTTTTGTTAATGAAGCCCCTTTCCCGTAATTGGGTGAGGAGCTCCCGGACTTCTGGGATTGTTTTATGAAAGATGGGTTCTGTCAGTTTTCTATAATAATCCTCCTGGTGTAATTGTCGTTCTGCTTCTTTAATGTATGCTCCCCTATCCATGATGACCGTTACACTGCCTTTATCTGCAGGTTTGATGACAATGGACCTGTCCTGGCTTAATTGGGCCAGTGCCCGGCGTTCCTCCCTATCGAGATTTGGGGTTTCCCTAACACTCCAAGGTAAGTTTCTAATAGCATATCTATCTGCTCTAATAATTTTTCTGACCGTGTTAGGGACCTGAGATAGTTTGGGTGTCCAATTGGATTTATGCGTGAACAGTGGAGGTTCCGAGTCCTCCTCGTACCGGAAGTAGGTCGATAACAGCAGCCTCCTGTGGTACTGCTGAACGTCCAGGGTAAGCCGTTTTTTTCATGTCCAGGTTAATTTTTGGGGTGGGAACAAAAGATAGGCCCTTATTAAGGAGTCTAAGTTGACCCGTGGTGGGGGTGAAGTGCTTGGATAAATTCAGCACCTCACTCCCCCTCTGCAGACCCGGTTTCGGGTTCACAGGGCCGCAAAGTTTAGGCACTTGGCCCAGTGTTCAAAAATCGCTCTTGCACAGGACGGTGTCCAATGGATTTTGTCCTGAGTCACCTTGAATTGGGCAGTAGGTAGTGGGGGGAGGAAGGCCATGTTCCTCCGAATGTGGTCGTTTAGACCCGAAAGCATGTTTTGTTCCTCCGTAGTGAGGTTTTTGGAATAATTAATAATGGGGATCCAAATCGCGGCACCCGGGAACTTGTCTACCGCTGCTTTAATGGCCCGCTGCATTTGTTTCACCGCGGTTTCTTTCCCTTTTTGGGCCCGGTGGTTAAGGCCGAAAGCCAGGACCACAGTCTCAACCTTAGTCAGCACCTTGGCCTTGTTGATGAAATTCTCAGCATGGCGGAATGTGCCCCCCGGGTAGCTGTCAATCTGGACATCCCCAAAATTGTGTTCAGGGATCCTGGCCAAATTGGAGTCCCCGATAATGCAAATCGGTTTGTGTGCCTTAA
>JAMWET010001682.1:0-20580 GCA_024036415.1 Prochilodus magdalenae | reverse complement strand
CTGTACAGTGACATTTAATTATTTTGCATGTAGTGTTGATGCTGCTACAAGGAAATATGGTTAGAGCAAACGGTTAGAGATCATACGTCATGCCTCTCCCTCCCTCCCTCCCTCTCTCTCTCTCTCCTTCCCTTCCTCTCTCTCTCTCTCCCTTCCTCCCTCTCTCTCTCTATCTCTTCCTCTCTCTCTCTCTCTCTCTCTCTCTCTCTCTCTCTCTCTCTCTCTCTCTCTCTCTCCATCTCTCCCTCTCTCTCTCTCTCTCTCTCCATTCTCTTTCCTCACCACTCTCTCCTTCTCTCTCTCCTCTCTCAAATCTCCTTCCTCTCTCTCTCTCTATCTTCTCTCCCATCTCTTTCTCTCTCTTCTCTCTCTCCTCTCTCTCTCTTCTCTCTCTCTATCTCCATCTATCCTCTCTCTCTCTCCATCTCTCACTCTCTCTCTCTCTCTCTCTCTCTCCCTCTCTCACATCTTTCCTCCTCGCTCTCTCTTCTATCTCTCTCTTTATCTCTCCTCTCTCCCTCTCTCATCTCTTCCTCTCTCTGTCTCTCTCTCCCTCTCTCTCTCTCTCTCTCTCTCTCTCCCTCTCTCCATCTCTTCCTCTCTCTCTCTCTCTCTCTCTCTCTCTCTCGCCCTCTCTCACACACGTCCTCTCTCTCTCTCTCTCTCTCTCTCTCTCTCTCTCTCTCTCTCTCCATCTCTTCCTCTCTCTCTCTCTCTCTCTCTCTCTCTCTCTTCCTCCCTCTCTTTCTCTCTCTCTCTCTCTCTCCCTCCATCTCTTCCCCTCTCTCTCTCCCTCCATCTCTTCCTCCCTCCCTCTCTCTCTCTCTCTCTCTCTCTCTCTCCATCATCTCTTCCTCCCTCCCTCCCATCCTCCCTCATGCGCGCGATTCCCCCCCCCCCCCCTCTCTCATGCGCTCTCTCGTGTTGTCTCTTATAGTGTTTATAGCTGTGCCTGGGCAGAATCATTAGAGATGATTTTAGTGTTGTGCTATGTGATGGCAGCGACTGTCTTTTTATTTTTAATTTTTTTTATTATTATTATTGTTACTTTTTTTTTTTTTTATTTTAAAGAAAAAAGATTTTCTGAAACTAATAACTGATATTCCTAATAAGAGATGTTGGTAGCACTTTACAGATGGGTAATAAGTAGGTAATTATATGTACAGTAACAGTGTATTTAAGTATTATTAAATGGCTGTTATTACTTAATAATAAATCAGAAATTGAGTGGGCGTTAACAAGGCCGTTAGGAGATGGTAACATGATTACTGAGTTGTACTTACCTAAAAATGACCTGCTTATTTTAAAGTTCTTTGTGTAATAAGTGAGCTGCTGTAGCGGTAACGAGGCACTAACGTAATAGATCTATCTCGTCTATTCCTGGGTAACAGTACGTGTCTATAGGTGGGCCTACAGGTGAAGCAGAGGACCCTTTAGAACTGATGTTATGACCTGATGAGACGTGTAGTAAGTAGGAAACAAGATGGAAATAAGTAAGTAAATTTGTATTTTACGGCTGTGATACCGTTCAGTTTGACTGTAATTACTGCCTGTGACGCGCACCGTGTCTCATCATCTAAATACAGAACACGTAATCAAACAGAGACAGGTGAACCCGTATCTTACAGCCCTGATACCAGGTACTTACAGCAGAGCTGCATCACTGATGTTGGGTTAATAACATTATATATTATATACATGAACTCAATAGGGGCAGTCGTGGGCTGGAGGTTAGGGAACCAGCCGTGTGACCGGAGGGTCGCCGGTTCGATTCCCTGAGCTGACAGTAACGACTGAGGTGCCCTTGAGCAAGGCACCTAACCCCCAACTGCTCTCCGGGCGCTGTGGATAGGGCTGCACACCGCTCCGGGTAAGTGTGCTCACTGTTCACTAGTGAGTGTGTTTGTGGGCGTTTCATTTCACAGATGAGTTAAATGAGGAGACTAAATTTCCCCACTGTGGGGATCAGTAAGGGATTAAAATCTTAATATCTTAAATCAATTATTATTGGATCATTTCTCATTCATTAAGAACTAGAAAATAAGAGGCTGCTTTTAGGTAAATAAAATTTTACAATTTTATTTCTTAATACTGATTCAGTGACTTTTTTTATTTATTATTTTTTTTTTACTAATGACCAGAAGACATGCATATAATTTTGAGGAAAGTGTTACCAGCGTGTTTCTGTTCCATTCCTGGCGTGTTCCCACTACAACTGCTCACTTATTACACATACACTATAAAATAAGCCGGTAATTTTTAGGTTAGTAGAAGTTATCATTATTTTATCATTTCATAACGGCCCTGTTAACACTCTCTACAGTTTCAGCTTTATAAATATAAAACTAAATAAATATAAACTATAAATATAAAACTAAATAAATATAAACTGTAAATATAAAACTTATTACTCCTATTAAAATTACCACACCGTTATCTACTTATTACCAGTCTGTGAGGTGCTACCGAGATGTTTAGGCCTACCAAGCAAACACACCTCGCTCAGACACATTAACAAACATTAAATATACACCTTGTTGTTTGCAGTTTGATTACTTGGCAGAGACCATTTCCCTGCTTTATTAATCTCTGAGATTCTTCCTGTTCCCTTCAGATCATTAAACTACACTGGGCTGATCAGGGTGGGTGTCTAACTCCTGGGCTTGTTTGTGTTCTGTCTCTGCAGCTGTTCAGGTTCAGCCTCATCCTCCACAGCAGATTCCATTCCACCCTCCCGGCAACTGATCACACCTTATGAACTGAGACAAAATACCCAAAACCCAGCGCCCACCTTGGGACTGACAAGGAGACATGGACACCGAGGGGATGAAGAGAGAGAGAGAGAAGGTGTATATAAACAAAGCAGGAACTGTCCCCCGCCATTTTTCGTCCATCCCCGTTTCACAAGGGACGGCGGCCCGCTGTTGCAGTATCTGCCATGAAGAAGTGGAGGTGGGAAGGGACCACAGGGTCAAGTCCTGCCTCGACATCCATCTCTCTCTCTTGTGACACACACCTCCAGCGCACAGCCAATAAACAGCATCGTCAACATGCATTTTTATTGAAGACACAGACTTCAACGTCGTTTTAGATGAGAAGAATATAAGAACGCAGCCAGAAAAAAAAAAGTAGTTTCTTTTATTTTAGGTGGACAGAATCGCGGAGAACGCCTTTCCTTCGGCATCTTAAATTCCAAACATGAAACTTGATTTTAAGCACGTTTTGGAGGGGTGGGGTCTGAAGGACCAGGAAACCGGGACTTCTGTGTCAGCAACGAAGCGACATGAACGGACGCTTTGACCGAGGGGGGAGGGGATAAACGAAGTAATTCACGATACCTCTGTCCTGTAACTACCTGTACTCCCTGAACCCTCTAACTCCTTTTCCTCCATTCCTCCTTACCCTGGGGAAACAACAAAACATTGAAAACAAGAAGGAAAAAAAAAAATCAAAAAACCCAACAACGACCAAAAAAATAAAGTTTTAAACTTCACGTTTTTCTTTTCAGTATCTTTATTCCAGCCATGATTGTTTATCTGCCTTCGCCTAAAGCAGCTTATACCTGGGCCTAGCAGGGCGAGCCACAAGAACCATACTGAGGACAGGTGCACCAGCCACAGCATCAGAGCAAGACCCCAGGTCCCAAACCAAACTAGAGACAGCAGGCGGCTCACACGACCCGTATAGGCATGACGGCTACTACAAAAATGACCATGTGACTTCAGAGCTCTAGACCAGAAGTCAGGACCTGGGTTTCTACATAGTACCTCTCGAAGCAAGCGAGCAGGTTCTCTGGATAAAGCTGATCTGGGTTTCACCTCCCATTATCGGCTCTCCTTGTTCTTTTTGAAGATCTGACCTGTAAGATCTGTCAGCTGTAAGCACAAGCGTCAGAAGGACTTTCTTAACAACCAGGAAGTAGAATAAATGAGGAAAGCCAGGCCATCTTTCTGGTTTACCCACCTGTTTCAAACACGGTCAACTGCTTGAGAGATATCAGGTTTGGCAGCATGCTGAATTTATTGGCACCCCACCGCCCCCTGGTGGGTGAAGTTCTAATTGCATCCTATTAACACATTTCTACCATCATTACAGAGAAACTATAAGTCACATACAACTACTCCAGTGAACCAACAATTAGCAAGACTAGCCAATCAGTGCACACTACTGAACCCAACACTGGACTATAAATGCCAAACTGCTACATGAAAGACTAAGAGACCACTCTTTATACAGAGAGCTTCCTGGTTTAGCCCAATTAGCTCTCTAGCTAGCTAACCTTCAACGCGTCCAGTGTCCTTAAAGACATGGCGAGTGTTCTCGCTGTACCATATGATCTTCAGTGAGACAGCTTGTAAAGCTGCTCTGCGCTGATCTCCAGTCGGTCCCGGTACTCCAGGCTGCTGTAGTTACACGGTGGAACTCCCTCTGTTCCGTAGAGCAAACCCCAACAGCAGCAGGCGATTACTGCGGTGCTGTCGCAGTCCCCTGCAGAGACAAAGTGGGGTTATTATCCATATGGATGGCTGGAACGACCTCTCGTGGGGAAAACGTGTCCGTGTCCCAAGCTAGCTTTTTCTGCTTCTGCTAACCAACTATGCTCCCACACATCTAGGCTTGTTACAAGACCACGCTCCACAGGGAGAGAGTAAGTGACTACTGACCTCCATGGAATCCAGCTCGACTCATCAGCTCCTCCCAGTTTGAGCCCGCCCCCAGAAGAGCATCCAGTGCTATCATTGGTGCATCATGGCCACTGCGCCCCGCCCAGCCAGAGAAACTGAAGCTCTTGTAGGCCTCGTCACGTTCAGACGGCCCGTACTTGTCCGGCCAGGTCACGGGCCCGGTCCCTGATGACAGGCCCCTCAATTCCAGATACCTCAAAGAGGAAAAAAAAAAACGGCTCTTCAAAGACCTCCTTTTAAACTCCTCCTTTAAAGTGAATTTGAGGATCAGGAACGCGTCTCCTCATCTCACGCTCCGCCTGTCTTTGGAAGTTTACTGTCGTCTGCTCAGGCCAGTTTATTCACAGGGTTCACTTGGTAGAGCAGTCTGTGGTTCATCAGTCATACACGATAAGACCATCCAGTATGAAACCTACAGAGACAGATCTGTTCGCAGTGGTGGTGAAGGTAACCAGACGTCCACCTCTTACCAGCTCCCTCACAGAAAGTTCCTACATGAGACAATACGCTGCCTGACGTCGGAGACACTTCTGAGAAGATCTCAGCCTTGAACTCCATTCATGGTGGAGGGATACATGCTACAGGGAGCTATGAGACAAAAAAAATAGTCCCCCAAAGAAAACTTATTCAGGTTTTCCAGATTTTCCCACCATCAACATTCCATATATACACTTAGAAGTCAGGTGTAGATTCGGTGGTGGGTTAGATAGTCAATAGTGTCTATATGTGTGTTCTAGACATGGAGAACCCTGGTTCCCATCACCACCACTGTAAAAAACATCTGCACACCATCTTACACCAGACCCTCGCACTGAAACGTACATAAGATTTAGAGTAACTGGTGGACTCCCCCCTCAAGGAAAGACGGGGGACAGCTGGGGTGGGACCATTTCATTAGCGTGACCTGTACAGACTGAGGTCAAACAGAGGTCAGATATTAGCTCAGTTTATAAGCTACTCTTAACCACCAGCCACTCCGACAACTCCTGGAATGCACCACAAGCCATTCTCACCATTCCCACTTCTCGGTGAAGTAACCCCAGTCTCGCTCCGTCTCGCTCACGGCGTATCCCGCTGTCTTCACAAACTCCTGGGCTACTGGACACGCTTCCTTCACTAAGCCCAGCCCCCAGGTTGTGATTGGACGGCGTTGGACGGCGTAGGCCGTGAACAGGGCCGAAGCCACAGCCCCCAGGAATCCGGTCGGATGAGGGTGGGTCATTCTTCCCGTCTCCACGGCAACAGCCACCAGAGAGGACAGCTGCTCGGGTCGAGGGTACCTGGAAGGGAGAGAGAGAGAGAGCGGGAGAAGGAAGTAGTATGAAAGAGCTGAAGGAATGTTTTCCCAGGCAAGCTTGTATGAACATCCGTCTCGAGAAGACTAAGGAAGTATCAGGGAATGTTCTCAGCGCTCCTCTAAACCGATGAGCGCTCTGGGATGCTTCTCTTTGATGTTCCAGTGAACACAATGGTGTGATGTAAAGTAAAATCTTTGGGCTGACCTCATATCTAGCGTATTCGTCTATGTGGGAGAGACGATATTTCATCAGCTGTTGTGCTTTAGGGTTTTCCCACTTTTTCCCATTTCTGACACGAAACAAACAGGAAGATCAAGAAAGGCCGGATACAGGACGCAACTGATTGTGAAACTCCATGAATGGTTCTGTATTTACAGCCTTATAATCGGGATGCTTGTAAACCTAACGGCTAGCTGAACTTCAGGGTGGATAACACCCATCCCCCCCTAAGTGGTGCCCAATCTCGTACCCCTGTCCTGATTTCACTCCCGTTGGTTGAATCATACACACAAAGAGCATCAGCCCACAACTCTCAGTAGCTGGAGGAAGCATCCGTAAACAAATGCATCAAAGCCAGGGTACACCTGATCTAACTCGGAGAAAACTGACTAGCTAAGCTAACTTGCTAACTCTATTTTGGGCATCCTTGGGAAGTGAAATCGGGATGGAGATGGTTCTATTGTCACAAGTGGTTGGTGTAGCTCAGCGGATAACACCACTGCCCGCCAGGGAGCCACCACCACATGTGGGAGACTGGGGTTTGAATCCCAGTCTGGGTGACTACTCTGTGCTACACCAATAAGAGTCCTTGGGCAAGACTCCTAACATTACACTGGCCCACCTGTAGTATGATTAACCTTGTTAGTCGCTCTGGAAAGAGCGTGAGCTAAATACCGTAAATGTAAATAGCAGAACCCCTCCTGGTGCTTTGGAGAACCATTTTCAAGGAGGCTCTGTATAGAACCATATATATATAAGACATTCTCCATCAGTCTGAAGAACCGTTTCTCCATGCGAAGAACTATATACGCATGCATGCGGTTCAGTGGGTGTTCATGGGTCTATATGGAGGCGCTGTCTCTGCTATGGAACCCCAGTTTCAGTGGCCCCAGCTCATTTCGCACTCAGCTGAAGAATTCTTTGATCATATTGATTATGTAGATGATCCTGTGTAAAAGGAATCCGGATATCTGCGGAACACATGTGCAGAACACCAGGGCTGAACGATTTGGGCACATTGTGATTTTTTTTTTCTGACTTCTAAATTTTGCCCTCGTCTATAAATTAGTTTTAATGTTGCCGGTTAAGATGCCAGACTGCCAGTTAGTAATGGTTGTGTTTATTTATGGTGGAGGGGTACGTGCAGAGTGTGGTGCGGCTAAATAGTCCCCCCCCCCAAAAAAAATGTATGATTATTATTATTATTATTGCCGTCATTATTTACAGTTTCCACTATATCCCATCATCAACATTCCATATAACACGCAAACGACATGTAGGTTTACTGGTTGGTTTAGATACAGTGTCTACAGGGGTTGGACAATGAAACTGAAACACCTGGTTTTAGACCACAGTCATTTATTAGTATGGTGTAGGGCCTCCTTTTGCGGCCAATACAGCGTCAGTTGGTCTTGGGAATGACATATACTGCGTCCTGCACAGTGGTCAGAGGGAGTTTAAGCCATTCCTCTTGCAGGATAGTGGCCAGGTCACTACGTGATGCTGGTGGAGGTTCGTCCTTCTTGGTGGTATGCTGACATTACCCTGGATACCGTGGCTCTTGATACATCACAAAGACTTGCTGTCTTGGTCACAGATGCGCCAGCAAGACGTGCACCAACAGTCTGTCCTCTTTTGAACTCTGGTATGTCCCCCATAATGCTGTGTGCATTGCAGTATTTTGAGCAGAACTGTGCTCTTACCTGCTAACTGAACCTTCACACTCTGCTCTTACTGGTGCAATGTGCAATTAATGAAGATTGGCCACCAGGCTGGTCCAATTTAGCCATGAGACCTCCCACACTAAAATGACAGGTGTTTCAGTTTCATTGTCCAACCCCTGTATGTGTGTTGGAGACATGGAGACCCCTGGTTCCCATCACAACCACTGCACTGAACCTCTGAACCATCTCCCACCGAACCCACTTTAGTGGAACGCCTGTTTGACTCTCGACTTCCAAGGGTTACTGAACCCATCCTTACCTCAGCCCAATGCACATAGACCTCATAGCCGCGCCGCAGCCGGTACCCTCCGGGTTATACTCCACCCTGTAGCCTCCCTCAGTGCCTGGCTTTAACTGGGATACACCTATGAACAGCGGGACATAGAGGACCAGCTAACGTCGTCGACCAGCAGCAGACATACATACACAAAATGATAATACTCTATCTATAGTCTATACATAGAAATTAATAGATCAAGACCCACCAAGTAGGTCCGTAGTTATGGACACTCTGTAGGTGTACAGGTCCAGACTGTAGTCCATCTGTTTCTCTGTGTACTGTATTACCCTGTTCTTCAATGGTCAGGACCCCCACAGGACCACCACAGAGCAGGTAGTATGGGGGTGGTGGATCATTCTCAGCACTGCAGTGACACTGACGTGGTGGTGGTGTGAGTGGATCAGACACAGCAGTGCTGCTGGACACCTCAGTGTCACTGCTGGACCGAGAATCGTCCACAAACCAAAACTGTCCTGGGGCAGTGTCCTGTGGGCAGCGTCCTGTGGGGCAGCGTCCTGTGAGCAGTGTCCTGTGGGGCAGCGCCCTGTGACCACTGATGAAGGACTAGAGACCGCAGGTCTGTCTACTGGATATCTTACTGGAGATAACAACCCCACTTCTGAATTCTCACATTTACATATACCCGCCTATCCCGCCTACTGCAGCCTAGCTCCGCCCACTCCCACTAAAGTTATAAGTGGTTCAGCATGGGCCGCTGTTTTACCCAGAATGCTGGATGGTCCTGGCTTCCTTCCCTCCATGTCCTTCATCCCCTCCACATAACACGAAGCCACTTCATGCAGAAGCTCCTCCCCTTCCTTTCCTGCGAGACAGCACACGGAGCGTTACCCGAGCCTATGCCATGACACTAGCGGATGACTTATCACTTCCAGCTGGCTGGGTGAAGAAACCTGTTACTAAAGCTTCAGCCGTGGCCAGGTGGAGGACAGTGTCGTCACTGACCGGCCAGTCAGGCAGTTCAACCGTGATGTTCTTCAGTCCTCCGAGCTCCTGCAGTTCCTACAAAAACAATTCATACTGGATTATAATCCCTCCACGGTTATTACCGTCAGACTGTAAACACTACACACGCTGCAGATTCATACTGGATTATAATCCCTCCACAGTTATTACCGTCAGACCGTAAACACTACACACCCTGCAGATTCATACTGGATTATAATCCCTCCACGGTTATTACGGTCAGACTGTAAACACTACACACGCTGCAGATTCATACCGGATTATAATCTCTCCACTACACACGCTGCAGATTCATACTGGATTATAATCACTCCACGGTTATTACCGTCAGACCGTAAACACTACACACGCTGCAGATTCATACCGGATTATAATCCCTCCACAGTTATTACCGTCAGACCGTAAACACTACACACGCTGCAGATTCATACCGGATTATAATCACCCCACAGTTATTACCGTCAGACTGTAAACACTACACATGCTGCAGATTCATACTGGATTATAATCACCCCCACGTTTTATTAACCGTCAGACTGTAAACACTACACACGCTGCAGATTCATACTGGATTATATCCCTCCCACAGTTTTATTACCGTCAGACTGTAAACACTACACACGCTGCAGATTCATACTGGATTATAATCCTCCACAATTATTACCGTCAGACTGTAAACACTAGACACGCTGCAGATTCATACTGGATAATCCCTCCACAGTTATTACCGTCAGACTGTAAACACTACACACGCTGCAGATTCATACTGGATTATAATCCTCCACGGTTATTACCGTCAGACTGTAAACACTACACACGCTGCAGATTCATACCGGATTATAATCCCTCCACAGTTATTACCGTCAGACCGTAAACACTACACACGCTGCAGATTCATACTGGATTATAATCCCTCCACGGTTATTACCGTCAGACTGTAAACACTACACACGCTGCAGATTCATACTGGATTATAATCCCTCCACAGTTATTACCGTCAGACCGTAAACACTACACACCCTGCAGATTCATACTGGATTATAATCCCTCCACGGTTATTACGGTCAGACTGTAAACACTACACACGCTGCAGATTCATACCGGATTATAATCTCTCCACTACACACGCACCACATACTTTATAATCACTCCACGGTTATTACCGTCAGACCGTAAACACTACACACGCTGCAGATTCATACCGGATTATAATCCCTCCACAGTTATTACCGTCAGACCGTAAACACTACACACGCTGCAGATTCATACCGGATTATAATCACCCCACAGTTATTACCGTCAGACTGTAAACACTACACATGCTGCAGATTCATACTGGATTATAATCACCCCACAGTTATTACCGTCAGACTGTAAACACTACACACGCTGCAGATTCATACTGGATAATCCCTCCACAGTTATTACCGCCAGACTGTAAACACTACACACGCTGCAGATTCATACTGGATTATAATCCTCCACAATTATTACCGTCAGACTGTAAACACTAGACACGCTGCAGATTCATACTGGATAATCCCTCCACGGTTATTACCGTCAGACTGTAAACGCTACACACGCTGCAGATTCATACTGGATTATAATCCTCCACGGTTATTACCGTCAGACCGTAAACGCTACACACGCTGCAGATTCATACCGGATTATAATCCCTCCACGGTTATTACCGTCAGACCGTACACGCTACACACGCTGCAGATTCATACCGGATTATAATCCCTCCACGGTTATTACCGTCAGACCGTACACGCTACACACGCTGCAGATTCATACCGGATTATAATCCCTCCACGGTTATTACCGTCAGACCGTACACGCTACACACGCTGCAGATTCATACCGGATTATAATTAATAATCCCTCCACGGTTATTACCGTCAGACCCCACGTACCACACACGCTACACACGCTGCAGATTCATACGGATTATAATCCCTCCACGGTTATTACCGTCAGACCGTAAACGCTACACACGCTGCAGATTCATACCGGATTATAATCCCTCCACGGTTTTACTTAGACCGTAAACGCTACACACGCTGCAGATTCATACTGGATTATAATCCTCCACGGTTATTACCGTCAGACCGTAAACGCTACACACGCTGCAGATTCATACCGGATTATAATCCCTCCACGGTTATTACCGTCAGACCGTAAACGCTACACACGCTGCAGATTCATACCGGATTATAATCCCTCCACGGTTATTACCGTCAGAGACTAAACGCTACACACGCTGCAGATTCATACCGGATTATAATCCCTCCACGGTTATTACCGTCAGACCGTAAACGCTACACACGCTGCAGATTCATACCGGATTATAATCCCTCCACGGTTATTACCGTCAGACCGTACACGCTACACACGCTGCAGATTCATACCGGATTATAATCCCTCCACGGTTATTACCGTCAGACCGTAAACGCTACACACGCTGCAGATTCATACCGGATTATAATCCCTCCACGGTTATTACCGTCAGACCGTAAACGAAACACACCGTGCAGATTCATACCGGATTATAATCCCTCCACGGTTATTACCGTCAGACCGTAAACGCTACACACGCTGCAGATTCATACCGGATTATAATCCCTCCACGGTTATTACCGTCAGACCGTAAACGCTACACACGCTGCAGATTCATACCGGATTATAATCCCTCCACGGTTATTACCGTCAGACCGTAAACGCTACACACGCTGCAGATTCATACCGGATTATAATCCCTCCACGGTTATTACCGTCAGACCGTACACGCTACACACGCTGCAGATTCATACCGGATTATAATCCCTCCACGGTTATTACCGTCAGACCGTACACGCTACACACGCTGCAGATTCATACCGGATTATAATCCCTCCACGGTTATTACCGTCAGACCGTACACGCTACACACGCTGCAGATTCATACCGGATTATAATCCCTCCACGGTTATTACCGTCAGACCGTACACGCTACACACGCTGCAGATTCATACCGGATTATAATCCCTCCACGGTTATTACCGTCAGACCGTAAACGCTACACACGCTGCAGATTCATACCGGATTATAATCCCTCCACGGTTATTACCGTCAGACCGTAAACGCTACACACGCTGCAGATTCATACCGGATTATAATCCCTCCACGGTTATTACCGTCAGACCGTAAACGCTACACACGCTGCAGATTCATACCGGATTATAATCCCTCCACGGTTATTACCGTCAGACCCGAAACGCTACACACGCTGCAGATTCATACCGGATTATAATCCCTCCACGGTTATTACCGTCAGACCGTAAACGCTACACACGCTGCAGATTCATACCGGATTATAATCCCTCCACGGTTATTACCGTCAGACCGTAAACGCTACACACGCTGCAGATTCATACCGGATTATAATCCCTCCACGGTTATTACCGTCAGACCGTAAACGCTACACACGCTGCAGATTCATACCGGATTATAATCCCTCCACGGTTATTACCGTCAGACCGTAAACGCTACACACGCTGCAGATTCATACCGGATTATAATCCCTCCACGGTTATTACCGTCAGCACGTAAACGCTACACACGCTGCAGATTCATACCGGATTATAATCCCTCCACGGTTATTACCGTCAGACCGTAAACGCTACACACGCTGCAGATTCATACCGGATTATAATCCCTCCACGGTTATTACCGTCAGACCGTAAACGCTACACACGCTGCAGATTCATACCGGATTATAATCCCTCCACGGTTATTACCGTCAGACCGTAAACGCTACACACCCGCCCGATTCATACCGGATTATAATCCCTCCACGGTTATTACCGTCAGACCGTAAACGCTACACACGCTGCAGATTCATACCGGATTATAATCCCTCCACGGTTATTACCGTCAGACCGTAAACGCTACACACGCTGCAGATTCATACCGGATTATAATCCCTCCACGGTTATTACCGTCAGACCGTAAACGCTACACACGCTGCAGATTCATACCGGATTATAATCCCTCCACGGTTATTACCGTCAGACCGTAAACGCTACACACGCTGCAGATTCATACCGGATTATAATCCCTCCACGGTTATTACCGTCAGACCGTAAACGCTACACACGCTGCAGATTCATACCGGATTATAATCCCTCCACGGTTATTACCGTCAGACCGTAAACGCTACACACGCTGCAGATTCATACCGGATTATAATCCCTCCACGGTTATTACCGTCAGACCGTAAAACCTACACACCCTACAGATTCATACCGGCTTATAATCCCTCCACGGTTATTACCGTAAACACAGACAGATTCCGTAAACGCTACACACGCTGCAGATTCATACCGCAGATTATAAATCCCTCCACGGTTATTACCGTCAGACCGTAAACGCTACACACGCTGCAGATTCATACCGGATTATAATCCCTCCACGGTTATTACCGTCAGACCGTAAACGCTACACACGCTGCAGATTCATACCGGATTATAATCCCTCCACGGGTTTTTACGTCAGACCGTAAACGCTACACACGCTGCAGATTCATACCGGATTATAATCCCTCCACGGTTATTACCGTCAGACCGTAAACGCTACACACGCTGCAGATTCATACTGGTTTATAATCCCTCCAGTTTTTTTCCCGTCAGACCGTAAACTCTACACACGCTGCAGATTCATACCGGATTATAATCCCTCCACGGTTATTACCGTCAGACCGTAAACACTACACACGCTGCAGATTCATACCGGATTATAATCCCTCCACGGTTATTACCGTCAGACCGTAAACACTACACACGCTGCAGATTCATACCGGATTATAATCCCTCCACGGTTATTACCGTCAGACCGTAAACACTACACACGCTGCAGATTCATACCGGATTATAATCCCTCCACGGTTATTACCGTCAGACCGTAAACGCTACACACGCTGCAGATTCATACCGGATTATAATCCCTCCACGGTTATTACCGTCAGACCGTAAACGCTACACACGCTGCAGATTCATACCGGATTATAATCCCTCCACGGTTATTACCGTCAGACCGTAAACGCTACACACGCTGCAGATTCATACCGGATTATAATCCCTCCACGGTTATTACCGTCAGAACCTAAACGCTACACACGCTGCAGATTCATACCGGATTATAATCCCTCCACGGTTATTACCGTCAGACCGTAAACGCTACACACGCTGCAGATTCATACCGGATTATAATCCCTCCACGGTTATTACCGTCAGACCGTAAACGCTACACACGCTGCAGATTCATACCGGATTATAATCCCTCCACGGTTATTACCGTCAGACCGTAAACGCTACACACGCTGCAGATTCATACCGGATTATAATCCCTCCACGGTTATTACCGTCAGACCGTAAACGCTACACACGCTGCAGATTCATACCGGATTATAATCACTCCACGGTTATTACCGTCAGACCGTAAACGCTACACACGCTGCAGATTCATACCGGATTATAATCCCTCCACGGTTATTACCGTCAGACTGTAAACGCTACACACGCTGCAGATTCATACCGGATTATAATCACTCCACGGTTATTACCGTCAGACTGTAAACGCTACACACGCTGCAGATTCATACCGGATTATAATCCCTCCACGGTTATTACCGTCAGACCGTAAACACTACACACGCTGCAGATTCATACCGGATTATAATCTCTCCAATCTAGAACCATTTGAAGTGGGCTGAAGCTGATGAGCTGAATTTTCCCGGATGGTATTTATGCGGCCCACCAGTGCAGCACATCTGAAACAAGCTGTCATCATCCAGCCCATTTACACCCTCATACCATCTGCTCCATGAGCTCACAGTGCCAGGCTAAATCCAGACGCTGGATACCTGTTTTATTCCTGGCACCATCCGAGACGATTTGAGCTCTGCTGGAAAGGCAGACGTAAACACGCCTCCTTCTCTGAGACGCATATTAAGCAGCGACCGCTGTGTAGCTCTCAAACGAGCACTGCCTTGGTTCATTACACTGCCCACACGTTTCTCCTTCCTGCACGTGAAGCTCAGAGACGATCCGGGAAGCTGGACTGTGAGCAGGCCACACAGCCGCTCCAAATAAACCCGACGCCTGAACCCACTCACAAATCTCTGCCTCCGGCTCGAACACCTGCTGATCACGAACCAATCTCTTTCACTGGAAGTCAAGGACATGGACAAGCACTCAGGCTAAGAGCGGACTGTACTGCGCAGAAATGACTCCTCATAGACACGTCTCTAATGCCGTACTGTACAGACACGCCGCACCTATACTGTTTGTAATCTGTAGAGACGGGGGGAGGTGGGGGGGTAAACCTTTAGAGACTGGGGGGTAAATGTGTAGAGACCGGGGGGGTAAACCTGTAGAGACTGGGAGGGTAAATCTGTAGAGACGGGTGGGGTAAATCTTGAGACTGGGAGGGTAAATCTGTAGAGACGGGTGGGTAAATCTGTAGAGACGGGTGGGGTAAATCTGTAGAGACGGGTGGGTAAATCTGTAGAGACGGGTGGGGTAAATCTTGAGACTGGGTGGGATAAATCTGTAGAGACTGGGGGGGGGGGCAAACCTGTAGAAACGGCGGGGTAAATCTGTAGAGACTGTGGGGGGAAAATCATTGGTCCATTAGTCTTCCTTGGACTGACCTGGTGGATGGCCGGGCCGGACTCGTTGTATTCCCACAGCTGGTTCCTGAAGCCAAGCGCATCTCCAACACCACTCAGCAACATACCGGCCTTGTAGTGCTCTAGAGTCGCAGGGCTGGAACAGGACAGCAGGTACAGCAGTTTACAGGTAGGCCAGTGCTGTGTTAGGACTCTTGCCCAAAGCCTTGTATTGGCATAGCTCCGCATTACACTGGGGTTCGAATCCCCATCTCCCACCTGGAGTGGTAGCTCATATATATATATATATATATATATATATATATATATATATATATATATATATATACACACACACACACACACACACACACATATACACATACATACATACATACATACATATATACACATACATATACATACATACATTTAATATATATATTAAATAATTTTTTTCTTCTGGTAACAAATATACCTTCATTTTACAAAGCGCATTAATACAACCCCCGCACTTTGTGTACCATATAGACCATATATAGATTACATTATAGATTTTATTCGATATTAAGAAAACTGGGGCGATATGCAAATTAGCCCCTACCGCTGACCAATCAGCAGCAAGATGACTGTGTTTATTTTAATACCAACACTGAACTTTACTCCGCTCGCCAAACTCCAAATAACGACACAGGATTCTTCAGAAATCATAAATACTGAGACACCAACGTACTAAACCATCTCAGACATGTACTACACCGGGGTCAGAGTCGGGAGGTGTGGGTATAAGCTGCTAAAGGCTCACCGGTCCATGTTCGGAGCTCGAGCCGGGCTCAGCGACCTGCCAGCCGGGAAGCGCCGCAGGAAAGTCCCGCGGATCCAAACCTAGTCTCCCTGCTGGATTTCCCAACACAGCTCTAACCACCAGATCCACAGACGGTCAGGAGGGAAGGGTGTGCTCTCCCCCGGGCAGTTCGGGCTGTGTACCGTTATTTGGCCGCCCCCCGTGTTCGCTCCAAAGACAGGACGAGCTGTTTTAGACCCCCAGGCTGCGAGCTGGACCGAGAGACGCTGGAGAAGCTTGTTGACTTAAATACTTTTAAAGCTTCTTTAACAAGCACTTCTACAGAATGCTGAGACCGAATTAGCAGAAACGCGATATTCAGATAGAAATGACGCCAGGAAGGTGGAAAGTCTGGAGTTGCAGAGTTTGGAAAACTGAAGTTTCTGCAAGTTGTAATATCCACTCTGACCACCAGGGGGCTGTAATCATTTACCGTGCTGTAATCATTAAGCTGAGGGCGCTAGAAGAAGCGTGCTCCAGCTCCAGCTGTACTTCACACAGTGAGTTTTCCTAAGCAAGGATCAGATACAATACCACTGATGGTTATAATATACAGAATTTGATTGAATGAAAGATACAATTAAATACTGTATATGCATAGATAAATAGATATACATATTTCATATGCATATATACATATATATATATATATATATGCAAGTGGCAACCTGTATGGAGTTAAATCAGTGTCACCAGAACTTGAACCAACCTGCCGGATCCAAGCACTAGTAGGATAAGCACTGCTGTTACGGCTGCTACTATAGTCGTATAACTGGTTTCATTCATTCTTTCATTCATCCATCCATCCATCCATCCATCCATTCATTCACTTCATGAAAGATGTCATAACTGAATAAACACATGGTTGTTGGTTTTTGGTTTCCATAATGTTCCATGCCTACCATCCTGTATGTACTCCACCATGTTCTACATCTATCATCCTGTATGTGCTCCACCATGTTCTACATCTATCATCCTGTATGTGCTCCACCATGTTCTACATCTATCATCCTGTATGTGCTCCACCATGTTCTATATCCACCATCCTGTATGTGCTCCACCATGTTCTATATCCACCATCCTGTATGTGCTCCACCTTGTTCTACATCTACCATCCCTGTATGTGCTCCACCTGGTCTAACTACCATCATACCATCCTGTATGTGCTCCACCATGTTCTATATCCCACCAACCATCCTGTATAATGCTCCACCCACTGTTTCTATATCCACCATCCTGTATGTGCTCCACCATGTTCTATATCCACCATCCTGTATGTGCTCCACCATGTTCTACATCTATCATCCTGTATGTGCTCCACCATGTTCTACATCTATCATCCTGTATGTGCTCCACCATGTTCTATATCCACCATCCTGTATGTGCTCCACCATGTTCTATATCCACCATCCTGTATGTGCTCCACCTTGTTCTACATCTACCATCCTGTATGTGCTCCACCTTGTTCTACATCTACCATCCTGTATGTGCTCCACCATGTTCTACATGTACCATCCTGTATGTGCTCCACCATGTTCTATATCCACCATCCTGTATATGCTCCACCATGTTCTATATCCACCATCACTCCACCATGTATATATCCACCATCCTGTATGTGCTCCACCATGTTCTATATCCACCATCCTGTATGTGCTCCACCATGTTCTATATCCACCATCCTGTATGTGCTCCACCATGTTCTATATACACCATCCTGTATGTGCTCCACCATGTTCTATATCCACCATCCTGTATATGCTCCACCATGTTCTATATCCACCATCCTGTATGTGCTCCACCATGTTCTACATCTACCATCCTGTATGTGCTCCACCATGTTCTATATGTACCATCCTGTATGTGTTCCACCATGTTCTACATCTACCATCCTGTATGTGATCCACCATGTTCTATATCCACCATCCTGTATATGCTCCACCATGTTCTATATCCACCATCCTGTATGTGCTCCACCATGTTCTATATACACCATCCTGTATGTGCTCCACCATGTTCTATATCCACCATCCTGTATATGCTCCACCATGTTCTATATCCACCATCCTGTATGTGCTCCACCATGTTCTACATCTACCATCCTGTATGTGCTCCACCATGTTCTATATGTACCATCCTGTATGTGCTCCACCATGTTCTATATGTACCATCCTGTATGTGTTCCACCATGTTCTATATGTACCATCCTGTATGTGCTCCACCGGTCTCCACCCAGATCAGTCTGCCACATGTACTCTGGAAAGGAAAGGAAGCTAATGTGGTGACCTCCACGAAATGCCACTCGGTTCATTAACTCTTCCCAGCCTACTCCCAGAAGGGCATTCAGAGGTCATTATTGGTGCGTCATGGCCGCCGCCGATTTAACTGTGATGTCCTTCAGTCCACCCGGCCTCATTACAACCTAGATATCTAGAATAAGGTCACGTGACTCATTAATTCTGCTCGTTTCCTGAATCAGTAGGTTGTTGGGTATTGGAGTATCACTCTGGCTGTAGCCTGTACTGTAATCTAAAGACAGGACGCCATTTCTGAGAAACGTAAACTCAGTTTGATGTTTGGGAAACAAGCTGCCATCATCATCATCCTCATCATCCTCATCAACTCCTTGCACCATCTGCACACATGTGCCAGAAGCTAAATGTAGACACTGGATAAAGACCCATTGTTGCTGGAGCGAGGAAGACGGCACCACCTCCATCTGTTGGGCCTGAGCGTGTCAACATTGTCAACAGTCCTTCAGCATTCAGCAGCAAACGATCAGTTATTCATCTGACTCTGTGTGTTATGAATATCCAACAGTGTCTTTTACCTGTTAGGCCAGTGGTTAGCATCCCTAGCTGCTGTTCTAGGGTGGCGGCACGTCTGGTTTTAGGCCGGTACAGGTAGGAAACTCTAATCCTACCAGTGTAGTGGTCACCGGAAGCGCAGGAAGCCCGGAAGCAGCGACGCGTGCGGACTGAAAGCGAAGTGCACTATGAGTCGCTCTACCAACGATAAGTCTGCTGTGAGCCGTTGACGGAGATCACATTCTCATTGGTTACGAAGATCATAGCGCTGATTTCATTGAGTTTTACCAAAGGTCATGTGGGACCATCATTGTACTGCATAGTTACATTACACAGGCCTATAACTGGCAGATCAGGATAGGCTGCTCTCTCAAAATGCTCTAGTGCTAGGTGACTAGTAAGCTCCCATCTGACTCACTGAATGTCTATCTCTCGCGTGAATATAGGGTTATGATTAGTGAAAGTTTGATGGCTCTTCTCTTCGTAGTTGAG
Source organism: Prochilodus magdalenae (assembly GCA_024036415.1). Classification (NCBI taxonomy): domain Eukaryota; kingdom Metazoa; phylum Chordata; class Actinopteri; order Characiformes; family Prochilodontidae; genus Prochilodus; species Prochilodus magdalenae. Next base: position 598 of record JAMWET010001682.1, on the reverse strand, counting down.
GGAAGGGTCGTGAAATGTGGCCCACCGGGTCCGAGCTAAAATGCGAGGATTACTAATTGAAGTTTGGCTATCGGTATACATCGCCAGTGATTTATGGCTCGAGGCGATCTGTTGGCTTAACCGATGGCTTGATGCAAAGTTGGTGGGCTTAAAATTATAATTGCATTTGACTTACAAATTTGATGTAAAAAAATTTACAATTTTAAGAACCAGCTGCTTAAGGTTCTTAGATATAAAAGTTTAGGTGATACTTTAATAATGAAAGTTGCATATTATAAAATTTAAAAAAATAAAAAGAATGATATAAGATGAATCTTATTAAAATAGTATAAAACAAAAAAAAAGGTGAAAAAAAATGTCGTGATAAGAGACAAATGATAAGAAAAGACAGTTTTCAGTTCACCGGTAGAATGCCGGCGTCGGTGAGACTGCATTTTACAAAACAAAACGAACAAACGAACACCACTTGTATGTGGATATGGCTCGGCTTCAATACGAGAGTATTTAGACGGATACCGGGCTCTGACTGAGTGGATTGGCGCGTGAGGCCATGGAATAGGTCAAAGCAAAGTCTTCGAAACGCAAAAAAAAAAAAAAA
>JAMWET010001681.1:10000-32500 GCA_024036415.1 Prochilodus magdalenae | reverse complement strand
CCCGTGTCGAAGGAGAGGTTGAGGAGGGGCGCAGAGTGACGTTGAGTAAGTACCTCGTGTTCACAGGGAACCAGACGAGCCAGCTTCTCCACTGTGTCTATCTCCGCCTGACCAGGGACAACACAACACAGCAGGACTTCATATAACACACTTACTCAACACGTTACAGTTCGTACCATGGTACCTTCTGACCGTGCCAAGAGAGCTGTGACCCAGCTCAGCAGTACCGGGACTTTCCACAAGCACCCAGTATGGTATCTGATTCAGTACCCACTCAAATTCATACTCCCTTTCACAAATCAAAGCTGGAGTTCCACAGTTCAGAAGCAGAGTAACTGGAAGATGTTTTCTGAATTATGATTTAGCATGTCATAATTATGACCTACATTCTGTGGTGTGGTGCGACGGATAACACTACATGTCACTGAGCTACCACACCATGTGGGAGACTGGGCTTTGATTCCTGATTTGGGTGACTATGCTGTGCTACTGTTACACGGAGACAGGATGTGGAGACGGGATGCAAATGCAAGTTTTAATGACTAACAAACAAAAAACAAAACTCTACGATGACCAAAACACAAGAGACCAAAAATTAACAGACATAGACAAAAGCAACTGACTGGGAGACAAACAACCGACATGGAGACCATCAACCAGCAGGGGGAAACAATCAGCGGACAAGGAGACAAAACACCGGCAGGGGAATGAACGCCATGCAAGAACAAAGGGGACAGCATGGAGTATAAAACAACAAGGGCTAACGAGCGACACCTGGGAAGGGGCGGGGCCAGAAACAGGTGAGGGGCCTGACAAGAGGGCGGAGACAGGAGGAGCAAAAGACCAAAACAAACAGAAGCACATGGAACAGAGTGACAAACAGCACATGGACATAAGACAGAAATAGGAAGCCTGAGAAGACAGACAAACATGAACAGGACAGGGCAGGGTGTGACAGCTACACCAGTAAGAGTCCTTGGGCAAGACTCCTAACACTACACCAGCCCACCTGTAACATGATTAACCTTATAAGTCGCTCTGGATAAGAGCCTCAGCTAAATTCAAGTATTCAAGGAGAGTTTGTCATTCGCATCACATGTGGTACATGGGGTGGAACGAAATGTGGTACCCAAGGACCCAGTTTCACCCAGACAGCAGTACTTAAATAGAATACACATAAATATATAAAAATATATTAAAAATACAGAGAGAAAGAGCAGGAAATTGAAAAGGTAGCAGCAGAGTGTGTTTAAAGTGACTGAGTGTCCTCAGAGTGTCGGTGCAGTGGTGGCGTTTAGAAGTCTTCCAGCTTCTGGAATGAAGCTGTTCCTCAGTCTGTTCGTTTCACACTTAATGCTCCGCAGCCTCCTGCCTGAGGGGAGCGGGACAGAAAGTGAGTGTGCTGGGTGAGTGGGGTCCTTCATGATGCAGATGGCAGGTGTGTAACTCAGGGAGCTCAGAAACCGAGAGGGGATCCATTTAGGTAGGGTTGATTCAAAAAAACCAAAAAAACACCAAAAAAAACCACCATGAGACTCAAAAGTATCCAAAATTACAAAGCTCAGAAGTTTCAAAAACCAGAACAGAAATCTCAAAAATCCCAACGGCCACAAGTTTCTCAGAAAGCAACAAAAAGCCCAGAAGACACTTAAAATGACACACAAAGATTACCAGGGTAGCAAAACACTCACGAGGGCACGAGGACACGAGGACTAGGGGACACGAGGACTAGGGGGCACGAGGACTAGGGGGCACGAGGACTAGGGGGCACGAGGACTAGGGGGCACGAGGGCACGGTGGCGGTTAATGCTCCACAAACACATAGGGAGGGGAAGGCTATTTAAAGGGAAGGGTAATAGGCTGGGATAGGGAGCAGGTGAGATGGGACAGGTACGGGAGGGGCTAGGTGAAAGGGAGCAGGTGCACAACTCTTTAGAACTCCGGTGAGGTTGACCTCTGGTGGCCGGCATGAGAAGTGCGCCGAGAGTGTATCTCTTGAGAAAAATGTAAACGTGCATTCTCGTAATTACGACCTGCGATATGGCCTTTTCCTTTACGTGACGGAAATGCGCCTCCGCAGTTATCGTTGCTCTCAGAGGTGTTTTACCGGGCTGTTGGGTAAGTGTCAGTCACAGGTGTCCATATCTGTTTCCTAATTCCTTTTGTTTGTCTAAGATTCGTTTGGTCCAGTAAACCATGTACATAGAGCTCGACCTGCAGCTCTCGGATATGAACTCCTTTATAATTAAGGCCATTAAGGAACAATATAAAGGTTCATCTTTGATCCGCTTCCAAATGGCTTCCATACGAGGCACAAAATCAAAACCTCCTCCGTTTCCTGCCGTCGACTGAGCGAGAGCCACGCTCGTCCGTCGACACGTGTTCTCATGCATGAATACGGTGGGAATTTTTTTTGTTCTATTTTTAAACGACGACTCGGTAAGAGGATACAGTAACGTGAAAACCACCGCTCCTAATTCCAGCCTTTGATAAATGTGCACACGTGCTGCAGTGGGGTTAAATGAGTTGCAGGTGGACGGACAGTGGGGCAGCGTGGGGGACAGGGATGGGACAGGGGAACAAGGGAGAGGAGTTGTTTTCGTAGCTTCCGTCCGCTGAGGACACATCCTGCGGGACTGAACTGAACTAACTCCCGGGTTTATTTTTATATGAAGCCGTGTGTTAGGAGTGAGACTAACTGGACCCAGGCTTCACTGGAATCAGCAACACTCTGTTAAATGGAATCATATGAAGAACGTCAATAGTCATCATGTTATTCATATACACCATATCTGGGCTCCTGAACGGCGTAACTCTCCAAAGGCCATCGCAGACCAGACCAAAAATTCTAAACCAGTGTTGTGAATGTTCCACGTTGCAGGGTGGCGGCGACTCCGGACCGGCTCGGTGACGGTTTGACTGCTAAGTGAGTCACAGTGGCCAACTCAGCATTGTGTCATAACTACATTCGATTAAAGCCACATGGAGCCGCAGTAGAAGATGCATGGGTTGAAATGTACAGGTGAACGATACATGCTAACGGTCTGTTAGCTCAGCTACATCGCTGCTGTAGCCCACCTCTAATCCACCTCGCGCTTCTCAGCCTCGAAAACGCTGAGCCTGTGGTAGAGGTAGTACACTGATGCACACATGACTAACGTGGTATTCATATGTATGTATGTATGTATGTAGGTATGGGCATCTGTATGTACAGCTCTGGAAATATATAAGAGACCACCTCAGAATGATCAGTGTCTCTAGTTTGTGTTGGACCAGAATTCCTCAGTTCTGTTTGATTCTCTACACTACTGGAACCATGTCTCCCAAACTCCAGATCAGATATTGTATTAGATCTGTGTATTTAGAAAATCACTAATGACCTCCAGAAGCCTGTTTTTAGAACCATGCTCGCTGTGCGTTTCACCCCAGCCACCGCTCGCCAGTCTCTCTGTAGGTCACCTGAGGTCATCTTATGGTGGGTAAGGGACATTGGAATGAGGTGGCGCTCATCACGGTCAGTAGAGAGAGGGTTTGGCCCTCTGCCAGTCTGTCTCTGGTCTGTCTCAGTGTCTCTGCCAGAACCTGCTGTACATGTGGAGATGCTGAGTTAAGGAGACACTCTAAGAGTGGTCTCTTATTTATTTCCAGATTTTATATATATATATGTGTGTGTGTGTGTGTGTGTGTGTGTGTGTGTGTGTGTGTGTGTGTGTGTGTGTGTGTGTGTGTGTGTATGTGTGTGTGTGTAAAGCACTTTGAGCTGCCAACGGAATGAAAGGTGCTCTATAAATAAACATTTCTTCTTTATTATTTTTTTTTTTAATCAAAAATGCTACCGTTCCTATGTGACACGACAGTGTCCGTTCGTCTGCACCAGGAGGATGAAATCAACTCACCATGTCATTTTTGTTCTCCAGGAATATACTGAGCTTCTTGAGGAAAGAGACCACCAGCACCAGCAGCTCCTCGTTGTCCCGATCCATGGTCTTTACCAGCAGGTGAACGATGTTCTTATTTCTCATCTTCAGCTCCGTCCGTGTGTCCTCGGCCAAATTCAGCAACAGGTACAGAGCCACTGGAACAGCAGGAGCACAGCAGGCAGCACTTAATACAACTCCAAGTCCTACAAGATCCTCAGAGGATATGAACACTGGCCCATAGTGTTCAGATCTGGAGCTACATAACGTGTTCCTCACTCTCATAATCGCAAAACACTGGCCTCATACTAGATACTGAATCAATCATAATACATACCGAACAATTCATACTGGATACTAAATAATTCAGAGTACATACTTAATTATTCTTAACACATACCGAACAATTCATACTGGATACTAAACAATTAATACTAGATACTTAATCATTCATAATCTATACTGAACAATTCATACGGGATACTAAATAATTAATACCAGATACTTAATCATTCACAATACATACCGAACAATTGCTACTGGATACTAAATAATTAATACCAGACACTTAATCATTCATAATCCATATCGAACAATTCATACTGGATACTAAACAATTAATACTAGATACTTAATCATTCATAATCTATACTGAACAATTCATACGGAATACTAAATAATTAATACCAGATACTTAATCATTCATAATACATACCGAACAATTCATACTGGATACTGAAAAACTAATACCAAATACTTAATCATTCATAATACATACCGAACAATTCATACTGGATACTGAATAATTAATACCAGATACTTAATCATTCATAATACATAACGAACAATTCATACTGGATACTGAATAATTCAGAGTAGATACTTAATTATTCGTAACACATACCTAACAATTCATACTGGATACTAAACAATTAATACTAGATACTTAATCATTCACAATACATACCGAACAATTGCTACTGGATACTAAACAATTAATACTAGATACTTAATCATTCATAATCCATATCGAACAATTCATACGGGATACTAAATAATTAATACCAGATACTTAATCATTCATAATACATACCGAACAATTCATACTGGATACTGAATAATTAATACCAGATACTTAATCGTTCATAATACATACCGAACAATTCATACTGGATACTAAATAATTAATACCGGATACTTGATCATTCATAATCTATACCGAACAATTCATACTGGTTACTAAATATTAAAAGTGCTCAGTTAAAAATGCTGAATTACTGGATACCACGTTTTGAGATGAGTCTCTAGTTTAAGGGTTGAAGCTGAGAATGGGGGGTAATAAAGTGGGGTGGCTGAACGGTACCTCTCAGAAGCTGCTCCTGCTTGATCAGAAGGCTCTGGTATTTCTTATAGGCCTTCTCATGATCCTTCCGCAGAGCCTGGTTATCCGGGTCATCATCACGTAGGGAAGCGTTAAGGGCCCAAAGCGCTGCATGAGGATGAACAAGCTCACAGTGTCTGTCTCTCGACCTTGTGTCTAGCCTGGCCTTCTATTAACAGAACAGTTAACAAACAATGACCCGCCTGTCGGGTCCGCAGGCCTCATCCTGAAGTTCTCCTCTATGCCTATATGTCCATGTTAGTTCGGCAGGGCTTGTTTATGAGACAGCCTGTGTAGTTCTAAGGAATAAAGTGGGGGGGAGGGGCGGGGCAGTCATGAATTATGAACTCTCCAAATACAAGACTGCAGGCACTACGTGAAAAACCAGCCCCACCCCCCTCCCTCTCCGCCCCAAATGACTTTTGTGTGTGCGTCATAACGTACTGAAGGATGTGCCTCCTGAGGACATGAGTGGATGATCTACTGTTGTCATCAAAGCGTCATCAGTATAAAGTGGATTGTGCATGTGAGACATGAACTCTAAGCCAGACCTGCTTTTGGACCGTGTGTGTGTGAGACCTTACTACTCAAAGACATATGACAGGGTCAGGCAAATCTGTACCGGGCTCTCAACCTTTTTCAGGCCTACAGGGAGACTCAGCATATTGTGTCTGCACTACTGGAAATGTCAGTCGTTAGAGCAAGGCAGGGAGGCACAGTAGAGCAGTTGGTTGTGCCGTTGCCTCACAGTGCCTCACAGGTGCCTGGGTTCGATTCTCGGCTGGGACGTCCTGGGCCCTTTCTGTGTGGGTTTCCTCCCACAGTCCAAGACAGGCTGACTGGAGATGCTAAACTGCCCCTCTATGTGTGACCGTGTGTGTCTGCCCTGGGATAGACTGCCAACCTGTCCTGGGTGCTTCCTGCCTTCCGCCCAGTGAACACCGGGATGGGCTCCAGCATCCCCCATGACCCAGACGGATACGCAGCTCAGTGGCTGAATGAATGAATGAATGAATGAATGAAACAGCATCTACTGTTATTGGTTATACGGATGGCTGTGCTGAGACAGACAGAGAGACAGCATACAGGATATAAGCCTTGCTCTTCTTCTCCAGCTCATCCTGCCACAGGTCGTATCTCTTCAGCTCATGTTCGATGATGTTCATGCACAGGGCCCCGATCTTGTAGTGCGTGATCAGACCGTGGAACTGAGAGAAGCTGCAACACAAAAACATCAAATCAGTCAATAAAGACGCTGAGCCTCGCCCCCACTGACCTGAACCAGTGACCACAGGGCTACTTCACACACTCGCCTGTGAGCAGCTCAGTGGCTAAGCTAAGGTCTCTGATACTACATGACACAGTTAGCCCTTTCCACCAACGTGGAACAGGTTCCGTTCCAGTTCACGCATCCCAATTCTGAACCGTCCTGTGTATAGGTGAACCCAGAGACTATAGGTTCTTCAGCACGAACTGTTCGTACGACATCCATGAGAATCTCAGTTGTTGGGTAAAGAGAAGGCAACAATGGCGCCACCAAGTGGTCTGTGGTGTTCGCAAGAACGCTTCGCTGAAGAACCCCATGTCTTCTTATCTCCAGTAGTTGATACGTGCTTGCGTTCTAGATACTCGCAGGTAGTCTACACGTTCTGCCATCTTGCTACTACTGTTTACTACCACTCTGGCGCCCTCTGTTGACGTTGATGATGTATCCTTTGGTGTTTCTGGGTTCCGATTAAAACTGATGCAAACGCAGACTGGTTCCTTGAATTCCACCAAGGTTCTAAGAAGCCTGTACAAAACCAGATCAGGAACCAGGGTGCTGTTGGCTGAAAAGGGCTAACTGTGTTACAAAGCTTAACCAATGTGAAGTTGCCACAAGAAGGTGACGGGGTTTGTTCCTTCATTTTTGGTGTAAACCGAGTCATTCAGAGCGGCTTTTTCTGCGCAATCTGGCAACAGACAGGCTAGAGGCAGGCTCTGCGTTGACTAGGATGGCCTACTCGATGGCAACACCCCATCCTTAAACAAGTCACATTCTTATACACAGATGGTGAAAAAAACAAATAGCTGCAGCCAGATATAATCAGCCAACAGGAATGAAAATTGGTGGGTAGGTCTGACATGGTGAGACATGCGACTGATCCAAGTTTGGCACTTGTGGCGTAAGCAAGGCTATCGCTCTCCTTATCTCTGTACCTGACTAACTCAACAACCACGACTACGGACATTAAGCAAGAGGTGACTGTTACCACGACTGTCCTTAACACCACGTCACCGTCACCAAACACTGCAGTGGTGTCGTACCAGACTGTCATGGAGTGACTCAGAATGGCAGCGGGTCATCTTCAGTGACGAGTCCCGCTTTAGTCTTGGTGGAGACGCCCAACGAATCCGTGTGTGGTGGCACCGTGGTCAGCACCAAGATGAACGGTTTGCTGTCACATGTCCAGAAGGCCTGGTGTCACTCCACCTCCACCCCTACCGCACCATCTGCAGGAACTGTGTGAGGATGTTCAAGCTGCATGGGATGGATTATCACAGGACTCCATTAGGAACCTCTACAGCTCTATACCGAGACGTCTGCCGTGTTGGGTTAGCAAACATGGCGGCCCGACGCCATACTGAGAGACAGACTTCTGTATGTGTAGCTCAATAAATATTGATCATATCAGTCTAAATTTATCACCAGTTATTGATCCTGGTCACCTTTATCTTCCTTCCCAACACCACCGCACTCCCACACCTCCTTCTGGGTGCAGCTGTTCTATTGACGATAAGTGTAGCATGAAAACAAATGTAATTAAATGAAATACACCACAAGCCATATATCACACACCAAACACATGCCCGAGCTGGCCGATCGACTGCTTCTGAGGTAAGGGAAAGAAGATCGTCCTTCTGGAATACCAGCCCCCATAATCCGAGGAGAGTGAGAATGGACTGCTATGTCGGAACACTAGGAAAACACTGTACGTCTGCCAGTGGAGTAAAACCTGGAGAGCCTGTACTCCACCATATCAGCAGAGCTGAAAGGTCCTAACCATCGTTCATCACCAACGTCAATGAAGTTCCCCCTGTGCAGTTAAAGTAAACCTCGCCAGGCAGTTTTCCCTCCATCCAGACTCAGTCAAAAACGGCTGGGGATTCCAAATGAGAACATGAGCTTTCACACCTCAAATGGATCCTGTCAGCCGCTCTCGCTGAAAGCAGAAACCCGATAATCCAGAGCTGCAGTCACAGGGAACGTTCGGAGAACTTTTCACAGCTTTGTTTTGACATGTAGCCACTTATAATCACTACGGTACAGCAGGCGGTCCGACAGCAGCCTATATCCAAACACCACCGGCAACACAAGCGTCTCCTTAGTAGCGGGCAGCGTACCAGCTCCAAGTCGCTCCCGACCGTTATACCAGCTTCCACAGAAACACGCAGCTACCGCGACGTACAACCAGCACATAGCATGCTAATGTGTCCCGTCACGGACGTCTCGGTCACCATGCCATACAGCCATAAAACATTCTCACCAGGGTTTTAGGCATACAGTGTTATTACTCAGGCTATGGGTGATATATGATCATCCCCCTCAGTAAAAACCTACAGAACATAGATCTGGATACGACTGGACAGTACTGGTGTGGAGATTTCCAGCTCAGAGTGGGAGAATGTGTGAGAACTCACTTTGAGAAAATGGTCTTTAAAAATATGGGTTATCAATTTTCATATTGGAATGTAAAGGAAGCCACCAGAGACACAGTCTCTAATCATATCATATTAGCAAGGGTGATGTAGAACATCTGTAATAACACAAATCTAAAACATCAGCTATCTAGTACGTTAGCCAGGATGCATGTTTCACGATGGGTGGCTGATACATCATATTGAGATATTTAGACACTGTGAGAGAGAGAGAGGGAGAGAGAGAGAGGGAGAGAGAAAGCAAGAGTGAGTGACAGACAGAGAGAGACAGAGAGAGAAAGAGAGATAGAGAGAGACAGAGAAAAAGCGAGAGACAGACAGAGAGAGAAAGAGGGAGAAAGAGAGAGAGATGGAGAAACAGAGAGAGCAAGAGAGGAAAAGAGAGAGGAGACATAGAGAGACAGAGAAAAAGCAAGAGTGAGCGACAGAGAGAGAGAATGAGAGAGAAAGAGAGACAGAGAAACAGAGAGAGAGAGAGAGAGAGAGAGAGAGCGAGAGCGAGAGAGCGAGAGAGAGAGACAGAGAGGAAGAGAGAGAAAGAGAGGAAGAGACAGTGAGAGCGAGACAGACAGACAGAGAGAAATGCAGAGACACAGACAGAGAGAGAGAGAGAGAGAGAGAGAGAGAGAGAGAGAAAGACAGAGGGGGGAGAGAGAGGGGGAGGGAGAGAGAGAGAGAGAGAGAGAGAGAGAGAGAGAGAGAGAGAGAGAGAGAGAGAGAGCGAGAGAAAGACAGAGGGGGGAGAGAGAGGGGGAGGGAGAGAGAGAGAGAGAGAGAGATAACGGGAGAGAGCGAGAGAGAGAGAGAGCGAGAGAGAGAGAGAGCGAGAGAGAGAGAGAGAGAGAGAGAGAGAGAGAGAGAGAGAGAGAGAGAGAGAGAGAGAGAGAGAGACATTGCGGTAGTGCAGGTTGTATTAGGGCGTGTAGGTTAGGGGAAATCTGCAGGGGCTAACTCACAAAGCGCTGAGAGCTAAACCCTGAATGTGTACCTGTACATTTTCACTGATCTAGTCTAATAGTGGAGATGTTATGGAAGCAAAATGGCTGGGGACTCCATTTCCCAGAATACCCTGGCTGAGCATGTGACCTCCAGCATCCAGCCAGCCACCTCTCCTCACCTGACCGCGGATTAGCCTCACCTGTTTATGGTGTATTTAAGCTGCCTGCTGGGTGCAGCTCTTTGTAAAGAGTCGTATCTGTCTATTCAGAGCGCACCGAGTCTTTCTCTACTCGATGTACTCGCCGGTTTTTGACCTCTGGCCTCTTTCTCGAGCGGGTTTTCGGATCTCCCTTTTGTGCATGTTTGCCCTTGCATCGACCCTTCGTAGTTTTGACTTTGACCTTGGCGTGTGATTCAGGAGTCAACCCTTTTAGCCTAATCATGCACGGTTCTTATTTGAAAATACAGCACATGTACACGGTGACACATACCGTCAGAAACGAGAGCTCTGAGTAGATGAGCAGTCATGCACGGTCAATCAACGCGTCTCCTTCATGAACCCTAAATCAGCCATTTCAATCTGAAACCCTGGAGTGCTGCACGGTTACATGACGTCCCTGCTTTAACATGTCTCCTACTCGGCTGGTGTGTTGACGTGTGTTAGAACAGAAGGGTCTGCAGAGGGCCAGAGCAGGAAGCTAGGCCTTTACCACTTTACCAATGGAGGCAGTGCAGAGAGAGAATTTGATGTAGGTGACCACAGAGGTCACCAGCTCATGAGTGTAACTCCCCCATGGCCTTGAGCAAGGTGCTTATTCCCACCCTTCTCAGAGAGGGCTGACCCTCCTCTAGACAACAGCGTTAGTTTAAGTGACGGTTCTGCCAAAGAAATCTACTTTAACTCCCTGAAATGAATGGCAGGGCTTCTCCGGATTCCTAACACGCTCCACAGTGAACTGGAGCTGGAGATGCTAAATTGCACCCCCAGGTGTGAGAGTGTGTCGGCCCTGTGATGGAGCAGCAGCCTGTACAGGGTTACGTCTCAGTAACGTCTGAGGTGCCCTTGAGCAAGGCACCTAACATTTATTTAAGACATTTAGCTGAGGCTTTTATCCAGAGCGGCTTACGAGGCTAATCATATTACAGGTGGGCCAGTGTAGTGTTAGGAGTCTTGCCCAAGGACTCTTAATGATGTAGCCCAGCATAGTCACCCACACCGGGATTCCAACCCCAGTCTCCCACATGTAGTGGTAGCTCCCTGGCGGGTAGTGGTGTTATCTGCTGAGCTACACCAACCACACTGTGATACCTTTAACCTGTCAATCACGTCTGCTCTCGCTAATGTAGCACAAACGCTAATGTACTGCACTTTTAATAAAGGTTCATGCTGTATTTGAACTGTGGATCCGGCAGAGGACAGATACCTGGAGAAGCAGAAGAAGACGTAGACGATAGTGGTGGCCAGCTCCACGCTCTGCTTCCAGTCTTCTCTCAACACTCGAGCCAGAGCTCCTAACGCAGTTTCTGAACATACACAGACACAGAAGACACTGCTAGTGCCACACTCTGTATCACCTTATCAATTATAATAAGACAGGGAAAATTAAGAGACAGGTGCATCCATACTGCCTTTAGATTCTTAAAGGGGATTATTCCCATAATTCTGCATCAATTCATCTTTAACATACTGAAACGGGTTCAAGCCATTCTAGAGTCACAGTGGTGGTGATAGGAACCAGGTGTCTGAGGAGCTGAAAGCCTAAAACAGGGGTGCACAAACTTTTTGTTACTGAGGGAAAAATATTTTTGACATTACATAATAACTCACTAAACCAAAAATAAGTCACCCTGTAGCTTGTAACACCTCCACCAGCACCAGTAGCAGATGTGACTGGATTGTGTGTGTAATGGACAAGTATTTAATTTAACATATATATTATTTATACAATATTTAATTTTCATATTTCCATTTCATTTAATTAATAAAAAGCTCACAGAATAAAATAATTGCCAATCAGCATGTATAAGGTGGTAGTACCTTCAGAATCCTGCAGATGGCGCTGCACGAGGAAGATATGACTATAAATCTCTGCAGGGTGTGAGTGACGGGATCCATAGATTGGGAAGAGGTGCTACAGTGCAGGGAGTGTCTCGTTCCATGTGTGGGAAATGGCTCCAGAGCAGATGTTACTGATTGGCTAAAAGGAGGGACTGAGCATTTAGGTGGGCCAATTTAGGATGTAGCCACATCAATGTTTATACACTATAAAATCAAAGGGCTGCGCTGACGATCCAGATTTGGTGGATGCCTTACACAGTTCCGAGGAGAACTCCCTGTAGAATTCCCCGGGATTGTATCCACTGCTGGTAGATCCGTTTACGCTTCCATACACCTGCAGATTCAGCTACTTCCTTCACACTATGGTCTTTGGCCACGCCCACATGCAGTCCCTCCTTTTAGCCAATCATTAACATCTGCTCTGGAGCCATTTACCACACATGGAACGAGACATTCCCTGCACTGTAGCACATCTTCTCAATCTATGGATCCCGTCACTCACCCATGTAGCGCCATCTGCAGGAGCCTGAAGTTACTACCACCTTAAACATGCAGATTGGCAATTATTTTATCCGGTGAGTTTTTTTATTAATAAAATGAAAATATTAAAATTAAATATTGTATAAATAATATATATGTTAAATTAAATATAGAAGAAAAAAACGTGTGTGTGAGGGGGCTGGGTTTTACAGGCATGGGTTCTGGTGGACGAAATCCAACTGGTCCTGGTTCCTATCACTACCAGTTCAAATCAAACCACTTCGTCGTTCTTCACACGCTGATGTCAGATAAAACCGAAATTCTGGAAAGCTGGTGGAGTTTCCCTTTTAATGCACCGCATTTTTTAAATGTTATAAATGTTATTAAATAAATGACTTTAATACTCCATCATCGCTCCTTATCTACCGTTATGAAGCAGCTCCTCCAGGTTGTCCGGGTTGCGGGCCAGGTGCAGGATGAGGGTGGAGCCTCTTATCTTTTCGGGGATGTTCTCATACAGCAGCTCCACATACTCGTCGATCTTATTAATGTTGGCTTCCTCATCAATCTGAAGCGGGAGAGAGCATGCAGGCATTCAGCGCGGGAAACGTCTCCGTGCTCGTTAAAGCCAAGATATAAAAAACCCAGAAGCATTTTATAACAGCACTGAGGAGGCTTTATGGTTCCATACCTCCATTCCCTCAAACGGGGTGAGCTCTCGAGGCTTCATCAGCTTCTTCTCTTCCTTATCAGCTAATTAGAGAGACAACAAAAAGATCATCATCATCATCATCATTACCATCACCAACATCACCATCATCATCATCATCATCATCATCATCACCATCACCACCACCACCATCATCATCATCACTATCATCACCACCACCACCACCACCATCACTATCATCACCCCCACCATCATCATCATCACCATCATCACCATCACCACCACTATCCCTGTCATCACCCTCATCATCATCATCATCATCATATCATTATCACCATCACAATCATCACTACCATCATCACCACCACCACCACCAACATCATCATCATCATTACCACCACCATTACCAACATCACCATCATTATCATCACCACCACCATCACTACTATCACCACCACCACCATCATCACCACCACCATCATCATCACTATCATCACCACCACCACCATCATCACTATCATCACCACCACCACCACCACCATCATCATCATCACCACCACCATCATCATCACTATCATCACCATCACCATCATCATCACTATCATCACCACCACCACCATCATCACCATCACCATCATCATCACTATCATCATCACCACCACCATCATCATCATCACAATCATCAATACCATCATCATCATCACCACCACTATCACTGTCATCACCGTCATCATCACTACCATCATCATCATCATCATCACCACCACCATCACTATCATCACCACCACCACCATCATCATCACTATCATCACCAGCACCATCACCATCATCATCACTATCATCACCAGCACCATCACCATCATCATCACTATCATCACCATCATCATTGCCACCATCATCATCATTACCACCACCATCACCATCATCATCATCACCACCACCACCACCATCATCACTATCATCACCACCACCACCATCATCATTTCACAATCATCAATACCATCATCATCATCATCACCACTACCATCACCACCATTACCACCACTATCACTGTCATCACCCTCATCATCATCATATCATCACCATCACAATCATTACTATCATCACCTTCATCATCACCACCACTATCACTGTCATCACCCTTATCATCATCATCAACATATCATTATCACCATCATCATCATCACCACCACCATCATCATCATCATCACCATTACCACCACTATCACTGTCATCACCCTCATCATCATCATATCACTATCACCATCACAATCATCACTACCATCATTATCATCACCACCACCACCACCACCATCATCATCGTTACCATCATCACCATCATTATCATCATCACCATCATTATCAGCACCACCACCACCATCATCATTGTTATCATCATCACCACCATCATTGTTATCATCACCATTATCACAATCAGCATCATCATCATAATCGTCGTTGTCATCATCATCACAATAACCACCACCATCACCATCATTACAATCAGCAGCATCATAATCATTATCATCACCACCATCATCATCATCACCTCCATCACCATCATCACCATCATCGTCATCATCACAATCATTACAATCAGCATCATCAATATCATTATCATTATCACCATCATCACCACCATCATTACCATTATCACCATCATCACCATCACCATCACCATCATTACAATCAGCATCATCAATATCATCATTATCACCATCACCACCACCATCATCACCACCATCATTACCATTATCACCATCATCACCATCACCATCATACTCCTGAAATGAAATGACAAGTGGAACAGTATGGAGATGCAATCATCTCTACAGTGGTGCAGCAACAGCTTACCCTCTTTATTATACTGCTACTATTATACTGTTCAGCCTGGGAAACGTTCTCTGACGGAACCCTAAGCGTGTTTGTAAGTTGCTCTGGATATAACCATCTGCTAAATGGAATGGAATGGAAAAGTTTAAGCCAAGTTCTAGTACCTCTACTGCCGGGTTTCTTTCGGTTCTGCAGGTAGAAAAGCAGATGTTCCACTTCAGCCAGTTTGGAGGGGTGGATGAGCTTGCACTCCTCCACCACCTTCCTGGCCAGCGAGGCTACATCAGTGCTGGCATTAAGATTCTTCAGTCGAATACTGCAGCAGAACAGAGAACACAGACAAGTGAGCTAAAGGACCAGCTTCCAGTCATGTGTCAATACCAGCAAGCAAGACAGCACAAAGCTCTCCTGGACTCGAACCTGCAATGTCCCCGACTCCACACTTAACACAATCATTCAGAGACCAACACTCACATCTTCTGACACTCCTTCCTCTCCTCATGCATGGCGCCTCCTCTCTCGCCCAGGATGGAAGCTTCCACCTCATAGTGAACCACCAAGGCTTTCTCAGTGGGATGCACGTCGATATTCCCAGGTTTAACCTTCCTGAGAAAGACAAAACGAGGAGCAGAATAAGAGCTGTGGCTGTCGATTATGTTATATGATCTAGAGATTATTTTGATGACATCAGAGATTTTAAACAGAGCTGAACACAAAAACAATAAAATTGTACACACATACATATATACATATATATATATATACACACACACACACATACACACACACACACACACACACACACACACACCAGGCAAATGTAAAATTTTATTTTCATCAATCAAACTGCCAATTATTAAATTTAAACATGTTTTAGTCATTTATTTGAGACATACTACAGGGAAATTCCACCATCCTTTGTTTTTATTATTTCTGCCTAAATTGATGCTTAAAATGTACAAACAAAAAGCCAAAAAGTTGCTCAGGATGGTCGGATGCGAAATGCTCCTTTAAGGTTATTATATAATGGTTATGGATAAGCTGCCCAATGTCTGACACATTATTTTTACAATATCTTTAATAAAGTTTTGGTCCAATATTTTACTATAATCAACATCAAATATAAAACTGCCTGGTGAAAAGAAAGACAGAAGGAGAATAAAGAGAGGCTTTGAGAGAATCAAATTTCGCTGTTAAAGAAGTTACTGTGATTTAGAATCAATTGTCCTGCATCGAGCAACAGAAACAACCACGGAGGAGAGGAATGAATGGAACTGGGTTTAGAACTGTCCAGCGCATTGATAACATCTAGAAGGAGAGTGGAGAACTGGGAACTTTGTAGATGAAATGTAGTTAAAACGTTTCATAAAAACATGAATGACCATGATGTGAGATATTATTATTATTATTAAGTGTTTATTTACAGAACACCTTTTATACCGTTGGCAGCTCAAAGTGCTTTACAGACAGTTGACGTCAGTAATGAGGAGGAATACTACTACATACACATACAAACACACACACACACACACACACACACACACACAGACATACACAGACACACACACACACACATGCACATATACACACACACACACACGCACACACAGACATACACAGACATACACAGACACACACACACACACACACACATGCACATATACACACACACACACACACACACATACACACACACAGACATACACAGACATACACATACACACACACACACACACACACACATACACACACACGTACACACACAAACACTGACACACACACACACACGTACACATGCACACACGTACACACAGACACAGACACATACAAACACACACACACACACACACACACAGACATACACATACACACGTACACACACACACATACACATACACACGTACACATACCCACACACATGTACACACACACACACACACACACATATACACTTACACACATATATACACACATACACAAATACCAGCGACGAGTAGCACATATAACCAGAGGGATGTGGGAGCATCAGGATAGGAAGGGCATAGGAAGTGCATTGAACGCAAATGCACCCTAGGATGAGGGCAGAATTGATCTGAGGTTGGTCAGGTTGAGGCTCAGCACCACCTGAATGTCCTGAATGAACAGGTCATGGATATATTTCCTTCCCTGATGACACAGCCATATTCCAGGAGGACAATGCCAAGACTAGGTAGTTCAGGGAGCATTTCTTTAACCCCATTGAAAGTCTCTGGGAAGTCCTGGAGGAGTTAATCTCCTGTCGTCATTACAAGAGCCAAACATTAACGCAACTCTGGATGGAAATAAATATGGGTGATGCTTATAATGCATCCATACTACCATCCAATGCCAGGCAGACCTTGGTCCTATCCTCTACTTTACTGAAATACGGAACCCAAATTCCCATATCAGTTGGTCCGTCTGGTTCGCCATCACCACCACTCTAAAGCTAAAACCGGAAAAACTGCCTGGCTTCCGGGGGAATAGCGCATTTCACATGAAACCTCACTTAAATGAGAGGTTCCACATCTGAAAGACCTTAATTTATAAGGAATATTTGGGAATTCGGTGGAATTCCCCTTTAATCATGACAGTTCCAGCGACCTCTTACAGCAGTGAATTGCTATGCATGCTAAACAGGCTACAAGAGCCCACGCCCATCAGAGTGGTCCAGCTTTGGTTCTGATCCCAGCTAAACTAAGACAGCTGGGGTCCTGGACACGGATTAAGCACAGTTTGGGACTAAATTGCTGTACTGATGGTAATGGGACCATTAAAACGCCTCCATATTTAGGTGTAATCTGGGTCTGGGGCACTGGGACACCAGCCAGAATGAGACGAGAGGAGGAGGAGGAGGTGGAGGAGGAGGATGGGAGGATGTCAAACAGGCACATAGAATACAAACTGAATTAATTTCATAGGTAATAAATGCAATATTATAGCTGTACATTCATTTTAAGACATTCGTTAGCCTCTTGCTCGAATGTGTCCGTTCCACCTTAAATGGCGCAGCAGTTACATTAGAGCGCCCGAGGCGCTCTAATGTAACTGCTGCGCCATTTAAGGTGGAACGGACAAATTCCAACAAGAAGCTGGCGAAAATAGATAGTTAATGATGGCCATAATAATAAATAAGGTTACCGTTTCAAATATTGTGTGCGTCGTCCAGGTCCTGCATGTTTTTATTCCGTTCATATGACACCCGGTTTTTAAATTGTTGTTTAAATAGCTAGCGGGATGATTTTTGTCCGGTCAATCACACAGTGCACCGCTCCCCAAATCCACTCTCTGCTTCACCGAGCTGCTCTACATAGCCCCGCTGCGTGCGGGCGCCATCTATCGGTCAGGAGGAAAGGAAGCCTTAGCGTTAGCCTAGCATTAGCCAAACCATAAACTAGATTAGCATTGGTTTTAGTGGAGTTATTACGACCTACAGTCCTGCGGTCACCATTTACATCATCATTTAATGTTGTTCTTTCATTAAAACATCCAAACAGTGCTACTTTTAAAGCAGGATAATCGTGGAAATCGTGTTGAATATTCGACATTTCTGCTTTGAGGTGTAAGAGGGACAGGACTAGCTCACCGTAGGTTTGGGCTTCTGGGAAAGCTAAATAAAAATCCAATACACTTTTTGTACACCTTTGGCTCCCTATGTGCAGTTTAATTTAAGGTGGAACTGGAACATTTGAATTCGGACCTGTACAGGCACCCCGAGACACCTGCATCTGGACCTCTAAAAAATAAGCTCACCTCACACATAGTTAAAGGTGGACTATGCGATTTGAATCAGATACACGTTTTGCGCACTTTTGGCTTCCTGTGTGCATTTTCCTGTTTAATTTAAGGTGGAACTGGAACATTTGAATTTGGGCCTGGACAGATACTTTGAGGCACCTGCATCTGGGCCTCTAAAAAAAACCTCCCCTCACACATAGTTAAAGGTGCAGTATGCGATTTGAATCCAATGCACTTTTTGTACACTTCTGGCTCCCTATGTGCATTTTCCTGTTTAATTTATGCAACTGTCAAATGAAACTGAACGTTTGAATTTTAAATTTGGGCCTGGACAGATACTTTGAGGCACCTGCATCTGGGCCTCTAAAAAAAAACTCCCCTCACACATAGTTAAAGGTGCAGTATGCGATTTGAATCCAATGCACTTTTTGTACACTTCTGGCTCCCTATGTGCATTTTCCTGTTTAATTTAACATGAAACTGGAACGTTTGAATTTGGACCTGGACAGATACTTTGAGGCACCTGCATCTGGGCCTCTAAAAATGCTCCCCTCACACATAGTTAAAGGTGCAGTATGCGATTTACATCCAATGCACTTTTTGCACACTTCGGGCTCCCTATGTGCATTTTCCTGTTTAATTTAACGTGGAACTGGAACATTTGAATTTGGACCTGGACAGGCACTCCGAGGCACCTGCACCTGACCCTCTAAACAAAGCTCCCCTCACACATAGTTAAGGGTTCAGTATGCGATTTAAATCTAATTCATGTTTTGTACACTTTTGGCTTCCTGTGTGCTTTTTACCATTCCACCTTTAATTTAAGGTGGAACTGGAACGTTTGAACTAGAAGCTGGAGAGGTAGACTGAATCACCTATATCTGGGCCTCTTAAAAAGCTCCCCTCACACAATGTTAAAAGTGCAGTAAGCGATTTTAATCCAATACACTTTTTGTCAAAATTAAAAGAATATCTCCTCACTAGGTCCGCTAGCTGTCCATTTTCCTGTCTCATCTTTAATTTAAGGTGGAACTGGAACGTCTGAACTAAAAGCTGGACAGGTAGACTAAAGCACCTATATCTGGTCCTCTAAAAAGCTTCCCTCACACAATGTTAAAGGTGCAGTAAGCAATTTTAATCCAAAACACTTTTTGTGAAAATTCAAAGAATGTCTCTTCACTAGGTCTGCTAGCTGTCCATGTTGTGTGTGTGCTGGGAAAATGTGTTTGTACACAGGCCTGGATTTGTAAATAGCAAATAAACAACATAGCAACATTTTTCTTGCTTCTGTTTTCAATGTAGACGAGGCTGTGGTTGGTTTTATATGTGTAATTTCCTGGTTCACTTTAAATGGTGTTCCATGTTCAGTGTAGCTGCTGCTAGAAGGTGGACAGGTGGACTGAGGCATCTGCATTGAACTACATTTAAGGTGGAAATGCAAGACCCAAACAAGAAGCTGAGATGTCTGAACCTAACTGCTGCACTATTATGTCACAACTTCCCAGAGTCCTTCACAAGTTCCTCTATATCTGCATGGACCAACAGTTAGTCATAATGCCATATAACAACATCATTTAACAGTGGCTTAGTTACACTCTTATGACACCCTTGTTCAGACAATGTAAAAAGCACCATCGTTGACAACTAGCAACACTGTAATAGAGTATATAACAGTGTGACAATGTGTGTTGGCTGCGTGTTTCGTTTCGGGTTGAGTTTGAACGTCAACAATTGTCCTCCAGAATCGCATACTGCACCTTTAATACATGAAATGGTCAGGGATGCATTGGTGTTAAGTATTTCGTTGTCCATAGCCCTCAAAGCAAGCCTTCTTTCAGGCCCAATACTATTTTATTAGACAGGTATGTAAGTTCACAGGTGGTTTTGGGATATTTGACGAATTGTCTATTTATGTGTCAGATATGATGACCACCGCTCCCACCACTGTAAAGAAAGCCTGTCTGTAAGTTTCCCTACAGTTAACCATTTCCCATCCAATCCCATCGAATGGCTATGTTTACAACCCAAACTTTTAATTATGGCAGGATTCTGAAAAATCTGTGGAATGAATTCCGCTTTAAAGGAGAGGGGAAACTGGGATTCAGTTCTCCCATCGCCTCCCCCTCAAGATTATATCATCTTCTACTTTAGGCCTCAGACTGTATGTTAGCCTCTGTGTCTATTAAAAACATGTGAATCATCAGGTTGTAATTTAGCCCTGAACGCAGGAGCCCCGCGTAAAATTTCCCTGAGAAGTCAGTGAGTGTGAAAGTGCAGGGAAGGGGAAGGTCGGGCTTGATGGAAGCGCTCCAGGCATTCGTGTCCAGTCAGATGCAAGCTTGTGTTCAGAATGAAAGCAGAGTTGTAGCTCAAATTTCCTCCTGCAAAATGTGAGCTGAAGGTCTGGCTTTTTATAATGCACCTTAAGTCAAGAATGAAACGGAAATATGGGAAAGATCCATGAGCTTATAAAAGCGATACTACAAAATAGCCAGCAAAGATCAGCTCTCACAGGACAATGCAGGACGAGCTGTTTAACACAGGCTTTAATAGCCATAGCATTCAATGCAATGCTAATACCAGCTCATAAGTCATCTGTGACCGAAACATACCTAGTGTATATACCTCCACCAGCACCAACCCTGTGTATGCCCTGCACCTCTTCTACATTACATTACAGGCATTTAGCTGACACTCTTATCCAGAGCGACTTACAAGGTTAATCACATTACAGGTGGGCCAGTGTAGTGTTAGGAGTCTAGCCCAAGGACTCTTATTGGTGCAGCACAGCATAGTCACCCAGACCGGGATTCGAACCCCAGTCTCCCACATGTGGTGGTGGCTACTTGGCAGGTAGTGGTGTTATCCGCTGAGCTACACCAACCATCAACCAATTTTCTCTTCTTCAAACTCTCC
Source organism: Prochilodus magdalenae (assembly GCA_024036415.1). Classification (NCBI taxonomy): domain Eukaryota; kingdom Metazoa; phylum Chordata; class Actinopteri; order Characiformes; family Prochilodontidae; genus Prochilodus; species Prochilodus magdalenae. The sequence goes on along the minus strand of JAMWET010001681.1, from coordinate 10,850 downwards.
AAACTGCGCATCATCGCTGTCCAAAGAAAAGCACGTATCTCCATTTTTCTTGATTTTTACTTTTATGCCTCATTTGATCACATGAGCTGCTGTTTACACTGTGGGGAAATGTCCACACAGAATGAACCAACAGAAATGGCCCAAAACTGCTGGGAAAGACGTCTGGTTCCATTGACTCCCATTCAAATTAAAAGAGGTTTTGGCCTCTGCTGTAAAGTTGACGTTTTGGAGATGCCTGGTTTTATTTGGAGAGCAACGATACGTGGGAATGTGCGTCTGTATATATATCATAACTTCTATTTGTGCTATAAAACGGTGTACCTGGGTAAACTGAACTTTTCTGGTGTTTAGTTCTGTGTATATTGATTGTATTAATTGTATTGTATAATTAATTGTATAATAATATAAATAATTGTATAAATTATAATTTTGTATTTAAGGACTGTATAATCATGTTCACACTACAGTTATGTACGGTCACCTTATGCTATACATTATTATCCATATTGTCATTTTTCCTCTGTATACTGTCAACTTGTACATTCTGCATAGTTTGTACAGGGGTTGGACAATGAAACTGAAACACCTGTCATTTTAGTGTGGGAGGTCTCATGGCTAAATTGGACCAGCCTGGTGGCCAATCTTCATTAACTGCACATTGCACCAGTAAGAGCAGATTGTGAAGGTTCAGTTAGCAAGGTAAGAGCAGCCAGTTCTTACTGCTCAAAAATACTGGTCAATGCAAGCACAGCACACTGCATTATGGGGAACATGCATACCAGAGTTCAAAAGAGGACGACACATTGTTGGTGTGCACGTCTTTGCTGGCAGCGATCTATGTGACCAAGAC
>JAMWET010001680.1:0-445932 GCA_024036415.1 Prochilodus magdalenae | reverse complement strand
CCGAAATGGCGCAAAGTTAATGATGGCTAAAAGGGAGTGATTGCTTTGGGTATGCCAAAGACTACAGTGTGAAGGAAGTAGATGACACGCACGCGCGGGCGGTGCCGCCTGCAGCCAGCAGAGGGCCCCCACGGCAACATTGGCGGCCTGTTCTGAGAGAACTACAGCCGGAACTCCAACCCCCGGGCTGATCACACAACAAGCCTACACCTGAAGGCGCTGGTTATGCTATAGCCCCCACCTAACAGCTGGTCACTTGTTTTTTACCTGCACCTTTTTAGAGGGGCAGACATTATCCAGACAAGACAAGAACAAGGACAAGACAAGGACAAGAGCAAATAAATGAGGAGGCAAACTGGACATGTAGTAAATGAAATAAACTAAAAAAAAAAGGCTTGGTGGGTCGTATCATCATCCCAGTTAAACTTAAGCATATCACACAAGCATGTCTGTTGGTTTACCATTTAACCTTTACATCAGAGCAAACGGGTTCCCGCCCTGCGCTTGGGTCCACGCCCCCAAACCACACCCATGGGGACAAATAGGTCTACTCCAGCCAGTGGATTTAATCCCCAGTCTACAAGCCAATTCTCTCCTCAGAATCGTGCCAGGGAGGGCAAATCTGGCCCAACTGGGCAAACCTCTTTGAGACAAGATTGGTTAACAGTACATGCCAAACTGTGTCCACAGCTATTAGTGCTTGTGGATGTGCTAAATGTTTGCTCTGGCGAGCTGTATTCTGTCAAGAATAAGGATCTCTCGTTTTATTTTTATTCATAAGGCAAAACTAGCATTCTGTACTCCACACAAGGATGGCCACTTTCAGTGTACTGGAGTGAATGAAGCTGAAGGATGGATAGCAAACAACCTGTGTGTGTTTTTCCAGATCTGAAAGCGCAGCAAAAAGGGGTTTATTTTCCTCTTTCCCCAAAGAGGAAAGCTTTAGGAACTGTTATCTGATGGGCAGCAGCTTTGATAGTCGAAAACAGATCATGTATGGCCCCTTTTTTGATACATTATTTATTATTTTCATTATCTTATGTATTTAATTTTTTAAAACTCATTCAAATTCTCACAAATGGCTTCTTTTTCCCCCACTAATTTTTCTTTTGAACAATTCTCTTTCTTTATGCCAAGTCGATTAATCAAGTTTGACTGCCGACATGAAAATAAACAAAAGGCATTGGTACACAGCACACATACCACAAATATGTAAATAGGTATGGATTCAGCCACAGCCCTGAGATGTTGCTTGTCATGGTTACCATCATTTAGCAGTGTTGCACCTTTCTGGGAAAAAACATGGCTGTATTGGAGTACCTGGACTATTAGGCCTGCAATGAGGATGCCGCTCGCTCCGCTTTACTTGGGTACCTTGGCAAGGGTGTTCTATTTGCAGGCTGCTTTCTCTTGACAGCTGATTACTTGATTCGACATGCGGGAGTTTGCCAGGGGCTTGCTTGCTTCTCTGACACTCTTTAGGGATCAGCTGCACAAGAAAAGTAGCTTAGCGAAACATTAGCCAGATTTAGGACTGTCTGCTGTGTTCTCTGGGTTCAGATCCTGGTGTTCTCTTTTCGCACTAAAAATCTGTTATATCACTGTCATCAGGAAACAGGAAGGGGATAAACCCTCAGAAGAATAATTCCTTTTAAGAGCCAGGATCCTATTGTGCTAATGGCTACACCGATTTGACGTTGCAGGGTGAAAATGTGCAAACAGGTTACGAGTTGGTGTGTGTCCTACAACACTTAAAATAGAGGTCAAATGGTTTACTGATTTAATGAGGGTCATGAGACGTTAACTTTGCTAATTTATCAGCATAGCATGCACAGCTTTGGCTGATAAACATTTGATGGTGCATGGTGAAAGGTTCAAATCTGCTTAAATAATTTACAAATTATCATAAAAAGGGGTGTTCACAAATGCAGGCACTTGTAAAAGCATAGATGATGGGTTTGATCCAAATATCTCTTCAGTCTGGACATTACCAGTAATCTATTTGTCATTCAGTTAATAAATCTCAACGTTACTGCACTCTGCTGAATAGGACTTACTAAAACTATGATAAAGAAATGATGGTAATTAGGTATTCAGACAGGGTCTAACTTGAATTACCCTGAAATGACAGGGCTTAAACATAATAAGTCAATACTTCTAAAAGGCATAGTAAACATGCCTCATCAGTATATCAACAAACTTACTGGACATTTCCATGCACAGTTGTTGAATGGAAATGTCATGTAAAGTTGTTGATATACTGATTGAGCCATGCTTTACTAGGCCTCGCAGCTTAGAGTATTGACTTATTTATGTTGAAGACTCGTCATTTCAGGGTAATTCAGTTAGACTGGTCATGAAATACCTATTACCAGCAATTTCTTATCATAGTTTATCAGTTCTACTCAGCAGAGTGCACAGGAACGTTGAGATTTATTACTGAATTGAAAGTAGATTACTGGTAATGTCCAGACTGGAAGAGATATTTGGATCAAAAACCCATCATCTCGATGCTTTTACCAAGTGCCTGATTTGTGAAACACCCTTTTTTATGATAATTTGTAAATTATTTAAGCCGATTGAACCTTTCACCAATGCACCATCAACATGTTTATCAGCAAAAGCTGTGCATGCTATGCGGGATAAATTAGCAAAGTTAAAGTCTCATGACCCTAATTAAAGCAGTAAAAACCATTCACCTCTATTTTACGTGTTTTTAGGAACACCACACTAGGTAACCTGTTGCACCATTTTTCACCCTGCACTCAAATCGGTGTAGCCATTAGCCCAATTAGGCAATCCTGCTTTAAAAAGGATTATTTTCTGAGGGGTTTTCCCCATTCTGTTTCCTGATGGACAGGGACTATAACATTTTAAGTGCAAAAGAGAAACACCATAGTCTGAACATTCAGACACAGCAGACAGGTCTTAAATCTGGGCTAATTGTTCGATTAAGCTACCTTTTTCTTGGCAGCTGATCACTTAAAGAGTGCAGAGAGAAGCAGTTGCAAGCCATCTGGCAAACTCAGTGAATGGTGGATCAGAATCAGCTGACAAGAGACAAGCAACCTGCAAAATAGAAACACCCTTGCCAAGTATGTATACCAGTTAATTAAAGCGGAGCGAGGCTCTCAATTGCAGGCCTAATATCCAGGAACTCAAGACAGCCATGTTTTCCAGAAAAGGAGCAACAACTGGCTAAATGCATGTAACATACAAGCAAACATCTCAGGGCTGTGGCTGAACCATACCTATAGCATATTTGTGGTATGTGTGCTGTGTACCAATGCCTTTGTTTATTTCATACGCAGTCAAACTTGATAATCGACTTGCATAAAGAAAGAGAATGTTAAAAGAAAAATTAGTGGGGGAAAAAGAGCCATTTGTTAGAATTGAATGAGTTTAAAAAATTAAATAAATAAATAATAAAATAATAATAAGGTATCAAAAAAGGGGCCATACATGATCTGTTAGACTATCAAAGCTGCTGCCATCAGATAAAACAGTTCACTAAAGGCTGTCCTCTGTGGGGAAAGAGGCAAAATAAAATCCCTTGTTTTGCTGGCTTCAGAATCTGGAAACAACACACAGGTCTGTTTCTATTACATCCTTTTCAGCTCCAGTCACTCCAGTACACTGGGAACAGTGGCCATCTTGTGTGGAAGTACAGAAAGCTAGGTTTGGCCTTATGAAAGAAAAAAATAAAAGAGAGATCCTTTTTTTGACAATGAATAAGCTCCCAGAAAAAACATTTAGCACATCCACAAGCCACTAATAGGCTGTGACATCCAGTTTCGGCAGTTACTGTATAAGCCAATCTCTGCATCAAAGGAGTTGCGACCCATTGGTGGGCCAGATGTGCCGCTCCCTGGGCACGATTGACTGAGGAGGAATTGGCTGTAGGGACTGGGATTAAATCCACGTGTGGATAGACCAGGTATTGTCATGGGTGTGGGTTGGGGGCGGTGGACCCAAGCGCAGGGCCGGGAACCCGTTTGCTCTGATGTAAAGGTTAAATGGGAACCAAAACAGACACTGGCTGGGTGATATATGTCTACGTTAAACTGGGATGATGATCGACCCCCCAACCTTTTTTTTTTAGTTATTCATTTACTACATGTCCAGTTTGCCTCCTCATTTATTTGTCTTGTCTTGTCTTGTCTTGTCTTGTCTTGTCTGGATAATGTCTGCCCCTCTACAAAGGTGCAGCAGTGACAGCTGTTAGGTGGGGGCTTACATAACCAGCGCCTCAGGTGTAGCTTGTTGTGTGATCAGCCCGGGCTGTGAGTTGGAGTCTCCGGTGTCTGTAGTTCTCTTGCAGCAAGGGCGCCAATGTTGCCGCCCTCTGCTGGCTGCAGGCGGCACCGCCCGCAGATTCAGCTACTTCCTTCACACTGTAGTCTTTGGCATACCCAAAAGCAATCACTCCTTTTAGCCAGTCATTAACTTTGCGGCCCATTTTCCACACATGGAACGAGACAAACCCCACAGGTGCCCTGGATCATACTGCTAAACTTCAGAAAACCAAAAGATACAGACTCAAAAATCACCAGCCTCCGGTAAACAGAGACCTTCGCCTCATAGATCAAATCCCTCATCACCACTACAGACTTGTACAGTGTCTGTTTTACTGCTGCTGCCTAGTCCCAGTCTGCCATTCCACGTGGTAACAACCCACCCCTACACCCTATTTTTTTTTACACAATTTTCATGCTCCACCAACTCGTGTGGAAACATTTTGGGGAACGGACCTTTCCAAATCCAGTGAATGAAAGCACGGTCCATTAAAGACATGGAGTGCATGACATCAACCGGATAGAATTACCTTCGGGATTGAGTTAGAGCACAAAAGCAAAGCCTTACGAGCAAGGGTCTGCTCATTCAACATCAGTGTCTGACCTCCACAAATGCGCTTCTGGATGAATGCGTCAAACAAAACACAGATGAACGAATACTTTGATGGCGCTCTGTGTAAGCTTTAATACTCCAGAAAATTTAATCAGATGGGTCCATTTTCAGGTGATCAAACGACATTACAGTTGAACCACCAAACGTTTACATACACTATATTAAAAAGACACATATGCCATTTTTTTCTCCACTGTATGACATGAGAATCAGAACATAAAACTTTTCCCTTTTTAGGGTCAGTTAGGATGTACCACAATTATTTCTATTTGCTCAATGTTAGAATAATGAGAGAGGATTTTTTTAAGGCACATTTTTATTACTTTCTCAAGCTCAAAAGTTAAATTACACTAAGATAACTATTACTAGGCCTTTAAAAACAGTGTTGGGACAGCCCATATGATTGAGGTTCATGTCTTTGCAAGCTACTTATAGGTTTATTGGCAACATCTGAGTAATTAACAGACAACACCTATGTGGATGTATTTTAAGGCACCACCTGAAACGCACGCTGGCGTTCTTTGAGTAACCATCATGGGAAAGTCGAAAGAAAATCAGCCAAGATTCGAGGAAGAGAATTGTGGAATTCGCACAAGGTCTGGTTCATTCCTGGGTGGCAATTCTCCAGATGCCCTGAAGGTGCCTCGTTCATCTGTACCCCAAACAATTATACGGCAAGTACAAAAAAATGATGCGGTAATGTCCAGCCCATTCATACCAGCGCCTCAGGAAGGAAAAAGGTTCTGTGTGTCCAAGAGATGAAACGTGCTTTTGGTTCGAAGGTGTGCATATCTAACCCAAGAGGCAAAAGCAAAAGACCTTGTGAACATGGATGGCTGTGAAGCTGGTCTAAGAGTGTATCCATTATCCACAGGGAAACAAGATTCTGTACGACATGGGCTGAAAAGGCCACTCTGCCAGGAAGAAGCCCCATTACTCCAAACGCAAACACAAAAGAGCCGCAGTTAATGTTTGCAACAATGCACACAGGGAAAAAAGACCATAATTTTTTTCTTGTGGAAGGGATATCCCAAAACGTTTGACCCCAAAGTCATACAGTTTAAGGGCAATAGTTTACAGAATACTAATGACATGTATTTAAACTTTTGAGACTTGAAGAACGTAAGTAAAACAATTGCCTTAAAAAATTCCTCTCTCATTATTCTAACATTTAGCAAATAGAAATAATTGTGGTAATCCTAACTGACCTAAAAAGGGAAAAGTTTATTTTGATTTCATGTCAGACAGTGAGAAAAAAATGCATATGTGTCTTTTTATATAGTGTATGCAAACTTTTGGTTTCAACTGTAGCTACTACGTTAACAGTCCCTAGAATGGACTGCTAGTCTCGATCTGTTCATGAATGCCATGTGATCTGCCATTACATTGTCTTTAAAAACGGGAGTGTCATAAAGTAGCGCTCTGTCTCTGTCTCAGTTTTTAAATAATATCTGCTTTTGGAGGATTTTGTGTCTGCCTGGCCTCAGGGATAAACAAAACTACAGATTCTAAACCATTATGAAAAGCTTTTGTTATATTAGCATTTATATTTATACACGCCCCAGATTATTTTTCTCTCTCAATAATTGCGTGGCACCCCAGACAACAACCTAAATAGCAATTTTGTACTGTGCAAACAGTAGCGGGCTGCCTCATTTTCATATAAAAAAAATTACAGCATCTTTTGCGAAACCAATAACGCTGAACCTCTGCATGGTGACAGATTTGCCATTACCCCATGCTCTCAAATGAATGGCATGTTTTTCTCCTTGGCAGGTCTCCACTGAACAATCTTAACAAGGGGTTTTATGCGTATCCAAAGGCCATGAAGTAATTCAAAATTCGCCCCGGAGAGACATTTCCCCATTTTTAAAATGCAAAATCATAAGTCTAATCAGTGGGTATCAGGCCTAGCCATCGTCGTCTTTTACCGCCTCATTAAACCTCCCTGGCATGAGCTTCTGCTCTAATCGCCTCTGCGCCCAAATTTAGACATGTGTTCCCACCGCACTTCACACACTTTCAGCTGTGAAACTTCCTTATCATCACAGCGCTCGTGAAGTGAGTAAGAGCGCTTTGATTGTCTGGGTTTGGTTGTTCGGTCAACACTGTTACCTTCAGCAGTGGTTAAGGTGGACTTTTATAGAGTAATAAAGTAATTCATGAACTGTCGAGTAGATGAGTTATGAACTGAAAAACGCTCTGCATGTCAAAAATATAGACGCCTTGTTTTCGTTTGAAATTGAGATGCTCTTCCAGTTATATTTTATTTGTAGGTTTTATGTACAGCTTAGAACAATCCTTCATGTTCATCAATATATTCATCCATCTGTGAAGGAATAAGTTACGGACACAAAGGCTTTGACCAAAAGGTTGTTTAAATCCCTAAAGTCTAATCACTGTAAGGGCATAAAATGAGTAGGGAAACACTGTTATTAATATAATACTACACAGTACAAACATTTGCTCTGAAAATATACTACCACAATCAGAGCCGTAAGTCTTACACAGCACACCAGCACACTTAGTCAGGGTCATGAGTCGTACACAGTAGACCATCACACTTAGTCAGGGTCATGAGTCGTACACAGTAGACCACCACATTTAATCAGGGTCACAAGTTGTACACACTATACCACCAAACTTAGTCACAGTAGATCACCACACTTAGTAAGGGGCATAAGTCGTACACAGTAGACCACCACACTTAGTCAGGGTAATAAGTCATACACAGTATACTGGCACACATAGCCAGGGTCATACATGTACAGAGTATACTACCACACTAAGACAGAGTCATAAGTTAGTCAGGGCCATGAGTCGTACACAGTAGACCACCACATTTAATCAGGGTCACAAGTTGTACACACTATACCACCAGACTTAGTCAGGGTCATAAGTCGTACTCAGTAGACCACCACACTTAGTCAGGGTCATGAGTCGTACACAGTAGACCACCACATTTAATCGGGGTCATAAGTCGTACACAGTAGACCACCACACTTAGTCAGGGTCATAAGTCGTACACAGTAGACCACTGAGTTACATTTGAAATGAGATTCAATTAAGGTTGAATCGACCATAAGGATTAGCATTATTCATAATATACATATAATCAAACCTTTGTAATTTAGAAAAATAATAACCTCTGTTTCATTTTATACACTGCCCTGTATACTATCCTTAGTAAAAACTATAAGCACAAAAACCTTTTTAAGCTGCAGCCTGCCATGGCTCCTCCATATGCCATTACAGCATGGTAGATAGCCCAGAGAACATATGTCCCATAAAAAATTGAAACTTCATTAGCCTTTATGCACTTCAACTTGATGTTGTCCGCAAGATCAACCACAAGAAAGTTTGACCCAGTACCCTCTTAATTAGTCCTTGAATTATTACCATTGACTGGGTATCCTTTATGTAATTAATTAGTCACTGAGAGTGGGCCACTCTGTGTGAGCATTAGGAACCCATACCTTCGTCCACATTCTTTTCTATCTAAAAAATTGCTTAAAAAGATAGCAATTTTCTAAAAGATTCTAAAAAATTTTATCTAAAATTTTCTAAAAGAAAATTGCTGCCCAAAAGTAAGCATGACAAGCATGAACGATTTTACTCTGGCATTTAGCAATATTATAATTATACTAATTTAGACTTGATACTCTTAAAGAAACCTGATCAAAACACGGGTTTGTGACTCATTTGAAGCTTACTTGACAGACAAAGCATGAATATGGAGTAATAGTGTGTATTATGGCGTCCCACAAGGCTTTATTTTAGGGCCATTATTGCTGTCCCTCTATTTATACATGACGCTTGATTTAAAAACACAACATGACATTTCACTCAAATAGCCGTCAGCCCAGCCAAATTCACTGCTACACTTTATGGTAGAATGTGTTAAAGATAGAAAAACCTAGCTGATGACCAGCATATTACTCCCTATACAGTATGATAAAACAGCCATTTTGATTTTGGGCCCTACATCTTCTAAAGGTTGCAGATTTTATCTTTCACTCACAGACCATGGCATATATCACTTCAGAAACATAAAGAATCAAAATGTATTTGTTTTGTAGTTTTACTCATTTTCTTGTGTGCTGTTTTAAAATTATTTTTAATATTTTATTTATTATTTATTAAATAAACTTAAACTATACATTCTGCATATTGTGCACATCCATGCACATCATTTTACACGTTCAGGTTTTATTTATTTGTTTTATTATTGTATATTTATAATGCAACTATTGCTATAGTCGTGTCCCAAACTCCAGTTGAATTCATATGTAAATATCTGAAATATTTATATTGTATATTACTGCTCTTTTATTGTTTCTTCTTGAAGAGTACTAAGTTTGGTTTTATGCGAGAACAATGCCAATAAAAGTATTCTATTCTATTGCATTCAGTTATAATAAGATTATTATTAAGATACAGGAAAGTGTGCCTGGACTTCCTTGTTGCTCAGTAAGGGGCCTATTTTTCACAGTAATTTCAGCTAATTAGATTTTGCTTCTACAATCTATTTTTAATACTGCAGTGTAAAGTCTGCACAGCAGAGTTAGAAAGACCCAGTGAAGCCCAGAGTTTACAATAGTTTTGTCTGCATAATAAAAATGTAGATTGACCGCATGGCTCTCTGTCTTTCATGAACTTCCAATGTCATCCAGCTACCAATTATGTTTTAAATTGCAATTTATCTCAGTTAATTGCCATAATTAATATTCGATGGAACACTGAAAAGACTCCCACTTGATTTGTTCCAGTTTTAATTTAACATATCACGGCTCATAATCAGACTGTAAGATATGCATCTTTTTAATCATGCTTGTCCACTTGAGGCACCTTCAAACTCCAGTCTAAATCTTTATCGTGGAGCCATTGCAGAGATTCAGTAACACGTGAAAGTAAGACGCAGCTGAATTCTTTTCTTTTTACACTTTGAAATGATGATTAAAAAAAACTATTAATAGGAATCAGACTAGCGTCATTAGATCTGTAATTTCAAAAAGAGAAAGACATGAATTGGAAAAGTCAGAAAGTCAGACAGACAGGCAAAACCAAATAAGCTCCAGATATCGCTGCTGTAGGGATATGCTCTTTGTCACGAGTCAAGGCCGGGAGCAAAAATAGGCATGGCAATATTACCTGTCCTGCTCCTGCCACTTTGATTCAATTTGATTTCATGCCCGAGATGAAACCCACTCAGGACTATTTGAACCAAGGCCAATATTCATTTAGATGGGAAGTATGATAGGGAAGGCCAAGGCCATGATTAATTCTGTTACTGGCCTCATACTTGTATTTCATTAGCCAGGTGCGAGAGGCCACCACAGCTTATTGCAAAAACAGGGAGCAATCAGACTGACTTTAACCCAGACTGAAAGAAAGAAAGAAAGAAAGAAAGAAAGAAAGAAAGAAAGAAAGAAAAAGAAAGAAAGAAAGAAAGAAAGAAAGAAAGAATATTATATGTTCTAGAAAGAAAAATCAACATTTTATATGAGAAAGAACAGCAGGAAATTGAAAAGGTAGCAGCAAAGTGTATTTAAAGTGACTGAGTGTCCTCAAAGTGTCGGTGCAGTGGTTTTGACTAATTGGCGTTTAGAAGTCTTACAGCTTCTGGAATGAAGCTGTTCCTTAGTCTCCTCGTTTTACACTTAATGCTCCACAGCCTCCTGCCTGAGGGGAGCGGGACAAAAAGTGAGTGTGCTGGGTGAGTGAGGTCCTCCATGATGCAGGTGGCCCTCTTCCTGCATCTGGTGGTGGAGGTTGTTGCTTAGGTGAACACCCAAGTACCTGTAGTTGGAGACCACTTCCACTGCAAAACCTCCGACATGCAGGGGGAGGTGGGCATGTCTGCCCCTTCTGAAGTCCACAATCATCTCCTTCATCTTCTTTATGTTGATGCAGAGGTTGTTCTTTCTGCACTAACCCTCCAGGTGTTCTACCTCCCGTCCCGTAACCGGACATATAACTGTTTGTGATGCATCCGACCACTGCTGTGTCATCCGCAAACTTCACAATATGACAGCCTGGGTGGATGGGTGAGCAGTCATATGCAGCGTGAACCTATATATATATATATATATATATATATATATATATATATATATTGACAAGGGTGCAAATATGTGCAAATACTGGGTAATACATTGCGTAGACCATAATCCCTCTTGCACCACACTTTAGTTATTGGTACTCTGCATTCTGGTAGCTAATGCACCCTTCTAAAACATCTTCTGACAGGCAAAAATAATATCAACCAATAATTTTGGTGACAACAGCTCACAAGTGTAGCTTACTCAACATCCAAACAGCATGTATAACATTCTGAATGTATGACATTATACAAATCAATTATGGAGACATTATGCATTATATAATGAAGAACCATAAAATCAGGTTTCCTTCCTAATGCGGATTGTGTTTATCCTACCAATACTTTTGCGATATCATAAATAAAGCATGTTCAGTAAGAGCAACATATTAAAGAGATACGGATGTCATGGTATCATGAATAAATGAAAATCATGTACAGCTTCCCAGCGCAGCCAGGATTATGATACAGTTTGCTGTTAACAAGTCTGCTGTTTGCCAAACATGAAGGCACTTCAGGTGAGCTAGATTAAACTGCAATCTGGGATTTGTAATTTTTTGTTTACATCAGTGTAATGGAACATCCCCACTGATTTCCCAAGATTGCACCTTTTAGTTTCCAAATGCAACTCTTCCGTCCTACTGAGCCAAGAGGGCCAAGCTTTGGATTCCTCTGTTTACAAACCATGCAAAGTAAACAAACAACCTGGAGCTTCTATGGCGCCTCTTTATTTATTGGTTTGGTTTTGTCCTCCAAGGCTCTTTGTTTAAATCTGAAAATAACAGCACCTCTAAAAACTCCTCAGTCTGGCACTGGAAAGATTTTAGTTCCCGTAGGCTCACATATTGTTGCTCTGAAATCCCTCATTGTGGCTTTAAATGAAAGCTAATCTCTAAGATTTGTTAATCATAGCACTAAGCAATGTCATTTCTTTTCTGTAGACAAGCGCTCCTTGGCAGAGGCCCAGAGAGCAGGATGCCAGCCTGTGGTTTTCAAATAACTCATTTAAGCGGGTTAGATGGGGACAGTTCCGATGCACCAGTAGGATCTGGACGCAGGTGTTGATGGTTTATTCACAGAGAGTGATGAAATTAATGGCCAGTTCCAATGACCTTCATAATCAATACTTAATTTCTTTTGTTGGCTGAACTGTATAAACAGGTAGATATATGTATACACATATGTAGGTATATTGGTGTATAGATAAAACATTGCACCCAGAAGGAAGTTGCAATGATATTAAGAAGAAATATAATAAAAGTCACCAGGAGCAATAAATGATGAAATGTTTGAACTAATACAGTCAATATTTATTGAGCTACAGATAAAGAATTAGCGTCTCTCACTGACCCCGGGGCGCAACATGCCAAATGTCTCGGGATGGGGTTTTAGAGGTTCCTAATGGTGTCCTATGATAATCCATCCCATGCAGCTTGAATATTCTCACATATTTCCTGCATATGCTGTATGTGTGAACGGAGGTGGAGTGACACCAGGCCTTATAGCATGTGAGAAGAGGGACAACAAATCAATCATATTGGCTCTGACCACGATGGCTCCACACTCAAAGTCTTTAATTGTCTCCACAAACGTGGGAATCGTCTGAAGATGATCCACTACCATTCTCACACCATGACAGACTGGCACGAGACCGCTGCAGTTTGCAGACACTATATATATATATATATATATATATATATACACAGGGTTTGGACAATGAAACTGAAACACCTGGTTTTAGACCACAGTCATTTATTAGTATGGTGTAGGGCCTCCTTTTGCGGCCAATACAGCGTCATTTGGGCAGCCGTGGTTTTATGTGTTTTGAATACAATCCGGGTTAGCACCCGAACATCCCTTTCAGACAGCTTGCTCTTACGTCCACAGTTAATCCTGTTGGATGTGGTTCGTCCCTCTTGGTGGTATGCTGACATTACCCTGGATACCGTGGCTCTTGATACATCACAAAGACTTGCTGTCTTGGTCACAGATGCGCCAGCAAGACGTGCACCAACAATTTGTCCTCTTTTGAACTCTGGTATGTCACCCATAATGTTGTGTGCATTGCAATATTTTGAGCAGAACTGTGCTCTTACCTGCTAACTGAACCTTCACTTTATCTGCTCTCTTACTGGTGCAATGTGCAATTAATGAAGATTGGCCACCAGGCTGGTCCAATTTAGCCATGAGACCTCCCACACTAAAATGACAGGTGTTTCAGTTTCATTGTCCAACCCCTGTGTATATGTTTATATATATATATATATACACACTCACAAAATACTTACAGTCTAAAGTAAACCTTAAACCTGACACAGTTCATCATGTGTAAATGTGTACCACTGAATCAAGCTGAAATGAGTCTGAGGACATTCTTTCTCATGTAATAACATGTAGAGTTGCTTGTACAGATTGTTTCCAGTGATTCCACCTGCTGTAAATTTGATATACAAAGAGTAGCTCAGCTGCTCAAATGAACTACATATCTTATAAACTACATATTTTCTTAATATTGTTTTAACCAAGTTTCACTACAGTAATAAGACTTAAGTAGAGAGAGAGCGTGTTGCACTTTAAGCGAATAATCCAGTTGCATTTACAAATTAAAATCTCTCCTACCACAGCCACAACACCTCCCTGCATCTTCCTCCCCAGTGCATGGCAGATCTCCTTGCAGTTTAAAGTGTCAGTTCTTGGTCTGCTGAGGGTAGGGACAACAGTAACATTCAAATGCCCCCTCGCTCTGCTTCCTCTGCCACCCAAGATGCTGTTGATGCCCGTAAGAGTCAGGCTCTTGCAGCTAAAACAGAACAAAGCAGAACAGCTTGGCTTCAGTCTTCCTAAGTTCACTCATGTCACTGCTGTGCTCCTTTCACTGGCTTCCAGTAGGTGCCTGCATCAGATTTAAAACTTTCATTCTTGCCTAGAAAGTCCCTAATCCTTACCCCCCAGCCCTTCCTACCTTATGACAATGCTCAAAAGTCACTCTGTACCGTTTGGCTTGAAGGCAAATGTCAAGACTCTTCTCTCTCCTTGCATCCAAATGGTGGACTGAACTTCCATTAGCTGCCATAACAGTGGACTCTATTGTACTCTTCAAACGAACTCCCCATCTCTTTGTGAACCATATAAATGGGCACTAATCTAAGCACATATTGAAATGCATTGTATAGTCCTTAAGGTGTAAGAGTGCTGTTGGATCACTGGCTTGGTATTGCTAGGTATCCCCTTATGCTGAAACTGAACGTTCTTTTCTTTCCGGGTAGGTAACTATGCAAAACATGTTCTCATCTTCGATTGAACCACAGCAGCTTATGTACAAGTTTCTCCTACTACAGCTGTGGAGCTTCCCTAGAGCCTTCACATGTTCACACCCATGCAAGTCTGCTACAGCACACACACACAGACTCACACAGACCAATTACAGTAGTGTACGGCAATCTGATCACAATGCATTCTTGATGTTCTTACACCTTGCTTTTCCTGCGATCAAGTGAATTGCAAACATAGTCTGCTGAGAGAAAACATGATGACACTGATGTAGTCATATGTGCTGCAATAGCTATTGCATTAAGCTAGTAAGACAGCATTACTAGCTCTAGTAAATTTAAATAAATTTAATCAGCTATTTTAAGCTTGCAATCACTTAAAAGTACTTGAAAAGCCAAGCAAGAGAATATATACACAAAACAGCTGTACCAAAATAAATTAAAATGTGGTTTTGCAGGAATAAAATGGGCTGCTTCATGCTTTATCTGATACAAATTAAGCAGAACTTAATTACATTGCCATGCTATAAAAAAAAGCCTTTATCAGTGGCCTTAGTTAGCAGTTACCACCTTTTTACTACCCAGGCCATACAGTTCATATATAGAAACACATTTAGTATTGATTCTTTCTCTGATGTCACATAAGCTAGCTCATTTACATATACCCAGCTATCCGGCCTACAGCAGTTTAGATCTGCCTCTCTTACTGATGTTATGGGGAGTGTTTATGGAGTTCTTTCTGAATGAGGTTGAATGGAGAACAGCCAATCAGAACAGAATCACTTATCTAATACCAGCCTGGTAGAGTATGGATAGGAACAGGAAGCGTTACATGAACTTACACTACAGGTAAGGAAAATGTTCTCCTTCGCAAATTACTATTACAAGTTACAAAGTCTTTTTACCATAGCAACAATATATATGATTTCAACCCCATTCCATTTTAAATGACTAAAGCTTCATTAGGGCCAACTATAAGTTGCAGGAAAAATGACCCTAACAGCATCACCGTATTTACAAACACACACACACATTCACAGTTCATAACCAACGTAATATTTTTTGCTGAATTTAATTATATTTGTTCCAAAATGAATCATTATGAATGCAATTTGCAGCACACTGCTTCTCCCCTCATTAACTCAGTCTTTCTGCTGACTGAAATTAAGTGGGGGGGGTGGGGTGTTGTTAGTGAACTGTTCGTTTAATGTTTCCCTGCTGCAGCCTTGCTTCCCATTAATGGAATTCTGGAAAAAAGAGAGCAAGAAAAAGCATTTTGGGACGCAGCAGTTGCCTGCGATTTAAGTGTTTATTTTCGTTTTGCCATTTCGCTTGGCTTTGGTTTCTCATGAAAGAGCTCAGATGTGGCAGTCAAACTGTCGACATCAGTGATATGTTAATTGTTAATAATGTCCTCATTCCAAAAGGCATTTGAAACCTTTCTTTCTCAACCATGTAATTAGTTGCATTGGAGTATAGCTGTAAAGCCAGATTAAGGGGAAGGCCTAAAATGTGTTGATTGGGGCCTTTTTTCAAACTATATTTAATGAGTTAGCGCTCATTTTTGTATTTCACATCCGGAGTTATCTATGAATTGCTGTTGCCATTTAATTACTGCAGACATAAAGTACCCTCTTAACGTTGGCAAAATGGCTGAGGAGTGCAGCACAACGAGGAAGTGTAATCCCCACGTCTATGTAATTGCTTAATAGCTGCGGCCAAATCCACAACGATTGTGCACATCCACAATAATTAAACCGTTATTTGTTGAATTTGATTTTTTAAAAGTTTTCTCTCATAGGGTTTTATGCAAATATGTGAATGCTGGAAACCACAATGTGTCAGGCACTACTATACAGTACATTCACTGGCCAGTGTATTAGAAACACCCATCATGGAGCTCCACCAGATTCTAGCCCATCTGTTGGTGCACAGTTGGTGTTGGTTTTAGATCTCCATCAATGGTCAGTTTCTGGGTGAAGACCAAACTACTCTGGGCTGCATGTAAACCTTTTAACCCATAAGAGCCCACAGTGACATATGCGTCACAAGCCTTTTAAAAGTAAAGTTCTTCATACAGCTTTATCCTTCACCTAAACACATAGAGTCCCTGAGTGACCTATACCGAACATCCTGGATGCAGTCACATGACAGTTGGTGAACATATGACCTCATTTAGAAAATGGTGATGTGCTTGGTTAGTGCAGTTAGAGACAAAACCAGCTCATGTTTTTGTACCTATAAGATTTCAACCCATTTAAAATGGAATACCAGTTATGAAATTGCTGTTGTTGTGACATGCTACCAGTATTATGACTCTATAATACTTACAGAAGACGCCATGTGACCTCTTTGTCACAATAAGACTGATCTTTTACGATCTTATATCTGACCCTTCATTATTTTCCCTTAAGGCGAAATGGTTCTGGGCTCTTGTGGGTTAAGCAGGTAGCACTGGTGCTGAAAAAGAGTTTGTCAGTAAACTGTCAGGGGAATAAAAGACACTGTGTAGGTATGAACAGTATAATTGTAACTCCTTATGGTCCAATTGTGTACCTTGAATTAGTGCTATACTGTATATTAGTCTTTATAAAGGTACACCACGATCACTTTCGTGGGGTGATTTGGGCTTAAGTTCACTGCCATGCTGATTCTAGGACACTCCTATTGAGTAGGTGTATAGATATGGGCATACGAGTCTACCAGCAGTGGCTGTTCATCCCAAGTTTATAGGAAATTTTCCTCAGAAAGAGGAAATTCAAGATTTAAAATTCAAGAGAAGATTCTTTGATGCAAGAGTGTCTGAACATTGATGTGATCTATATCCAGAAACTTGTCCAGTCCATGCCACATCAAATCACAGCTGTGCTTATAGATGTTCTACATGTCATTGGTATGTTTCAGTCACTAGTGACTCAGTTTAGGTCTGGTGGCCCTATAAATTTAACATAAAGATCATATTTACATCTGTATATGCAAATGGATGCCAATGTTGTATTCATCTTACTATCTTTGTGATTTTTGACATATGAAGGCTCAAACCTTGCTGCCTGTACTGTTTAATAAGTTGGTGTACTAGAAGAAGGCAGTGATGTCTGCTGTGTAAGTGCTCATGTTTTCTGCTGTTTTCTGTCTATCAGTGTATTTTGGGATGTGTAAGACAATGAAGGATGCACCTCCACTGCCTTCCAACAGAGGGACCTCAGCAGGCAGCGTTTTATACAGACTTTAGAAGCTGTCATGTCTGGGTGCCTTGATGCCTCAGAATACTGTATGAGTGGGTAGCATTTATGACGCTTTAGACACAAAGCAATGGGAAAAAAAATCTTTGACTGTTCTACAGGATCAATAAACTAGGGAGGTGCAGTGAGATCGAACTGTGTAGAGGAGCAAGAATGAGAGAGAGAGATGGACAGAGACAGAGGATGCACAGGGGAATTTTTTGGAGTTTGGAGTTATTTTTTTTTTTAATGATAAATAATAGCAAAATTTAAATACTTCTCTGCATTGGCACAAGCTGGCACACGGTATGACGTGCAGCAGGCTGTGTTAAGGCCAGTATGGCTCATCCAGCATGTGTGTTCATGTAAACCAAACTTTGAATCACATTGGACCAGTTCAAAATGATAGATACACAATGTCTATACATGCCAGGGAGGATAGCCAATCAGAATGGAAATGGCAGAAGCCTGATAAACACTCTGTGGCTGAGGCACTTGGCTTAGGTTACACAAGCAGCTTT
Organism: Prochilodus magdalenae; assembly: GCA_024036415.1. Taxonomy (NCBI): domain Eukaryota; kingdom Metazoa; phylum Chordata; class Actinopteri; order Characiformes; family Prochilodontidae; genus Prochilodus; species Prochilodus magdalenae. The sequence goes on along the minus strand of JAMWET010001680.1, from coordinate 427,913 downwards.
AGGTTTACAATCTTACACAATTTAATCTCTCACTGGATCACCACCATTATTATTATAAAAGAAATAATGCAATAATTTATGTAACGAGTTTAATTACATTGCTCTATCCATTGCTTTACGAGAAATGTAGAGTCAGCGTGTAAGTGATTTTAACCATCATAATAAATCATGAATTAATTAAAGCCCCTCATCCAGGACTCGTCCGAAGTGCAGGCTAGGGTGCTGTTCATTTGAATAACAGCCACTATAAGCAATTACTTTAATGTCACATCTCTCAGTGTTTGTCCCTAGCCCGCCTTGAGCTGAGCTGCTTCCAGATTGGAGCTTCAGGAATCAAAAGTTTTCCAAATGCATTTTTTTTGAACCGCAATTGCACTTTAAACACGGCAGCCGAAGCAATTACACAGGAGCACATTAGATTTCAACATTCCGTTCTGACATCTCTCTACAACTTAAACTAGCAGCTGACCAGCAATATATATCAATCAACCCATATCAAGCATTCCGCTCCATTTTACCCTTTCATTGTGCCTGGGGCTTTATGCAGCCGCTTTTATTCTCAGCAGTGATAGCCTGTCGCACAGACCACAGCTAAGAGAAGGCACGCACGGTGCTCCATCACTGCCGCGATGTTCTGCCTGCAATCAGTCAAACTGCATTAACGACCTTGAATGGATCGACATGATAACTGTAATAAAAGGCAGAAGTGAAATCCAATCGGAGCTTTCCATGCTGGAGAGATGAAACAATACAGAGCAGGTCACGTGGAGTCTGGTGCAGTGAAGCAGAAATGTAGAGCATGTGCACAGATACAGTCTTATACTTGTTAGAATCAGACATTAGGACTCTATCAGCTCCAGTTTGCTACACTATTGTTATGTCTAGGGGGGCACTAATACCTATTTATCAGAACAAGTGCAAGCACAAGCACATATTCTCAAAATGTGCTAAAAGCAAGTCTGATAACAACCTACTTGAGATAAGCATTTAAACACTCAAATTGAAATACAATGAAAGTTCAAATTTGTGAATAAAAAACATGTAATGCTGGAGAGGAGCAGAATTTGAAAATTCTAAAAATTAGAAAAGCTGAACCCTCACTATGTAAAAAAGATGTTTTATACAAAACAACATGGTGCACTCTGAGTACTGTTCGTGTAGATCATTCACAGAAAAAGAAAGAAGAAATGTTTGTGTGAAACTCGTTTAGACATGGACTTTGAGACACAGACCCCAAATAATTGTGAAATGGTGAACTTTTGCAAACAGAAGATGTGATGTAAAGATAGCTCTGTTTTAGCTAAATATGGTATGTATAGCTTTGAGCTAGGATATTTCCTATGTGCTGTATCTGCAGTGTTGGTTATGGACCTGACCTGAAAATCCCCTTCCATACCATACTTTACAAGAAGTGGTTGTGGTTCTACTAGGTTACTCTCTCCACTGGAGGGGCCACTTTCATAACATCCCACCCCCAAAAGCAGGACATAATAAATGGAGGGGTTTGGGTGGGGGGTGTAAGTGAGTCGATAAGTGAGTCACGATTAAATCAAATCAATGTCAACCAATGAAATGTGTTGCCGGCCTCGAGGCCTAGGGGTACCTGGGCCATGCACAAAATGGCATCATCGCCATGGATGGCTGTATGATGACTGTGATTGCTTCTATTGGTCTCTCTCTCTCTCTCTCTCTCTCTCTACATGACAAGAAAGAAACCAACACACAGGTTAATGTGTTGTCAGCCTGTGGCAAAAGGTTTATTCTGAACCTACTTTCTGATCTGGATCAGTTTACTGCATATTTTTAATGAAATGCACATTTTAAATACATGAAATAGTTGGCAGCTTATGCAGATGCATTTTACATCACATTAACATTTTAAATCTAGACTATTATGCTCCTAATTCCTTTAAGTGTACAAAATCACTCTATGGAAATTCACACTGTAATATGAACATCATCATTCCAATGTTTCATATATATAAAAAAACAACCAGCTTTCCAATACAAAGCTCATTTTAGATTTTGTGGCTGACATTATATCTTACTTAGAAACAAACACTTGAAACACAATTTAACAAGAAAAACCCCGTTAGCCTACAAAGAACCGCATTGTACCTCTGGCCGTACCAGAGTAGCTAAGCTAGGCAGCTGAGCTATTGCTTAGGACAAAGAGAAAATACTACTGTTACAGAAGCTAAAAACACTGGAAATACACTTCTATGAAACTTGTGTTGTATCAAATGCTTTAGACGTTTTAGTAAAAACACTGGATTACTGAACATATAAAAGTACAACGAGTGGGATTCTCCTGTTCAGCCGATGTCCCTATGCTAAGCTAAATGGCTAACGGATTTTCCATCTTCTCATTCACTCGATACAACTTAACCAAAACACACGTAAGTTGAACTAAGACATGGCACAAGGCTTCATGAACATATTAGTGTACAGTTTTACCATTAAAATGTATGTAAAGACATTTCATACCTCTACATGACAAGAAAGAATTAACCAACACACAGGGTAATGTGTTGTCAGCCTGTGGCAAAAGGTTTATTCTGAACCTACTAAGCTAGCCAGAGCCTGTAGTTCCCTTGCCACTGATGCCTAAGGGTGCCCTCTGCTGGGTGAAACGAAAATTACCTATTAGCCTTAGTTGATCCAAACAAACAACAGTATAATTATAATTATACTAAAGTTTAAAACAGACTAAATGTAATTCAATCAAATGAAATAAAGAAAAAAAAATGTTAAGGGTCCCTATTTATTTTAACTGAAAATAATTTAACCTTTTTTCCAGTCTGCTACAAATGCAGTGGCACACATAATTTTGTTTGTGAGCGATAGTTTATTCTGTTTATTCTTCAGGATCAGAAACACTTCTGTGTGCAAACTGTTGCTTCAACTGTCACTACGATGCCAGCTAATCACCAACATTAGCACATCGCACAAAACAATACAGTACTTCTGTGAAACAAAAAAAAAAACAAACAAGTTAAAACGTTACCCACCTGTAACGCTCCCTAAACTACCCATCTAGCTTGCTTCATCTTTCCCATTCCACCTTAAATGGTGCAACAGTTTATGTGCCTCAGTCACCAGAATGTAGCTGCAGCCCCATTTAAGGTGAATCAAAAAATTCTGTTGAATTTGGCACATAGGAAGCCAACTTAAGCTGTGCCTTTTTGGCCACCGCACACACCGGTGCCCACATTTTTAATGTCAATGAGCGGTGGCTCTTGGCCACTTTACACAGAGAAAGGCAACCGGTCGTTTAGGTAAACATGTAAAATGCTAATGGCTTTTGAAGAGGTGGTAAATGACGCCAAGCATGATGAGTGATGCTGAAAGCTTTGTATTCATTAGCTTATTGTGGAGTGGAGTAGAGTGTAAAAATGCACTTGGTCCTAATATTTATTAACTCTCCTTGCTGGCAATCTGTACACAGCATGGCTTTGTCCATTTTATCAGTTTCACCTACCATATAGGTTCACTTTGCCCTTTTCATCAGTGGTTAGGACCCCACAGAACCACAGGTGTTGTTTGGGGGTCCGTTTTGCAGTGACACTGACTTGGTTGTGGTGTGTTAGTGTGTGTTGTGCTGGTGGGAGTGGATCAGACACGTTTAAACAATGTGTCCTTTCACTGTTCACTCTATTAGACACTCCTACCTTATTGGGATGTTGTGCACAGTACACTGGTGGCAGCCAGCATATCCAGTCCAGCACATATAGGAATGTTTGGACACCACAGTGTGGCAGAAATCAGTAACACTCTTACGCTCTCCTTGGCAGATATCACAGCTTTCTTTTTGTAACTAGCTCAGAGCTTTGTAACCAGCGCAGAGCTTTACTACTCTTGTTTTGGGAATTTCCACCCACTGTTCATTTGCAAAATGCTTCTAGTTCCCCATTCCAAAAAGCTGCAGCTTGCACCTCCTAAAATAGCTCTTAGTAAAGTTATGTTTTGGATCATTGTCTGGCTGTAGGTGCCAGGCATTTTTCTGGTTCGGTTTCTTGATGTACAATGTTATACTTGTTTCCAGAATTTGCAGTTATTTTAAGGAACTTTCCATTCCTCCATCTGCCCATGTAGTGTTTCCTGTCCTATTTGGCTGCCACAAAGCTCCAAAGCATTAGACATCTACATCCAGTATTGCATCCAATGCTGCTCCTGTTCTCCTTTTCTCCAAAGCGTGCCATTTTTACTTCCACAGTCCACATCACTTGTTTATAAAAATGCTTGTGGCTTTTCTTCTGTTTTGCATTTTTCAAATCCGAAGTACCTTCTCATGACTTATGCAGATTGTGTTTTTACAACAGCACTACACAGTTGAGGGTTGCACCTGTGTTAGTCTTCTCTTGCTGTTATATAGGGCTTTCGTTTCTTTTTTGTCTACCATAGCAATTCTTTTTCTTGGTTATCCAAACCTCGCCTTACTTTCTACCACCCCCCATTTCTTAGTGAGATTTTGGATGCTGGAAATTGCCAGCCAGAACACCTTTGATGACTTTACAGCCTTTGTCTGTGTTGTGTTTGTAAATTGGCTTCATAGAGCTACTTAAAAGAGCCCATAGGTTTTGAGTGTTAATACAAGGTTTGATGAGTTACAGAACCCTATTCTTGACACACCGATCGAGACCTAAAAGGACCATATCCTACAGTTTTGGAATTTATGTGGTTTCATGAACTCAATAATTCAATAATTAATAATTAAATCAATAATTCATTTTTCAACCACTCTTTATCCCTTGGAATCAAACTGTTTTCTGTTTTCCTTACTTCAGGCACTACAACATGGAAAAGACCTTGCTGTGGGATTCTAAAGTAGGTTTAAAGCACTGCTTCTACACTCATCATCAAAAAGTAGTTGCACGTAAAAGGAAATGTTAGATTGCAATACTATTGCGAAGGAAGCTGAATGGCTAGCAGGAACAGTTCCTAATGGTGTCCTGTGAAGATCCATCCCATGCAGCTTGAACATTCTCACGCAGTTACTGCAGATTTTAAGATAGGGGTGGAGTGACACCAGCCCTTGTGTACATGTGACGCATGACAGCAAACCATTCATCTGGGCATTTCCCACGGTACCTCCACACATGGATTCGTTGGTCATCTCCACCAGGATAAAAGCAGAAGATGTCACTAAAGTCACGACAGTTGTCGTAACGGTCTACATGCATGTAGCCATGCATCGTGCAACCATCTGGAAATGGTGCTGGCACAAACAGGACATCTACATGAGAAAGTCTGACATCATGAAACATGATTGATGTTTGAGGTCGCGAATAATTCATTGCTGACATCATTCATTGCTATAGATTCCTTCTGGGCGCAAATAATTGTGCAGCTATTTTTTTGACGATGAGTCAAGTATTCAGCATGAATGAACTTAGAGCTGAATCATTTTGGGCTGTGGACTATTCTCAGAACAGCAGTGGTGAAGCCATGTTAGTCTTGTGGTAGTTTGTGCAGCAGTGGTAGGAGAGTATCAGGTTCAGCTGTGTTGGTTTGTAAACTGAGAGCGGCCCACCACCCAAAAATGGCCAGTCAGAAACGGACCATTACTGAAGGGCTAAAGGAGGGCTTACACAAAAGCCATTTAGATAAATGCACAAGGTGGACTGAGTGCTTCTAAGCCTGAAGGTTCCTGGACGTTTTAAGGGTTTTTCTCTATTATGGTGCAACCTTGGAGAGAATAGATTCCTACTGTGTAGTGCTCATAAGTTAGCAGCACAGAAACTGGTGCATCTTCATATGTTTGTTAATGCTATTTTAAGCCCTCAGTTATCAAGGTTTCACAGCAAATCAAGTCAATATTGATTTATAATAGTATGTGAAAGCTTTCTGCTTGAGCTAGATTCTCTCTCTCTCTCTCTCTCAAACAGTCGAAACAATGTGTGCCCACTCTTTCAGCAAAATTTACCCAATGTTTCTGACTCAAAGCACTTCCTCTTTGTCTTTTACAGTTTGCCTTCCATTCTTAGAGAGAGAAAAAAGTGAGAGAGAGAGAGAGAGAGAGAGAGGAGTGAGAGAGAGAGAGATCTAAACATGATGAGCGAGTCACAACTGTTTCTATGGGAACATGGATTTAGCAGTCTGAGACAACTTTGTGTTTTTGGGAATTAAATCGGGAACTGCACAGGGCAAACAACTAGGTTGCTGTGAAAACAGGAAAATGTTTAGCATATAAAGTAGCAGCTTTGTCTTAGCACTATTTGAAGAATAAGCATTAGGCTAATGCACAGAGGTATACTGGCCCTATTTGAATAGCGGCGAGCTGTGAATTCATGCTGAGGGCAGATATCTCTGCTTGACTGTGTACAGAAAATGGCGTAGGCTGACCTAAATGAATACTGAACAGAATATTGCTTCTAAATGAATCTGGGGGCAAAGAGATTTGTCTAAACGACTGAATTATAATGATATTAAGTAATAACAATAAAACACTGTTTGCTTTCAGAGTTTGCAGTGCAGTCTATGTGGCCAATTATTTTGCACGCTGCCTCACCAGCCTTACACAAACCAGTTTACTATGTGGGTGGCGGAAGATATAACTGCACAAATGGTTGCACCCAGAAGAAATCAGCTGACAGGAATGAAGGTTTAGGTTTCGGTAGGTTTAACATTGTGACACATGCAAATGATTCAGTTTCAAGTTTCACAATCAGCCGCACATGTGACATAAGCAAGGATGGGCCTTATTACATGGATCTGACCGACCCAACAAGCATGATGATGGTCATTCAGCGAGCATCCTGTTCGCAGCAACATTTACAAATGGCTGCACAACGCAGGACTACATGCAGGCAGACCATAACAGTGACTGCCCTTAACACCACTTCAGCATTGCCAAAGACTGCAATAGTGTTGGTCCAGACTGTCATGGAGTGACTCAGAATGGCAGCAGGTTATTTTTGGTGCCTCTACAGATGTGTAAGTTACCCATGCCACTGGCATTTAAATACCATGACACACATTCATACATATTTGTATGTGTTCTGCTCCCAGTTAGATCAACCACAGATTCATGTGGTTGGTGTAGCTCAGCAGATAACGCCACATGTGGGAGCCTGGGGTTCGAATCCCGGTCTGGTGTACTACACCAATAAGAGTCCTTGGGCAAGACTCCTAACACTACATTGGCCTACCTGTAACCTGTAATGATTAACCTTGTCGCTCCTGAAGTCATTACGGATAAAAGCATCAGCTGAAATGAAATGTAATTAAAAATGAAATACATAAAATCTAATGTAAATTTAAGGACAGTCTATGAAAGAAACAGTAAATGCAATGATGACTGAGGCTCTTGGGAAGCGACCATTATAGAGACTGCTACATGCTCTTTGCAAACAATCAGCCATCCTATTGTTTCTTCTAGACTGGTAAGAACTGAAGAGGAAGGAGGGATTGTGCGGTTCTGGTGATATGGTGCCCCCTATTGTTTGAAATATGAACTTAACAGGCTGAGCCGTCTTACAAATTGTTCCTTCTTACAACGGTTTCCCGAGGTATGTCAGTGCTGCATCATTTAAGATGAAATGAGAGGTGGAATGTAAAATGAACAAGAAGCTACCAAATAAGCAGCTGACTTTAACTTCTTGTCAGACACAAAGTGGTTAGCACAGACATAGAGTTTTTTTGCCGACTGGGACATTAGCATCACTCAGGTTCAGCCAACAACAAAGCAGTTACTCTGAGATTTCACATAATGCTAGCGGCTCTGGAGCTTGTGAGAAAAACTAGAGCCCCTTCACAAATGTCTCCCTGAAGCCGTGGTCAGAGATGACTCAGATAAAGGAGGTATTATTCTAATGAGCCCTCACATCTGAGCCACTTGTATATCTCATGTTTTCCGATCCAGGCAGCCCATAAAAAATGATTGTTGTCTTATTTCACAGTTTGTTGTTTGGTAGGCACTCTAAATCCACAAATGTAAGAGCAATGTATGAAGGCTTTTGTTAATGTGGTATTTTAATGATTTGAAGACGTAATGTGTTAATTAAGCACAATGTTGTGTTAAGACACATGATAAACACGGTGTTCTGGAACATTTGCCTTTTCCCAGTTGCCTGTGTTTTGTCTGTAGCTCAGTCCAACTTGCTGGGACGTAACTGTTGTATATTAACTGGGTCTTTGGGTTATTATTATTATTATTACCCCATATGTATTGTCGCTGTCCAAAGAAAAACATGTATCTCCATTTTTTGTTGATTTTTACTTTTATGCATCATTTGATCACATGAACTTCTCTTCACACTGTGTGGAAATTCCATGAAGAATGGACCAACAGAAATGGCCCAAAACTGATTGGAAATACGTCTGGTTCCATTGACTTCCATTCAAATTAAATAAGGTTTTTGGCCTCTCGTGTAAAGTTGTCATTTTTGAGATACCTGTTTTTTTTTGGAAAGCGATGGTAAACAATATATATATATAAATATAAATATAAATATATATATATATATATATATATATATATATATATATATATATATATATATATATATATATATGTACACAGCATATACAGCTGTACAAAACCAAACGTGAACATTGCATTTGCAATGCAAACAGCATATACAACACCCTGAATCAAGTATGCATATGCATTGGATTACTGCATTTAGTAAAAGTAATAAACTGTTTTAATTTCTTGTTTAAATGGAGATATTTAGCATAGACTCTTGAGTTGCTTGAGATGTACGACTGCCACCTATTGACAGAGAAAAATATTCATTTTCTGCCATAGAAATAAAATGCAAAATAGTAAATAGCGTGGGGTGGGTGTGTATTAGATAAAACAAAATGAATAATATTTATGTTGCCATATCAGCTGTATAAGTAACAGAGTAAAACATAGGGCATTAGACATAGAAAGATTAAACACAAAATTAAAGCAATGAAGAATCTAGCAGGGTTTGAAGAAGTTGCTTAGTACATGCTTATTAATTCCTGATACATATCTTCATCATGATTGCTGAATATCTTTTTCTGCGCAAGCATGGAAACACATACAGTTAGCCGTTTGTGTACATACTAAGGACAGTAGACATTTGGCTGCATGGCAGGAATCACATGACAAGCCATATGTTGGAAATACAATCAATAGTCGTTGGTGAGCTCTGCAATTTAACTGCTGAGTAAGTTCACCTTGTGGTTGTTAATATGGAAGTAGCATTACTGAGTCAGTTAAAGCTTGCTAAAACATGGTATCCGTCCGCTGGTGCAGTTTACCCTGTAAAGCCTGAAAAATCATCACGTCATTGTCATGGGATGGCCAGGGAGTCGACCCAAGTGCAGAGAGGAAGACCAATGGGAACAGGTCTAAAACTAAACCAGAGAAATAAAAACAATGTTTTATTTATTGTAATGTTATTGTAATGGGTGTTTTGTGCACATTTGAAAGGATGTCACACCTGTCTGGAATCTAACCCAACCCCGTGCCTTACCATTGTGCCACCAATGAAGTGTGAACTGCACCTTCTTCAATGGTGAAGGGGAAAAGAGCAGTGTCTCAGTGTCTCGCTTCCGTCACCCTCTGCTGGCAGCCGGGGGCACAGACTGACCCCTTACAGTGATACTTCTTTTTATGGTAGCATCACATGCACAGGCTTAAAAACAAGGCCTGGTTCATTATTTAGGTCTCAATGCAAAATTAACACTATGCTGATGAAGATTTGATGACCATAGTAAATAATTCATGTATATCCTTGGAAAGCATGTCGTTCTCTTTAAATGCTTTCTCAACACATTTACAATTTTCAGATTCTTCCTCTTGGGAAAAGGGTCTAAAGCTCTAACGATGGTATACAGTATTGTTCTGCATGTTGCCCGAAAAAGTGTCAAAGTGTACCTTTAAATATGACCTACTATGGACATTTTCAAAGTTCATAATTGTATGTTTGGGGTCTATCAGAATAGACATACATGGTTCAGTTTATGTTTCTCATACCATATCCCTGTATTTACTGTCTGTTTGAAACACTCTGTTAGCTCCTATGTCATCAAACCCCGCCTCTCGATGAGCCTGTGTCCTTAGATTGGTCACCTCACTCATTATGTTTTAACAGGCCAACCAACAGAGCACCTCCCGGTCTCTAGTAGTTGCTGTGCATAGTGAGAGAGTGCAAAACTTGCCAGTAGGCAGGAAGTAAAATGTGTTACGAGAGCATCATCAAGAAAAAGGGCTGGAATTCCAACAAGGCAGCTGAGAAAAGCTGTTTCTGTCGGAGAGAGTTTTTACCTTTTACACAGTAAAGGTAAGGGAAAAAGCAGAGAGACACCGGTTTCCTTCCATTGCCTCAGCCGCCTCATTTCGTGCTGAGCCCACACTTAATAAACACCAATGAGTTGATTGGCCCCGAATGTGGTTCCACCGTGAAAGTCAATATCTGCCCCTAGCCAATAACTTACCCTAACAATTGTCACACCTCCACCTCTCCCCGGCTTCTCCGCTCTTCTGGACTCCACTTCCCAGAGGGCCACGCTCGATGACGTCATGTCTATGCGCCCCCAGTCAGACTCTGTGATTCGCTCTAGATCGCCCGAGTTTTAACCTCAGCTGAATCCAATTACTTCCTGTATTTAAGCCTCTCTCAAACACTCACACTTTGCGAAGCTTTGCCAAACCTTGGTTAGCAATTCTGAGCGTTTCTTTCTTCGTATGGTATTACTCTGGTTTCCGACTCCCTTCGTTCCTTGACTACTCTTTCGCCTTATCCCTTTTGCTCGTGTCCTAACTCTACGGTTTGTACCTCTGTTTTCTCTCTTTGGTTTCCCCCTTCGGTTTTCCCCTTTCAACTTGTTTGCCCGCGCTGCTTGTTCTACCTGGTTCTGACCTCCGCCTGTCCCTGACTCTGATTCAGCTTCACCCATTGTTTTCGCTGTGTACTGGTGCTTGCTATGATTGCCTGTTTTGTAATAAACCATTCCTGGTTTTTAATTCTGCACACGTCGGTCTTGAAGTCTTGTGTCTAACAACAATATTAGACTGATAGGTTTCAATATCAGTATCAGAAGACAAACAGTGGTCTGGTGCCCTCTTTGGTAACAACCTCACACAGGAAGCAAACTGCGATACTGTTTGCTCCTGGGTCAAAAGTCAAACCCTTCTTATTAACCAGGAAATACTCTGTAACCACATGACGCAGTGCACATCTGTATCATAAAAAGGCAGCAAACGGGATCAGTTCTTATCTCCAGTGCCTAAATTGAAACTCACAAGAATCTGAAAGGCATCCTCTGCATTGCTCTGAAATATAGCCTGAATCAGCTACAGGGATGGGTGCCTTGCGGGTCTCTTTTGATGCCGCCTGCCCAGGGATGCTGTTTTCTGTAAGCACAGAGTGCTGGAAGGCCATAGTGATTTTTTTTCCCCCTTTCTCCTGCCTCAAAGGAAAAGCTGCAAATGCTCAGGTCCTTGCTGCTGAGGTATTTTTTTGGTGCTCCTACAAAAACCTGCACCGCTGAGGCTCTTCTTGTACCAAAACACGGCTGTTTTGTTTGTTGTGACACGCACACGGTTAGACACAAGAAATGGTTTGAAATGAAAGAGCTTAGCTGCACGCACGGGCACAACGCACAGGTTGTGCGCGCTGGAGATGGGAGAGTTTTGTCGGTCGATTGAAGTCTAAGCAGGCAATCTTCCACTCTGTGCTGAGGCTGCACACTGCTGCCAGCTGTTCGTAAGCGCACCCGAGAGTCAGACCCAGATCCTTCAGGCTTTCTGCAAAAAGGTTAAATGAGGCTGTGAATAATCAGCCAGTCAGTGATGGTTTGCACTGTATTGATATTTATTCTCTGATTTTGATAATTCTATATATAATAGAGTATTGAGGTAAGGCAAGAGAGGCAGGGTTTTCAAAGCGCATATTGTGGGGGGCACAGGAAGAGGGATATTTAGAATATGACAATTCCATTAGATGCAGTTCTTCTAATATTCTATCTGTCTGTCTTTTGCAGCCAGCTTTTCAAAGGGGCAACTTCAACCTTAAATGGCAAAACTGTCAAACTATCTAAATTTGAGGTTCTCAACCACACAGCCCACCTGCTATGGCATAACGGCCCACAAGAAAACAAAACCCATCCTCTTATGTAAATGATTTATTTCTCAAGTGCTTACATCAGTTGACTTCCCTGATAGCTAGAGGATGGCAGACCACCATTGGCCCATTACTGGCAAAGCTGGTGGTCAACCAGTGTTTTCCTCAGCGTTGGCAGAATGTGGTTAAGCAGTCTTGACAAAATGTCACTTTTGATCGTTGAATTTCCTTGTTTTCCAGTTGATCTTTCTTATGTTTGTTATACTTTTGCAAGGCGTTTGGAATATTTGCCCTAAATTTCCTAAAGAATATTTCCAAAATAAAAGTCATTTTGAATCAGTCTGAGGAGGTTAAAAACTAGAAAGATCTTGTGAAGAGGACAGCTATCTTGTTAGTCATGATCAAGCAAGTGGACCGATAAATGCTTGCAATCTGGGTTGTCTAGTGGCAGAGTGAAATGTACACTTTCCTAAGTCCTGTCAGAAAATGTGGTCTGTGCGTCACTCTCAGCGTCAACAATCCATCTACTTATGCTATTATTAGAGAGTGGTACTTTCAGTTGTTTTTTTTTGCTGTGGCTTCACTGTGCCGTCGTCTCATGGCAGCCGGCAGCACTGACTGTTTAGCAGTCTAATAACCTTTTGTACTTATTGTATGCCTACTGATGTTTATAAAATATTTGCATTTTTTTTTTACTTTTACGACCTGATGCAACTTCATGATCATTAATAACCTTTTCTATGTATTTGTGGTCTTCTTTCTTTCCTCCATGATCTTTGATGTGGTGTGAGAAACAGGACTGACATAATCAGGACTGATCTAAAATTCAGTTTGACCCCCAGTGATGACAGCAGTTCGTTGTCAGGAGCCCAAGGCAGAAAAAAGAGCGTCTGTATTTGGGCGTAGTGTTCAGAAAGCAGCTGACTTTGCAGGTGTATGGGAGTGTATGGTCACGGGTCTGCCAGCAGTGGCTTAAATCCCAGTCTACAGGAAATTCTTCTCGGACTTGTGAGAGAGTTGTCAGAGTTAGAGCCTGTGTAGAGTCAATGGGATGCGTGACAGTCAGGGAAGGTATCCACCAAATCTATCCCAACTACACAAGTGGCTAAACACTGATGTCACCTATATCCAAAAACTTTTCCAGTTCATGGCAAAACAAATCACAGATGGTAATTGTGCTATTAGGTATGTTTCATTCACAGGTGTCGGGTGAGCTTTGTAAGTTTGTATATTGTGAGAATTCATCTGCTGGTGCTGCCATATCGTGTAAACTCAAAGGGAAAACAGTAAAAATGAGAAACAGCAGCACTGTGCTATCAAACTGATGTTCTAAAGCGCTTTAATAAAATTATGAATGGAGCTTAGAGCTCATCAAAAAGAACACTTGTAATTGTAAAGGGAACATGAGCTTAAGGACCTGCAACCCCAGTTGTAACTAAGTGCTAATGCTGGTACTTTGAACATTAAGTCTTTTTGAAACAAGATTTCAAGATATTAAGATTGCATTAGCAGCTTAAACTCCTCAAATGAACAATCCTAGTACCTCACAAGAACGAACAGTTAGCCCGACAGCACAACATATTCCAGAGATTTGGAGATGAAGTTCCAGATGTCCTGATTCAGTTTTCCTCAAGAATACCCCGCTTAATTTTTGGAGGTTTTCTTGCTGTACAGTGCAGGGAAATTCCCCTGATTACTAAACCACAGCCTGTTTTATTCAGTTAATCCAGGGGTGTCCAAACTTATCCACAAAGAGCCGGTGTGACTTTCCATTTACAGTCCAACAAAGCAGGAGATCAGGATAATCAGTTGTTAGCTGAGCAGTTGATTAATCAGTAACAATAACAAGTACATATATTAACAACCAGGCAGAAAGTATTACTATCCAGAGCACTTTTAGTTGGTGCATTATTTGTATGTGTCCACTATGCTGCTCTTATTAGGCTTATGAAGCTAGACACTCTCAATTAATTGGCCTCTTATTGGGCTAATTTAAGCATTTTCTGAGCACACACATACATACATTTGTATCATTTGGATATTATTTATTGAGATGAAGACAACCGTCTCACATTTTGCTAAGACATAATAATGAGATGCAGTCTAACAGGCTTCGTACAGACTAGAAGCTGTTTTTAATTAGCACAGTCCACATTTAAATAAGTCATATTCACTGTAAGCTAACACCTTATTACAGTACATGTTAACTAGAAAGATTCACTTTAGAATAAATGGTCAGTCATGTCCATATTTATAGCATGTTGTTTATTATTGAACTAAAACAGCAGGGTGGACACAGTGTTGGAATTTCAAATAAAGCAGCCAGCATACAGTATGATCATCCAGTCACTAGAATGCATTAGTGTCTTCAGATGGAGTCTGTAGAGATAGATTATAATGTCTTTCTTGAGTGTAAGAATGTGTAAATGCTGAGTCACATTATTAGGACCATTTTGTCTAATGTACAGAGTAAAAGCCATGTGGAGCACGGACAACAGCTAGACAGGCTGGGAGTGACTCAATAATATCCTGGTAAGCTGCCACAAGTATTTGGAGCCACGCTAACTGCAGTCATCCCACAGCTGCTGGAGGGTGCATGGGGGAGGATTCATAGAGCGAACACGACAATTGAGGTGGTCTCACATATGCTCAATTTGGTCCAGGCCTGGAAAATTATAGTCTTGGTCATGCTCTTCCAATCAACACCGGACATTTCTAGCCATGCAGCATGTCGCATTTTCAAGATCACATCCGTTCCAAGCAAGACAATCAGCACGTATGGATGTACATCATCTGCAAGGCTGGATTCATACTGAAATCAGTTGAGAGTGCCTTCCACATGGATGAGTGGGCCCAGAGTGTGCCATGAAAATGTGACTTCCTTTATTGCTGCCATTGAAAGTAGGAAGAGGTCATAATAATGTGACTCGTCTGTGTACAGTGCATATAGAACAAAAAGAAAAGTATGCACCTTCTTTTAGCTCAGGCAGCAAGGTGATTGGCGGAAGTGACAGAGGAAGAAACCACACATGGACGCACCAGGGGAAATTGAATCCTGTCTTGCTTAATGCATCTGAAATGATGCGTCTCTTGCACTTCTGTATATGCCTGTTTATTCAGAAAGCCGCAATCCCCTCCTCCCTCCACACCACCACTTCTTTTCATTTATTACAGAGTCGAATTTGCCCACACTCTCACACTCACGCTCAGTCGGAGCGCTGCCTGTCACGGCTCGCTCGCGCCACAGATGAGATTCCGTCCCTGTCAAAGAGATGGACACTTACACCCATTCCGTGGACAAGAAAATATGATGATACAAAATCTGGCCTTACATCTGCACTTGTAGTCAACATATCTGTATGTCTGTATACTTTATAGTGCAGTGCTTTAACAGTGATGGCAAAGGGGGAACAGAGTGCTCAGATGGAACTACTTTAACATGGTCAGGTGTGGTAATTTAAACCTTGTGATATTCTGGCATCTGCAAAGATAAATGTGTTTTTTTAGCTACGCTATATTTAAATGCAGAAATATAGCTTCTGTTTTTTCCATGGAAACGTATTTTAAAAGTGTCGTTTTTAGCAGTTTTTTAAAGTGTGAAAACTCAAAAAAGTTTTCTCTGTGGTTCAAGACAAGTTTAAGACAACCTCATGGGTCTTTTAAAGGAGACCTATTTTGCTCTAAGCTCACCGGTTATGCTGTGATATGATTTGATGTGTACTGGACAAGTTTCTGGATGTAGGCCACATCAATGTTCAGTCACTCTTACATCCAAAAATTGCACAGTTAGGCCAGATTTTGTGGATGTCGTCACTGGCAAAAATGATTCATTTCATTCATTTTCCACACATCGAACGAGACACTGTACCACCTCTGCTCAATCTATGGAGGTACGTATTTATTACCCAATCATGCTCATGCAACTCCATTTGCACGATCCTAAGGTTACTACCAGCTTAAACACACAAGGCGACTAGTTTTTTGTCCATCTGTTTTGCTACTAATCCTCCTTCTGGTTAATTGGTCCTCTTTACACAATCAACAAATATTCACTGGTTTGTGTTCATTTATAAGACACTTACAGGACAAACACCACCTTACTTACAGACCCTAATACAACCGGTATCTGCTAAATAAAACACCAGGTCCTCCCTCAATATTCAACTTAAAGCCCCTTAAACAAACTCCCCTCCCATGGCTCCTGGTCCTTTCCGTCTGCTGCTGCACAAGATTTGAACTCTGAGTTTTTAACTTTAGGAATTGCACTCATACAATCACAAAAAATAATATTATTGATACTTGCGTCTGTTTTCCCAATAACCATTTATTTTTAGGCCCAACATGCATTTAAGGACCAATTTTTGGTGTTACTTTTGTTTTTGGGTTCTTCACTGTTCATTGTTTCATTCCTGTCTTTTTTGAGTGGCTCTGCTGCTTATCAGGCAATTATAAATAAGAAATTGTTATTAATGGCTTACCCGGTTAAACAAAAGGTTAAATTAAAAAAAAAATCATACTCATTATCAGTGTTCATATCTTTATTTTTATCTTTATTGGTCTACTACAACATATTTACATGCTTCGGTTCTAAAACATCTTATTTTGTCCTACATATATATTCACCCACTGTCTGAATCACTCTGTTAGAGCTCCTGTGTCTAAGCCCCTACTCCCATTGAGTCCACTGTCCTCTAAATCCTCACCCAATGATTGGTTCTGATTGGTTAATCACCAGAATGGCATCCTACTACCCCCACACCACCTCTAGAGATTTTTACAATGCCATTAGGTCTGCGGTATCAGTTTGTGTCTTGAAAAGTCCTGCAAGTTGGGCAAAACAAGTGGGGTCATCCCATGCACCATTACAAGAAGTTGCAGAGTGGTACGTTTTTGCTGTTTTGCTGTCTGTGTACGCGGGCAATATCGATTGTGTTAGAAGATGACTTCATGGCTGTAGTTTTAAAGAGGCATTGAAGGCAATTATGAATTTATGTAGAAGAAGGTTTGTCCCTTTGCTGTGTAGTTTGGACTGGAGAACTTTGCCAACTATTTACATCGACACAAAGGAAGGGAAAAAACAGTACAGCACAATAGAGTCCCCTTTAAGTATGCCTTCCTGCTTCTAATACAAACAGACTGCTGGCTGTACTACTACAGCTAATAGTTTATTGAATAGTTTATTATGAATTCTGCATATTTAAAAATACATTTAAAGAAAGACAGTTTATGTTCAGTTTAATTTAATGTAATTAAAGTATTTTAATTATGGAAGTTGTGTAATAATACTCTTATTTCTTTGTTAGATTTTAGTTAAAAACAAAATGGTGAGTGGAAAATTGGACAGTAGGGTATTTCTTTCTTTGTAGTGTGTAAGTCAGCTTTCGCATTGGGTAGGTCTTCAGAAGCCAGACAGACAGTCTTATGCTTCTTTTAAGTGGTCTTGGTTTTATTGGAGAAATAATAAATCGCACCATAAAAGCATCACATGAAGTTGGATGATAAAGTACTACGGTAGTAATATAATGTGAGAAGGACATGGCACTACTTTCTATGGTAGAATGGCACACAAAAAGCTCCAAACTCACAAATCAGGTCACCATCAGCCATACACTGCTCTCTCATGGTGACCAGCCCCAAGAAAAAAAAAATCCATATCCTACTTCACCACTCAAACACACCACATCTGTGACAGACAGGGCATTAACAGCATACAATGACCCATTTCTGGAGGGTGCTTGATTCTCCTGGCATGGCCATCAGCAAGGCCATGCCTCACAAGTTCCCAAGCATCTAGATGTCAGCGCCAGCCTGTAGGCTATTACTAAAATATCAAATGGTAATAATAATGTATATTTTTACACATGTTACGGATATGTAAATGATTACAGGTGTGGTCTGGTTACATGAGGACATGCAAACACAGTGAACAGGCTCCAGACACCAGTAGAGAGGGTCGTTTGATCCGCTGACAGGTACAAGTAGCTCCCAGTTTCCTTGACCACCATCCAGACACAGGTGGCACCCTTATTACACACCCCTGTCTCTGCCCGGGCCATATCCAGGCGCTTAGGAGAGGGAAATTTGGTGTCACAGCACCCATTACATGTCCTGCTCTTGATATCTCGTCACTGTCTCCTATGTTTGCAATGGTTGCGTTAACAAGAAACTAGATTCAGCCTGGAACGATATTGTCTTTATTGACGAATCCTTGTTCTGTTTGGAATCCAATGAGTTAGGGTATAGAGGCTTTGTGGTAAGCGCTATAATCCTGCCACAGCTGCTGGGGAGCCATCACATATGACAGTCTGTCATACCTAGTAGTGATACTGGACATAGCTCAGCGATATGTGCAGGACATCTCTCTCTCTCTCTCATGGCAGGGTTCCAATAGGGATTTTTCAGCAGGATAATGCTCACTCTCACACGGCAAGTGTTTCCCAAGGATGTCTTCACCAGGTTGCAACACATTCTTGACCTGCCCTGTTGCCAGATTCACACCAATTGAGCACTTATTTGACCAGTCTGGTCACCTGTGAGTGAGAGGAAGCTACAGGCCCAGTGGTTAAATGTACCGCAGAATGCCACATGGAACCTGTATGCCTTCATGTCCAACTGTATATCATTTTATATCTGGCGTAGAGGCAGCCTGTCAGGCTACTCGAGGCTATTTTTAATTGTACAGCATTCCCTAACAAATGTATCCTTTTATTCTAGGGTCGTAATCACTTGTAGTTTACACATACAAAGTTTCATTCGATTCCAACAACCACTTCTCAGTGCATTTCCTTTGTTGTCACTGAGTATACATAGTGTGTTCGTTGCTGATGTAAGCATCAATAAAATGGAAATGATATGAAATGTAATTTACAAGCTTCAAATGTCTGGGTTTTGTAGAACAGCCATAAAATGCTAAAGTACCAGTGTTAGCTTAGTGCTAACAAGCTAAAATACAGTAATCCTTTAAGCGCACTAGCAGAAATTAGCTTTATTGAAGCTATAACCATAAAAGATGTCCTGTGGTAATATTACTGTGGGATATATGGCCAGGAAACTCATAAAATCCCCCCAAAATATCTGCAAAACTGTAGTTCTAAGAGCTCTGCATTGAGCTCTCCATTGATTCTGAATGAAATCCCTTAATAAGCTATTTGTAATTACAGATGAAGGTAGAATAATAGCACATACGGAATATATTACCTCTTTCTCAGAACTTCGCTGATACAGAGATGCAGAGAGATGGTGTTAATTGAAACTTGTGCCAAACCTTAATTAAGTTCTTTCTATCCTTTTCCAGTGCTTCATAAAAGGAGTTGGATGGTAGCTTTAATCAAGATGTGATCACAGAATGCTTCCACAAAGGAGTGTGCAATACAGGGTGTGAAAATGAGGTATTGTGCTTTGAGGATTGGCTCCTGTAAGGACGCCCTCATCACATAGAAGGATAGAGAATCTCAGCGCTCTTCCTGAAGCTCATAGTTCATTGGTGTGATTGTGATGACACGTTTTTTTTTTTCCCCCAAAAGCTTTTGATGTGTTAATGGTGCTGCACTGAGACCTGGCTCCGTGGATAACGTTTAGCTTTTTTTGTCCCACAGCATAAATTACTTACATTACCACACAGGCTCTAACTTAACATAAGAGAAATCTTCTGAGAATGTCTTTGAACAATGATCACCAGCAACAAGAAAAAACAGCTTCACCTGCATGCTGTTTACCCATTCGTCATTCTTGCTTTTTTCACACTTTTCTTTTCTTGCTTCATAAACTACTTATACACTTCTTTTCCTGCCTCATAAGACACTGTTTCTCAAATCATTAATAATAGATCATTACCGTATGCTTTTTAAAATATATATACAGTGATAGACTACTTACAGTAATCACTGGTACCAGTGAGTGAGTTTCACTCCGGCGTTCAGTTTCTTATGGCTATGCTCACAGGATTTAATATTCAATATTGCATAGAATTGTAAACTGTCTTTTTATATTGCTATTGTGTTTGTTTTGCTATTCAGTGTCAACCCAGAGTGGTTTCTCTCAAGGTTTCTTCCTCTTGCTGTAAGAGACTCCGTGCCATTGTCTCCTTTGGCTTGCTCGCTAGGGGCCTGGACCCGGGTTCTCTGTAAAGCTGTTTTGTTTCAACATTTGTTGTAAAAGGCGCCATATAAATAAACCTTGACGTGACTAATAGTACCTTACCTGGTACAAAAACATGGTTACCAAAAGGACCTGCACTGACAAGTAGTGTATTGTACCTCGACGGGTTACAGCCCCAGCTTTTGTACTCCCTTAATTATAAATCCGTACTTAGTTTAATTTATGCCTTTTATGCCTTTTCACTGTGTTTATTTATAGCCAGTGGTGAAGAAATGCTTAAGGCTTCATACTTATCCTGGTAGAACAAAACAGCACAGTCCAGCATGGCTGGTCACCAGGAAAACCTGGAGGTATTTTAGAGGCTGATCATGATAAAGCTGGTTGAACTGCTTAACCAAGAACCAGCTTGGACCCACTTAGAGTGTTTGCTGTTTTTTTTGTTTTTTTATATTCTTAAATTAGTATTCTGTTTTGTAGGTATTGTGTTAATACATGATCTGTTAGGAAACAGCACATCCAAATTAGTAAAGCAGAGTTGGTCAAGCATGCACATTTATGTGACAAATTATAAATACTGTCACATTTTTGTGACAATGTTCAATGCGTGAAAATGTCTTGATTAACACACCAATAGGAATTATAAGGTTTTGTTCAGATGGTGATGATCATGGCTGTACTAACTATATGGGTGACCAGGGGTACTCAAAGAATAGGGGCACCCCGCTTGATGTATATCTGTATAGTTTGTTTCAGATCTGTTCAAAGACCAGACTAGTCAATCTGTCTATAATCAATCTGAAAACAGCATATACATTTTGGATATCTTGTGTACATAGAAAATGATCACTTTGACATCTCATTTAATGTCAGTCATGATGTTCTTCAGCATGACTTGCAAGGTCTTTGCGTTGAGAAAAGCACTGTACAGGTCTCCAATAAACAAATATATAAACAAGAAATAAATAAATAATGAAACTTCTCCTTTTCTATGCAGTATGCAAGGAAAGTTCAACAATCCTGGCTTTAGCACCCAGATCGTTCATTGTTTGCCTAGTATGGGATTGTGCAGCTAATACCCAAATGGCTGTTTTGTTTGTTTATGTATTGTTTTTATTATACTCTGTTTGGGTGCTGTAGTCAGTATTTTAAATGCTACATAGTACACTATCCAGGGAGCTCTTTGAGATCTAGCCCCAGTGTGAGAAAATGGACTCAACACCATTAGCCTGGTGCTAATAGAAGATTGGAATTAAACTAGAACTAGGCAATGAAATTAGCCTTGCTGTCATGGTGGTAATTTGGGTGCAAGCACTGCTTATAAAAAGATTTTTGCATTAAAACAGTGATATGTGTTTATTACCATGTGACACAAAGCTAATAGTTCATGAAATGACTAAAAATAAACAGTGACGGGTGACTGAACATTCTCATCTTCTTTCAGCAGCTTACGGTTGCTTGGCAACAGCATGATGTAAAGCACCTACTTCTTGGCATTTATATTAAGTGATATTAACAATAACTTCAAAATTATTTATTGGCAAAAATATGTATTTTGTCATATTTAATTCTAGTTACAAAAGCACCAAGGTACTTGTTTGACAGTGATTTTATTATCAATAATAGAGATTTTTCCTGACGTATAATGCCTAATAACACACTTACCTGTGATAAAAGCACTGTAATGCATAGCCTCTCCTGGCTGTATGCCTCTTTTTTGCCTTTTCTGTGACCTTTATTTCTAAAATGAAAGAATAAATGGACTGAGGAGCTCCAGAAACTAAATTATTAAAATAATAAACATTGAATGGAGTTCACACCACCTGAGTGATTAGGTCAGTGAAAACGCAGTTTGTGTATTTGGGAATGTGTTATGCTCTTAGAAACCGGGCACTATAGCTTTATTGATAGCTATAATTTTATCACTAACTTTTTATCATTTGAGTAATATCTCTAGAGATTGCCTGTTTCTATCTTAAAGCAATGTTAATGTGTTTGATACAAGCAGAGTTGATTACTGTAAAGCTCATCCTGGGGTTCCTAAGAAATTACATATATCACCTACAGAGCAACACGGCAGCATGGATCTTAACGCTAACTAAGCAGCGTACATCAGAACGTGCCTTTGCGGGCTGCTTCTTTTTGTTTTGTACATCAAATAAAAATACATGCGCTTCCCATAGAGAACTGATCTACATCTTTATGGACCTTGCTTTGTGTACTGGGCTGTCCCCAAACTATTTCCACAAAGTTGGGAGCATGAAATTTTCCAAAATCTCCTGGTATGCTGAAGCATTAAGAATTCCTTTAAAGGGAACTAAAGGGCCGAGCCAGCTCCACAAAAACCCCACACCATGATCCCCTCTCAACTAAACTTTACACTTGGCACAATGCAGTCAGACAAGTACTTTTTTTCCGGCAACTGCCAAAACCAGACTCGTCCATTGGATTGCCAGATGGAGAAGCGTGATTGGTCACTCCAGAGAACACGTCGCCGCGGCTCTAAAGCATGTTTACACCACTGCATTCAACGCTTTGCATTGCACTTGGTGATCAAAGCCTTGGATACAGCTGCTTGGCCTTGGAAAGCCATTTCTTGAAGCTCTCTATGCACTGTTCTTGAGCTAATCTGAAGGCCACACGAAGTTTGGAGCTCTGTAGCGATTCACTTTGCAGAAAGTTGGTGACCTCTGTGCACTATGCACCTCAGAATCTGCTGACCCTGCTCTGTCATCTTACTTGTCAGCCTACAGCTTCATTGCTGAGTTGCAGTCACTCCTAATCGCTTCCACTTTGTTATGAGTAAGGCACCTAACACCAGCTGCCCCCCAGGTTCCATGGATAGGGTTGCCCACCGAAAATGTGCTCACTGACCGCCAGTGTGTGTGTTCACTAGTGTGGGTGTTTAATTTCACAGATGGGTTGAATGCAGTAGACAAATTATTCTGTGTGTAAACACCACTGGCCAGTGGTTCTGGTTCTAATTCTAATTCTCTCACTCTGCTTTGCTTTGTCCCTCACATGCATCCCATCTGTTGCCTTGCCCCATCATTGTTTCCAGGCACCTCCTGCTCGTTTCCTCTTCCCAACGTGCGCATAACAATGACGTGTTTTTGTTTTGTTTTTTTTTATTTTGGTTGGATTTTGGTTGCAATGTCACATGACCTAAACATGAACACTTTTCAACATTCAACCCATTAAATTATGTAGGATTCTTGGACAATATGATGTTGATGTTACATTGAAATGTGACTTTTTTTTACATGTTTTAACCACTATGTTGAATAATGGCTGCTATGTTGCTAGAGTTGTGTTGTAAATGTTTGTATCCAGGGCTCAGTATTTCTGTTCACATATTCCCAGATGTGTGTACTGTATCATGGCATTGCTGTCAGCTACTTTGTGCATTCTTTGTCATTTACATTTTAAACTTCTCAAATGCCTCTCTTAAAACCAAGGCAGCCAAAAAATAATGCTCAGCAACCAATACTGGGATACGTATATCTGCCCAGTGCTTCACAAGCAGGAGTCATAGCTTTTCTAATCAAAACACCAGAGAGTAGTAACTTCTCCATTTTCATTTCATTTCACAGCAAGTCTGTACTGACTATTTATCTATTCTTTGACATTAATTTAGTGGAGAAGTAGCCTGACAGTGTTTCGTTATACTGTACAACCCTGTACTGATAGATTGATGACCCTGGTGAACAGCCACCATAAGTGCATTATGTGTATGTTGGAAAAAAGATTATTATCCACAGAAGTTCAACCACGTTTCTCTCGGCCGACATGAGAGAAAGACGTCATCACAACGTCTTTATAAATGACCAGTGGCCGCTGGGCTGTTTTTATACCCCTTGTGCTCATCTCGTTCATGCTTTGGCATTGTGTGTTGGTTGGTGTGTTTGCTAGTGCTGCTCCAGTGTAGTTATTCTCAGTAGTTTGATCTTTGTTCTGTTTGTTTGCTCTTTGATCTGCTATTCCTTTGTTTGTTTTGGCCTTCACCATTTTCAGTACCGACTCTAATAAAGTACCCAGCTCGCACTTGCATCTAGCTTCCTTGTCTCCCTCACCTCTGCCGACGTTAGACTTGTGATCTGAGACCTGCAGATATTGGTCTATTGTAAAACACAGAAAACGTGGCAGACTCATGACCTCAGTCCTTTTGTCCGTAAACTGTGGAACTCAGTTCCACCTTTTATTAGACAGTCAAGATTTAAAGCAACTTTTAAAACCATCTTATTAACTTGGCATTGAATTAAAGCTCTATATCTTGACATCATATGGCTTATTTGATTTTAAATGATTGCTCATATTTCTTTTATTACCATTGATAATCATGTGTAAAGCACTTTCAGCTGCCACCAGTATGAAAAGTGTTCTATAAATAAGGATTATTATTAGTAGTACTACTAGTAGTAGAATTAATAGTTGGATTTAGTGTGAGCATGGTGACACACGTGTCATACCGATAAGCTTTTAGTACCAGCATATGGTACTAACAGAATAAATTTAATGACGTTATCAGGATACAAAATGGAGTAGTTTCTACATACATAAGCTAGTAATTGCAACAGTAACAGTAATAAGTTTAGAATTTAGTGGTCAAAAATGATATTATTTGTTATGTTATTTATAATTTTTTACTCTTTTCTACAGTCTACAGTTATATTTGTATTCTTATATATATATTTCCTTGCAAAGTTAGATATATTTAAATATTTATATTTACATATTCACCGATAGTGACCTGTACTATGTATAGTTTATATTTATTTATACAGGGGTTGGACAATGAAACTGAAACACCTGTCATTTTAGTGTGTGAGGTCTCATGGCTAAATTGGACCAGCCTGGTGGCCAATCTTCATTAATTGCACATTGCACCAGTAAGAGCAGAGTGTGAAGGTTCAGTTAGCAGGTAAGAGCACAGTTCTGCTCAAAATATTGCAATGCACACAACATTATGGGCGACATACCAGAGTTCAAAAGAGGACAAATTGTTGGTGCACATCTTGCTGGCGCATCTGTGACCAAGACAGCAAGTCTTTGTGATGTATCAAGAGCCACGGTATCCAGGGTAATGTCAGCATACCACCAAGAAGGACGAACCTCCACCAGCATCACGTAGTGACCTGGCCACTATCCTGCAAGAAGAATGGCTTAAAATCCCTCTGACCACTGTGCAGGACGCAGTATATGTCATTCCCAAGACGAAATGACGCTGTATTGGCAGCAAAAGGAGGCCCTACACCATACTAATAAATGATTGTGGTTTAAAACCAGGTGTTTCAGTTTCATTGTCCAACCCCTGTAGTTTAACAGTTAATAATACTGCTGCCGTTATCTACCCATTTAGGTTTTTATTTTTTTATTTGTATTTGTGCTGTTTTTTGTGAAACCCCTATCTATCTATCTATTATATGAAGATAAACATGTTGTATGTTTTTCCCAACACTAAACCAATTACAGAGCATTTTGACCAATCTGAGTTTATGATAGAGTAACAGAATCTTGCCACCAATTAATCTTGGTATATTTACCTCATCTGTCTGTATATAAAATCAATAGTAAAAATAATAATAACAGTATTTAGTCTCGTCCCCACAAACCTCTTTACTGCACTATGCTACAAAACCTCCTCAGGCCATATAAACCATAGCCCACCTGCGCACTCCCAGCTCAGACAAGAGCTGTCCGTCAGACGCTTCTGCTGTCAGTTACGGTCAAGGGTGACAAGATTTGAAAAGGGCCAGAAATCCCTGGTGTTCTGTCCTGCTCAGGTGTATGCCCTTGTACAAAGTCAGTCGCTACTGACGCAAGCTCTGATAAGGGAGTCATCTTGAAGACTCTTTACTTCATATTTGGATCTTTCTCTCCTCTTTTCTCCTTTCTACATCTTTAGCACTCTCTTCTCCCATTCCTTCCCCCCACTCTCCTGTCCTCCTTACTGTCACTCTCTCTCTCTCTTCCGCTCTTTTAAACCCAACTGGGACAGGGGACCAAAACAGATCAATTAGATTTCAATCACAAAGCAGAGGTCAAAACAAATGACAGAAACTGTAGTGCCGCAGCCCCGAATGTACCAGGCTCTAAGGATGCTGTCAGAACCAGGAGAGGTTGTGTAGCATGGAACACTCAGTTCTCCTTTATTTGATGTTTTCTGGCACAGGAGCAAAGCCAGTGCTGCTTTAGGAGCCAGGAGAGGACCTTCTGCCCCTGGAAACTTTTTTTACAGTGCTGTTAATGCTGGATTTGCTGCTTTGGCAAGAACGCTGAAATGTTTTTCAGCATGTCGGATTCCAGTAAAATGGCATGCAAAATGGCCTGTTTGGCCTTGCTGCCTCTAATCTTCAGGGAGGTATGTTCACCAAGTAGACTACCAGTCAAATGTTTAGACACGACTATGCATAGAAGGTTCTCCTTATATTTTGTCAAACTTTAAAATAATATTCATGCAATCATACAGTCCACCTTAATAACCCTCCAGAATAGAACTTTACAGGAGGATAACACGATTTCTTTCTAAACAATTTGGACCAGTTTTACTGATCTGTTCAATCAATCAATCAATATTTATTTATATAGCACTTTTTACAACCAACATTGTCACAAAGCAGCTTCACAAAAAATCTATTTGTTATAAAAAAGAAAAGAACCACAAGGTTAATGTACAGACATGTGAGGGGGGGTGGGGTTTGAGGGGGGGGGTGGAAAAACTGGGTCCAAGCCCCCCTTGAGCAAGCCAGAGGCAACGGTGGCGAGAAAAAAAACTCCCTTGGGTAAGGAAGAAACCTCGAGAGGAACCAGGCTCAAGGGCGGAACCCAACCTCCTCAGGTCAACCCGGATGAGAAGAGAGAGACAGACAGAACTAACATAGAAGAACATCTAATAGATCCATTCTGATTAGATCCAGATCTGTTCATCATTATTATTCACAAACTATTAGCCAAATTTAAATTAGATATAGCGAAAAATGATAATATTGTAATATATCAAGAGCACTTGTGGAATATGTGTTGTTTCAGATATCACATTCATTGGAACCATTAAGTGTAAGCAAGTAGAGTCTTTAACTATGCACATACACATACAATACACATGCAAAGAAATTTGTTTTGGTGAAGCACATGTATGACATGTAACATACTAAACACACCAGACAAGCACACAAACTAGTAACAACTATTTGACTATTTGACTGTAAAAATACAAAAAATACAAATACAAAAAAAAGTACTATTAAGGCTAAATATCTGTACTTTCACATATATGTAACAAAACCTTGTATGCTTGTATGACTTGAAAAATGTATTTATTTTTAATGTAAGTGTAATGTAAATGAAAAAAAAAAGAATGAAGCAGCAATAAGCACTCATCACAAAAATAGTTGCACCCAGAGGGAAGTGTGGAACTACAGTGATAGAGGGAATGAGGACAAAGGTTACCAGCTACAATAAATGACTATGAATTTACTAATAAGGGCAATAGTTATTAAGCTACACATACAGTAGTATCTCTCAGTATGGTGTTGAGCCGCCATGTTTGCTGATGCAACGTGCCAGATGTCTCTGCATAAAGTTATAGAGGTTCCTAATGGCGTCCTACAATTATTCATTCCATCCATCTTAAATATATCCTCTTGCAATTCCTACAGATTTTGCAGAGACTCGTTACTGAAGATGACCAGCTGCTATTCTGAGTCACTCCATGACAGTCTGGCACAACACCATTGCAGTTTTTGCTGATGTTGACGTGGTGTTAAGGGCAGTCATTGTAATGGTCTGTCTGCATGTAGTCCTGCACCATCCGGTCGCCTTCTGATGGTGCTGCCACTAACAGGATGACCCATGAGGAGCATCACTGCTCAGTGAATGTTTGAAAACATAGCTGTAGATTCAGTCATGTACATAGATAAGGGCTGTCCTTGCTTATGTCACATGTGCAGTCGAGTGTGAAACTTAAATCGCTTGCATGTCTTACAATGTCAAACCTACCTCCCAAGTTTCATTCCTGTAGGTTAATCACTAGTTGACGAAACTGTTTTTTTGATGATTTTTGAAAGCATCGCAACTCTGGGTTTAAAGGACACTTTAAACTCTAACATGCACCACATTTTTGGGTGGATAGAAAGATGACGTTTTGCTTTCTGAAGGAAATAGTTCAGTGGAGAAACTGCTCTGAAAGTTAAGTCATCCACAAGCTGCACCCAGCCATAAAAATAAGGTTTAAGAATGCCCACCAAAAAGCTTTTTATTGGGGTAGTTAAACTATTCCCTTAATTATTAACAATTTTATTGTCATTAAATATGTATCATGTCATTGTAATGTAAGGAAAAGGGAATCAGTGCCTAGAGGCAGCACTGTGCAGTATAAGGACTGGAGTAGCTGAGTACACTACTGTAAATAGAAGGATGTCTGGGACACTTAAGGACATGTATCATTTATATCTACACCATGTCTTCAGTAATAAGACACCCACACATCAAATAATTGTCGCTTATGAATACTGGCCTACCATCTCAGGTATTCGCTACCTATTTGGTTTCCTTAGCAAAGAAGCCATTGTTTTCCTTCTTCAGTCAGAAATTTGAAAATCAAATTTACATAATTCCCCTTTACTCCATATGTACTAGATCAGCAAAGATTTACTTGCATCTGTAGAATGCCTGAAGAATACCTTTCTGTAATAATGTAATACAGACTCGTTGATGGCTCTAGATTGCATTTAATCTGACCTTAATGACCTGAATGTTCTCGAACTAGAGTCTCTTTGGGGATTGATTTTTTTAATCCTACTTCCACTAGAATTCATCCCTTCTGCCAAAATTCAGCTACATTTGTCCTGCTCCCGGTCTGCCCACAGCCCCAGAAAATGACATCCAATATTCGACACACTCTGTTCACAAACAAATGATTTTCTCCTGACCCGTATGTAAGACTTGCTGGTAGTTTTCCTAATTGTGGTGCATTGGCCTTTCTTCAGAGTGCTTCAGACAGCTGAATCCCAACAATACAATTAATGTGGTGTTCATGAGATCGGTGGCTTCACATCTGATTAGAATGACTAGCTGTTTAGCTGTTTTCCCAATGTGTTAATTGTGCATGCTAATTATTGTGTATTTACCATCATCTTAAAAGCGCTTTATTTTCATTTGTGGGATTTTTCTACATGTGTATGTTGGCCCACTCCCACATACACTGGATTGGTTAACCACCCACTCCTGTGCCCAACACAAAAATCTTGCCTTGTGCTGCAAGATATTGTGGTGGAACCCGCTGGTCCTGTGGAAGTCATAAGGAAATGCAGACCCCTAGTGTGAGTGGGCTGAGAGAGGTTTTGTACTTATGGAAATGATTTGGGTGACTACTGGCTTCTAGTGTTTGTTAGCAACATTAGGCTTGTAGCTCCAGCACTCCATGTAAACATAAAACATGTTGTGGCTAATGAACTACATCTAGAGAAAGGGCTAAACCTGTACATTTAAAAGTGTAAATTAGATTTTTTTGTCTAACCGTTTCTTTATCACTGCTAATAAATCTCCTGCGGCCCGCTGACTGGCCAAACTGGGGTTACCACAAAACTGCAAAGCTGACTCATTTCACCATTAGTGACAAAAACTGTGTGCTTAGCGGTGAGCTTCTCTTGGTAATACACTTTGGTAGAAAGGAAATTATTTGCTTAAACAGATTTTCTGCTGCTGATGCTGAATATGCAGAACGCTATATATAAATATACGGTGTATATATGCAGCTTTTGCCTATACAGCTCTCTGCAGTTTAAGAATTGAGCGTGTCCCTGATTAAACCTGCTTACGGCACGTCACAGCCAGTGACCGCATGACATCTCCTTGGTTAAGGAATGTGCTGTGAGCAGGGAGAACTGCTGAGGCTGCATCTTTTCATTTGATCAATTAGAATTTATTCTTCTTGCAAAAACATGTTTGGACAGTGTGCAGCGGTGGACACTCGATGCTTTTCTCTTTTGCCATTTTGTCTTGTTCCTCTCCACATCTCTCTCTCTCTCTCTCTTCTACACCCTTTGTTCTCTTTGTGTACTATTTCCTTTTTCTCTCTTTCTGTCTTATTTTTCCTCCTTTTTTGCTCCGTGTCTCCAACTCTGTTTTTCTCACTTTCTCTCTCCTTTTTCTCTCTCTCTCTGTCTCTCCTTTTTTTCCCCCTCACTTCCTAATGATTTCTCTGTATCGTACTGTTTTCTGTCCCCCTCTTGGTCTGGCTCCTTCTCACTTTCTCTCTTCTCTCACTTCTTTTTTCCATCTCTGTCTCTTTTTTCTTCTTGCTCTCTCTCCTTTGCATTTCCTCTTTCCCCTTTTCTTCCATTTGCTGTCATTTTCTTGCTTCCTGCTTTCACTGCAGATCTTTCACTTCCCCCTTTCATTTCATTCCTGTCTTCTTTTTCTCTCTACTTCTATCCCTGTGCTCTCTCTCTTTATTGCTAGTTTTCCTCTTTCTCTCTACCCTTCTCCCTTTTTGTCCTCTTCTTCCCCCGTAATCTTTTTTTCTCTCATTTTCTCTTGCTTTCTGTTTCTCCCTTTTACTCTCTCTATTTCTAGACCTTTATCCCTCTCTCCTTCTCCTTTTTTTCACCAACCACTATCCTAATGCTTTCGCTTTGTCTTTTCAATCCCTTTCTCTTTCATTCTCTCTCTCGGTGGGTCTCTCCCTCCACCCCCTCTCTCTCCTTCTGTCTCTCTTTATCTCTCCCTCTCTGTGTCTCTTCCTCTCAATATCTCTGTCTCTCTCTTACTGCTCATGATTTAATAGAGCCTCAGTAACCTGTATGAGGACTATAGGACTACACTGAGGAATGTAATGGTGCACATTTATTCAGCAAAAGCTGCAGGCTCGTTTTTGGCACTCTCCTCCGGGAGCTTCTTTGTGTCGTCCTATAGAAATGTGCGGGTCAGACGGAGAGAGACGGCTGAGGGGATTCTTAAGCAGAAAAGTGAGCAGTTTCCGACAAGTTTATGTATCCCTTGCTCCGTCCTGAGGGAATGTAAAGGGCAAACAATCAAGAGATTTATTTTCCAGCTATTACGTATGCAAAGTCATCTTTTGCACTTTTCCTCGGTGTGAATAGATATGCATGTGAGAGTATGCGTGCATGCCTGCACGGCGTATAAATATAGCACGCAATTTATAAATATAGCATAGCCTGTGAGTGCTTTTATTGAATGGGTCTGTGTGTTCAGCTCTGTGGCTGCATGTGCACAGAGGCATATGGATATGCTATCTGACATGCTACGGAAGCTAATTGAGTCTATGAGCTATTTCTCATCTATAGACCTTAGAGGTTGTGGTATCATTTTGTTTTCAGCAACATTGCCTAATAATGACTGCTGCAGTTTTTACACAGAGAATAGGACAATGTATTGCAAATTTGAAAATCAGTTAATCACAAAGAACAATCTATCCTGTTCTATATTTTTCATGGGCCTTCTGAGATTTTTAAGTTAAACATACACATTTAATTATGTACACTTATCATCAAAGGAACAGTTTTACAATTACTGGCACCCAGAAGGAATCACCCAACAGGATCAAAACTAGTGCCTTATCGCTATACCTGACTGACCCAACAGCCACAATTGCAGACATTCAACAGGCAGTGATTCCCTCCAAAAGCAGATTGGCAGATGACTGCACACCACAGAACTACATGCATGCAGACAGTTCAGTATGTGCAGCTTAATAAATATTGCCCATATCAGTCTAAATTTGTCGTCCTTTCAAATAGTACTGCAATACGACACTTCCTTCTAGATGCAGCTAGAACAACTAGGCTTGAGTGTACATGCTACATGATGTTGGTGTTAACAAAATATTTCTGCTCTAAGGCCCTTACAGCTCTACCTCTACACCTGTCACGTGGGATAGCAGACGAGGAGGCAGGATGTAAGTGCAAGTAATTTAATGAAATACAAAAATGACAAAACGAAACCAAAGATAGCAGCAAACAGAGGGCACGAGGAACAGGATTACCAAACTAACAGCCACCAAGAACACAAAACACCAAGCAAACACACAGGGGACAACAGGAAGTATAAATGAACAAAGATTAACTAGGAACACCTGGGAAGGGGCGGGGCTACAAACTAAGGACTGATATGGAGTCTGGCTAGAGGGCGGAGACAGGAGGAGCAACGACCAAAACAAACAACAAAGCACATGGAGCAGGAGAACAAAGAGCACATGGACATGACAAGACAGAAATCCAGAGAAGACAGATAAACATGAACTGCACAGGGCAGAATGTGACAACACCATCACAAAATGCACTTTTGATTTACATTGATGTGCTGATCATCACTCAGTTGCAGTTCAGTGATGCAGTTGCACAAAATGGAAGACAGCATTGAACACAAGGATTAGATGACTGGGAACACTGTCCTGATAAAACATATTGATGTATTGATGTTGATGTTGACTGAATTATTTTTCTGTGTAGCCAGAATCTACAGTTAAAGATCTTGGTTTTTGCCTGGACAGTCCCCTGTTATTAATATCTCTCAGAGACAGCATTCTAGCATGATGCTGAGAAATGAATTAATGCTTCTATATCTTCTAAACGAGACTACTGTAATGTGTACCAAGTGTTATTCAGATAACTGTGATGATCAAGATGGATTCATTTTACCTGGGAAGGTGCTGTAATCCAAGGGATTACCAACTGGCTTTGTGATTTTGCCAGTGATGCTCCACGGTCTCACACTGTGAAACTGACTGGCCCCAAAAGACAACAGGACACAGATGAACTGTAGAAATGTAGACCTTTAAATAAGCAAGGTTCCTCAGGAAGACCTGCTCACAGTTTATTCCACACTTTAAAGTTTAAAATATGCTGCTGTGTTACTTGTGAGTTGTATGAATATGTATACAATGTATACAATTAAAAATACAGAAAATATACAAAAGCTTGCTTTAGAACGTGTCCAAACATAAGCTATTAATATTAACAAAATCTGATTCTGCTCCAGTCCTTCCTACACTGTAGTCAAGATTACAAAGGGAGCTGTAGAATTTATAAATGACATGTTTGCATTTAACCATCCTTTGAATGACTTGCTCCCACAGAGAAGAGGAGGAAGGAAGAATTCAAATCAAATTCAAATTGCATTATTGCAAGAGCTAACAGACTGAGAAATGGAACACTGGCTGCAACTCATTTAGAATTGCTTTGTGTTATTAAACATAGCTACATCAGAATTACGTAACAAACCTGGGTAAGTGAAAATGGCTGTCTCATTTCTCTGTAACCTGAAGAAAACCTAAATTGAACTTGACTGAAAACAACTTCAAAAGTCTCAAGTTCCTGACAAGCCTACTCCCAAAAATTCAATATTCGTTCCCTCCCGTACACTAAGATTATACACAGTTGTTTGGAATTGCTCCTGATAACTGTCATCACCCCTCGATGAAAACAGATATAAAGCCTTTTTCCTTCTCCAGCCCAGATTTAACCATCACTGTTATTGTTTGGATGTCTGGAGCCTGCCACATAATGCTGGCCTAAACAGCTAAGTGATGATGTTTGGATATTGACTATTTGAATTCAGGTCTACAGGGATCCTTTATCCCATATGAATTGGCCAGTCAAATCAGGCACAGATTACACTACCAGACCTTCTCTGGTAAAACTAACCTAGCTCAAATATCTTAAGACTGATACTAATAGCAAACTACAACGTAATGGCTGGACGTCAAAGTTGTCAAACTAGACATTTTGTTTCTCTTTGTCTGTCTCTACTTCTAGGACTCTCTATCACTCTCCCCATCCCGCCGTGACTCGCCATCCGTCCAGCGTCCTCCATCATTTCCATCTATCAGCCCTGATGCACTTCCTCAATAACCTACAATTAAGGCAGAAGTGAAATCCCATCGTATGGCTGGATGCACATGGGCGAGTGAGTAATAATTAATTTTCTGGCTTTTTAACGCCCCGGTCTAAATCTGTCCAGCAGAGTAATTGGAAAAGCCATTAAAGTTGATGCGAGTTTTTCTGAAATGCTGTTTATGTCAGTATTGATTAAACGCGGGGGGAAAAGGCTGCGCTGCGAGACTCGAGTGATGGAGAAGTGATGACAGGAAGCGGCCTGCGGTTAGATCCCCTCTCCGCCTCTTCACTATCTCTGCCCTCCAGACTCCGCCGATAGCATCGTTGCTTCTCCTGCAGTCTTACCTGCAAACTGAGACCGCCTATCAGATCAGACCCTTCTCATCTCATCCACTTCCTCTGTCTTCCTCTCTTTGTCTCCCCACCGACTCATTCTGACTTTTTCCTTTCTCATTATTTCTTGATTTCCTCCTCTTTCTTTCCAACCCTCTACTAGTTAGCTGTTTTTCATTTTTTATTCTCTCTGCCTCCATTTTTTCTCTATTTTTCCTCACTTTCCTACAGCTTTCTTCTTATTTCCCCTCCTATTCCTTCCTATGTTTTTATATTCTCTATCTTTCTTTCATTCTTCCTTTCTTTTTTCCCTTTTTCTTTTTCCCTCTTGACCTGTGAGCAGTGATGTCCTCTATGAATCATCCTGTTAGAGGCCACACTGGCAGACGGCTGCACAATGCAGGACTACATGCATGCGGGCCATTGAGACGACTGTACTTAACACCATGTTGATGTCATCAAAGACTGCAGTGGAGTCATGCCAGACCATCATGGAGTGACAGAGAATGGCGGCGGGTCATCTTCAGTGATAAGTCCTGTTTTTTTATTGGTGGAGACAACCAATGAGTCCAAATTTGGTGGCACCGTGGTCAGTGCCAAGATGAATGATTTGCTGACATTTGTCTCATGTCAAGAGCCTGGTGTCACTCCACCTCCATCCCTACCACAAAATCTGCAGGAACAGTGTGAGAATATTTACAGCAAGCTGAATGGGATAGATTATCACAGGACAGGACACCATTAGGAACCTCTACAGCTCCATGCCAAGATGTCTGGCATGTTGTGTTAGCAAACATGGCGGCCCGGAGCCATACTGAGAAACACTACTAATGTAGAAGTAGCTCAATAAATATTATCCATATCAGTCTAAATGTATCATCATTTATTGTTCCTGGTAACCTTTATCTTCCTTCCCAATAGCAGCGAAGTCCAACACTCCCTTCTGGGTGCAACTATTCTGTTGACGAGGAGTGTATTGACAGACCAGACTATAAGGTCTGCATTGCATAATATCAAAGATACAAAGCTAGAGCAACGTCTGAGGAAGAATTCTTCTTAGCTGTCAAGGAACATTGCTGAACACTCCTCTGACAGATCCAGAGCTCGCAGTCATATCCTGCAGGAACCAGCTAGTACAGTATCTTCATAGACATCTGGCATTGTTACAATGTTCAGTATGTTCAGTTCAGCTATGAAAGAACAGTCAGATTGCCTCCACAGTATAGATATCATATAGCAGTCTGTCCCTCTAGACACATGCGATATCTTATAATGACAGATCGGGCCCAAGTCTCGGCAACAACAAAAAACAATAGCAAGGAAAAAAGCAGCAAAACTGGTCCTTTAAAGAGCAGCAGTGGGTGGAGGTGGAGAGCACAGCTAGCCTGGTGGAGTACAGGCAGTGTGTGCTGGAGAGGGCCCTGTATTAGCCCTTATCTGTTTGGGCTCTTCATGCTGTACTTTATCACTTGCTTGCAGTCATTAACTGCTGTTACTCGGTGGAATCATAGCACAGAAACCTGCTCATCCAGAATGATGCCTCGCTGT
The DNA here is from genome assembly GCA_024036415.1 of Prochilodus magdalenae. Taxonomy (NCBI): domain Eukaryota; kingdom Metazoa; phylum Chordata; class Actinopteri; order Characiformes; family Prochilodontidae; genus Prochilodus; species Prochilodus magdalenae. The sequence goes on along the minus strand of JAMWET010001680.1, from coordinate 392,038 downwards.
TCTGTGAGAGACTATATTTGTGTGGTGTGTATGTGTGTGTGTGTGTGTGTGTGTGTGTTTTGGGGGAATGCTTTCACCGTGAAGAGCTTTGAAAGTGTTTTTCCTTCAGCATCTGAGAGGTGCTCCTCTGGGAGCCAGAACGAGAGTGGAGGAGGGAGCTACAAAAAAAAGAGAGCTACAGATATGGAAGATAGATAGAGAGGAGTGAGTGTGGAAAGACAGAGAGGGGTTAGAGAGAACAAAGAAAAAAGATTAAAAAAAGAAAGGAAGGAAGAGAGAAAGAAAGGGAGAAAGAAAGAAAATTAGGTAGAAAAGAAAGATATCCATAGAAACATAAAGAAATGAAACTGACACACTTGCATTCGTAGGGTTAAACCTCAAAAACAAAGTTCATGAAGTTGCACATTTCCTTTAGTCCAGTAAGATGTTTGCCATACACTTCAACTTAATGAACTATGGTCATGTCACCGGACGCTAGGTTTTCTCCCTGGTGACACTCTGAAAGTAAAATGCAAGCTCAGCTGGATTAAAGACAGGATTAAAGACATTCCACTTACAGCATCAATACAGAATCATCTATCCATAAAAAGTTGTTCCAGAACTACACCGTTTTTTTTGTCCGGTTGTGAGGCTTAACAATGGTTTTCTAAATTCCCCAGAGTTCTCTTGTTTGTTGACTTTGACAGAAATATATATCCTAAAGGTCGTTCTTGATCTGGAGTTTTCCTTAACCAGGGAAATAATGTATTTGTCATTCATTGGTGGTCTTCCTTGTCTTTTGTTGTTTCTGACCTCACTAGTTGTTTTTTATCTTTTGAGAACACTCCAAAAACTGATCTGGACACACACAATGTTTTGCTTATCACTCTCATGGTTGTGTTTGGTTTTTCAGCCTAATGATGGCTTGCAGTACTGACAGTCCTTTGGTTTCTATATTGAGAGTTAACACCACCATGTTGCTCCCATATACACCATATACTGCTCACTTTAGAGAATTAGTAGAGAATTAAATTGCTATGAGGCTGTCATAGGTGTCATAGGTCTGAATATTTTACAAAGGATAAGCCTCAGACAGTAGCTAACATAATAACATAAATGTTGACAGAGCTGCTAATGCATTGTGTTAAACTTTAAATTTTCTATTTCCTTATTTAGTTTATATCACAGTATGCTGTACTATCTTTCATTTTACACAATGCAGAACCTTGTGGTTCATCTCATCATAAATGTCTACACAGTACGTTTGCTAGTGCATTGTATTCAGGACTCAACGTTAAGGGCATTTTTTCTTCCATGTCTTCCTAAATTTGCTATATGACATGATACCCGTATGTCTTGTATCGAAACGCTCAGAACAGTCTCACTTTTCTCTACAGTATGGGTCAGTCCTGAGCAATTACCTGAGTGTCCATTGGTCAGTTTCACACAAAATGTTGATGGACACACAAATGTGTGGTGAAATGTAGATTACATGTATCTCAACCCTCAGACCCTCATAATTCGCGCTGTGACTCACGTCTGTGAGTCAAACCATATTTTCGCATATAATGTGTACTATCAAAGATATTCATAGAGATTGGTAAAGAAATGGACACACTTTTGCATTCGTAGACCCCAGAGGGATAAACCTCAAAGACAAAGTTCACAAATTTGCACCTTTGCTTTATAGTTCTGCTATTATTTTATATTCCAATAAGCTGTTTGCCACACGTTTCACCTTAACTAACCTTACTCCTCCACCATGCAGCCTTTTCATTCTTTGAAGCCATTCAACTGCATTGCTTCCAATACATGCCAGCCTCTGCTGGTGCTATTCACTCGCTGGGTATTTGGGCTTTTAGATCAACACGATTAAAAGCATAATTAACCTGCCGCAAATATCGATTTTCAAAGACATAGGGAATTAAAGCAGTGGAATTAAGGAGCTCATATAGGGAGGAATATAGATCAGTGGCCCTTCAAGCCCTGTGCCACCTCATGGACCACTGCTTTTTTGCTGTAATTGCTCTGCTGCTTTCATAGTAGAAACAACTGCTATGAGCCAGAGGGCTCGGGTATGAGGTAATAGGTCTAGTTTCATAACGGCATATTCGGTGTAGGGTAATGAGGGGTCATCAGCCATTGTTCTGTAAGTTAGCTTATACTGTCCAGAGTCCAGGCCAAGTGCACATAAGGTGTCTTAACGTCAGTGCTACATTTTTGAAGGCTCAGCTATTTGTAAAAACGACTCATAGGACTAACTAGGCCGCAAAGAAATGAAAATTACGATCACTTGACACGTTTAAATCATGAACCTTTTTAGTCAGGATGCTTAACATGCTTTGTCGGGGTGGTGCAGGGTTTAGAAGGCACAGTGAAATTGTGGAAATTGTTAAAGACAAACTCCAGACAAAGAGAAAATGCAAATTCATTGACAAAAACATTCTACAGCGGTATAATTCTTCTCTGGCTTAGTAACAGAGCATATCATTGTCCTTTGAGGTGAAAAATATTATTCTGTTAATACTTTATTTCAGCATGCCTTTGAGGCCTGGAGCAATATCTAGTTCCTGAAAGCCCTAAGGGAACAACACTCTTTTCAGAAACAACACATTTAGCTGAACCAAATTCTGAATGATAACTACAAATTAGATAAGTGCATTTCCTGAGTGTGTGGCTTAAACTTGCTAAAATGTTGCACAGCAGCTCCTTTAGTGTCTCAAGCCATTTAGGGTGTGAGCTACTATTTAGATCCTGCAAGTCCTAAAGGGACAACATGCTCTTGTGTAACTAAGTTGTTCCTGTGGCATTACAAACAGTTGGTGTTCCAAGTGGTTGTGAGGGGCTTTCTAGGTGATGGCTGGAGGTTGCTACACCTTGCATGATTAAATGGGTTTCTAATAGATTTATAAAGGGGAAAAAAAAAAAAAAAAACTACACCATTTCCACTCGTGCTGAACATTCAAAAGATGGAATGGTGTAGATATCTTGAAAATTACAAAACAATTTAGTGGATAAAAAGAAAAAAAGGAGGAGAACATGAAGAAATGGAAAAAGAATCGGGAGTGTTCTTCTTCTGAGAATCGGGAGTGTGCAACCTTTGTTTGCATGCTGTCAGTCGAACTCAGACATGCAATGCAATGTATACAAGCGAACGGTCATCTGGCAATAATCAAATCATTTGCTTATCAGCATGAAAATTATAACCCACTTGGAGCTTTTGGAAGTTATGTTTTAGGGTAAGCTAATGTTATGTTAGCTCAGTTTATCTTGGCAGTCCACTGGTGACGGCTGTCAGGGTTACTTGGAAATCGATGGAGAGATGCTGGTTTTTGAGAAGATGCACAGCCTGGTACACAATAATTTCATCACTACCTCAGCTGGGTTTTCTTCTTTATTTAAACACTGCTCTGCACAGTTCTTACAACACGTCCGTAAATCCTCCCGCCACAGCCGTGTTTTCATGCAGGAAATTTTAAAATGGTGACCAGTGTAAATAAGCCTATTATGGTAAATTAGGTGTGCTGCTGATGGAGTAGAACCAGGGAACCAGGAAAAAAAACAAGCTTAGTAAAGTGTTATATGCTGTTTTAAATATTCATATATGAAAGAATTAGAGGGCTGTGTCGGTGTGATATTGAAGCCTGAAGCCATCCTATACCTGTGGTTTTTAATGGTTGGACTCAACTTTGCTGGTACTGTTAAATTTGATCTCTGAACCTGAACCAAACCTGCTTGCATGCAGTAGCAGAGATGGATTCCACTCATTAAGTGCTTGAGACAGAAAATGCTACAATGGGATTGATTTTTTTTACTCTTCTCTAATATTCAAACTATTTTAATTTTCAATATATTTTTGTAGAATTGCCGACTGGACCAGCAGAGAACAGCATGTACCCTTGTGATCAACTGTACTGTATCCCACTGTACCCTTTCTCTCACTGCTCCCATTACTATGTTAATACTTAACACTTTAACTGAAAAGGCTAAACAAACAAGAGCCTGACCTTTTAACCAGACCAACTTATCCCAGCTTGTCATCACATGTGTTTAACAGAGTTACCATGAGCCAGCATGCAACTTTCTATGATATTTATAAATACATTTTATTTATTAATGCATGCATAGAATTCAAACAGCCTGTGTGGCCCAGCTGGGAAAAGGGCTGAGCACACAGACTGGGTAAACTTCAATGCGGCTTACTCAGCGCTCTTTATGGTTCTCTCCTTCCATGCTTTCTCTCTAACATGTAGGCCATATGTTCTCAGACTCAGTTTATAAAGGCACAACCCCACCTTCAGACCCCGCACACCTGTGCATGATCAGCAGGAGACTCGTGCCCACTTTTGGATGGAAAGGTAGGAAATCCACCTTTTCCCCACCACACCCACAGAAGGGGGTTGTAAGCTTTACAAGCCCACCCATTTCCCTGTTGATGCTGGGCCTTTGCAGCAGACAGTTAGTTTTTGGAAGTTCCACATAATAAAAAGCATTTCAAACAGACAGTTCAGTACAGCTGGAGCAATAAAATGCAATGACAAACAGTAATTATTTTCCAGAATCTATTCCGAATGTACCACTGCTGGGATTTTAGTGCTTGCATAGATCTGCCTCTTTTTTTTATTTTCCAGGAAAATAATAAATAGCAGGAAAATAAGTATTAAACATTAAATTATTTTTTAACAGTGAAAAGTCTGTTTTGTCTTGTGACTTTGCACGTTTGTTCGGTTAGAGATCTTGAAGATTTCTGTAAGAAGCGGCATCAAACCATGCTTTTGGGACGCAAACCACTTAGTGAATTTGGGGCTTAATGGAATGTGAATCTCAGTCAGTAGAGATTCGTCTCATCACAGTGTATAGTTGCATGCATAAACAGCATTCGAGAGTACAGTTTGTACTTTCATCCATCTCCGTATGTGTGGTTGGTTACATTTTGACAAAGTAAGTATTTCTGGTGTTCTTTGATGCACAGTAGATAAAAGGGCTGCTTTTAAGAGGAGCTCACTGATAAGGTCTGATAGGTAAAAAACAGGGATGAGGTAGAGGTTTTCTTTTGATGGTTTGGATAATCAGCCCCAAAACTCTTTGACTGGCTCTCATTTCTCAAGACTGTAGTCTTAGTGCATGTTCTTGGAGAAACTCTTAAACACAGTCTAAACAAAAAGAAAAGAAAGATAAAAAGAAACTTCTAAATGGGAGAAGGAGGCCTAGCTATGCTGTGGTACACTCCAGAAAACAGCAAACTGGAAGGCTCTCAAAACAACTAAAACCTATATCCCAATAAAACAAAAGATTTGCTCTTCCTTTTCTGGCATAGACTGCAGCTGGACAAATGAGAAAGGAAAAACACATGTGGCAGTTAGTATTTTCTATGATACTGGAGGCTGGCATTCACAATTAGAAAGATTTACAGGTTTGTGTTTTTTTAATCCTGCTAAAACTACAAGAATACAATAATTTAGATGGTTATGTTTCATGGACAGCAAAATATGCGTAAAGAAATGATTTTCTGACAGCAGGGGTGCTGGAAAATGCGTGGAAATAGAACTGTTGTGTTAAAAACAGATAAACTGCAGAAACACAGTAATTATCTTTAATTACCATTGGAAAGTACAACTCATATTTCCATCAAAATCATATAATTGTATAATGTTTGATTTACCCTTTTCAAGCTGTCCTCTGACATGCCCTCCATTGTGTGTGATCAAATGACAGGCAGCAAAGACTGCCAAACAGGTTCGTTAAAAAAAAGTACAAAAACAAAACATTCAAATTATTTTGCATATTGAAAAAAAGCATTATTTTACAGATTTGTCTTGCATTATTACAAAGAAAAATAAAATTGTAAGTATGGACATAAACCGTTATATAATGTGCTGCACATTTCATTACAGACAACTGTTGAATTTGTAAGATTTCAAGCTAAAAAAAAAGTTGGGTTGGTATTTTACAGATAAGGTGGGTAATTTCAGTAAGTTTTTCTACAATATAAAAAGCACATACCATACCGCAAAGATGTGGTGTTATATATTTGTAAAATAGGATGTAGGATTTTTTTTTATGGTGTAGGTTAATATTTGAGCAACATTACTGTTGCATATACCCCTGCTGAAATTAAATTACTATTCCGCCTGTTTTTTATACTGCACTAGGTACATAGGCCACATACTTCCATACGGGAAATGAATCTGTGAAGACTCAGGAAAGAAGCAGCATCATTCCAAATAAATGTAAATCTAGATCTAATTTAAAAACTATCATTCTTCTAAATAAAATATCTAATCTATAAACAGCAGCCATCTAGTTAAAGTCGCAACCTAATCCAATGGGTAAGAAAACAAGACTAAAAAAATATGAATCTTATTTAAAGTCCAATTCTAACATCCATGCATGATGTTTCATAGCGCCTAGTCTTTCCACAGAGGGCCACAAAGTAAGGCATGAGTGTTATTGCTTCACCAGTTAAGTTAAAGATATTAAGTATAAGATGTTGAGTGTTCCAGCTCTTTAATATTGGTTGAGGAGTATATGAACAAATTGCACAGAAGCCTGAGATACAGAACCATCTTTATTCTGTTTAAGTGGCAAATATGTTACATTCACACATGTGCTTATGGCCCAGTCAAACTCCACTTCTGTGGAGCCAAGTTGTCTTGATCACGGCCCAGTCAAACTCTACTGTATTGGTGGAAAAAGTCCAGGTGCACAGTTGAGCCAAACCTCTACTCCGCAACAGTGTCCTGGCACGTGGCCCAGTCAAACCCCCCTGCCACAATGCAAACTCTCCCAGCTAGCAGCATAGTCTCCCTGGATATCCAGTTCAACTTCCTCACTGCCAATCAAAATGTGCTTTACTGTGGTGGTGAAAGTCTTGTTGTTCCCGGCCCAGTTAAACCCCTCCACTGCAATGTAAAAAAGGTGTCTTGGCCCATGACCGACTGAAACTCCCTAACTGTGAAGCACAGTGTTCCAGGTCTGCTGCCCAGCCAAACTTTGCTCTGAAAAAACTTGCAACTCAGCCAAACTACTCTGCAGCAAAGCAAAGCCCCATGGCTTCCAGCCAAGTCAAACTTTGCCACCAGAGTGAAAATTCTCCCGGCCTGCTGCCCAGCCAAACTCCAGTGGCAAAGGGAAAAGTCTCCAGGCATGTGGCCAAGTCAAAATCCTCCACTGCAATGCAAAGTCATCTAACCTCATGGCCCAGTCAAACTCCTCCAACACAACACAAGTGTCACAACACGTTTCCCATCACCAAAAAAAGCCAAAATACATAAAACTCCAAAAATGGCCTGGATAAAATTGCTGGGACCCTTAGCTTAATATTTGGTTGCACACCGTTTGGAGAAAATAACTGAAATCAATCTCTTCCTGTGCCCACGAACAAGCTTCTTATACCTCTCAACTGAACATTTTGGAAACTGCTCCACATCTCTCATATTTGAAGGGTGCCTTGTCTCAACAGCAATTTTTAGATCTCTCCACAGGTGTTCAATGGGATTTAGATCTGTCCTCATAGCCGGTTACTTCAGAACTCTCCAGTGCTTTCTTTCCATCCATTTCTGGGTGCTTTTTGAGGTATGCTCGGGGTCATTGTCCTGCGGGAAGACCCATGACCTAGGACACAAACCCAGCTTTCCGGCCATGGGCCTTACATTGCGACCCAAAATCATTTTGTTCAGATTACATGATGCCTTGCACACAGTCAAGTGCTGTGTTTTTTTCTTTGTAGGCCTCATTTAGTTTTTGGTAAACAGCAAAATGTGCTTCACCAAAAGGCTCTTGGTCTTATCTCTCCACAAGACATTTTCCCAGAAGTATTTTGGCTTACTCCTGTAAATTTTGGCAAACTGCAGTCTAGCTTTTTTATGTCTCTCAGCAGTGGGATCCTCCTGGGTCTCTTGCCATAGCGTTTCATTTCATTCAAATGTCGACACATAGTTCACGTTGACACTGATGCACTCTGAGCCTGCAGGACAGCTTGAATTTCTTTGAAATTTGATTAGGGCTGCTTATCCACCATCAGGACTATCCTACTTTGCAACCTTTCATAAATTTTTCTCCTCCATCCACATCCAGGGAGATTAGCTACAGTGCCATGGGTTGTAAACTTCTTTATTATGTTGTGCATCATGAACAAAGGAACACCAAGGCCTCGGGAGATGAGATTGTTTATTATTTTTCCATAATTTTGGTTCTCAAGTCTTCCGACAGTTCTCTTCTCTGTTCTCCATGCTTAGTAAGGCACACATACAGACATACAATGCAAAGGCTGAGAACTTCTCTCCTTTTTGACTTTGCCTGTTACTTGCCACAGGTGGGTTTGAACGAGCATCATTGCTTAAAACAAAGCTATTTATAAATGTGTATAACCACTCATGTGTAATTGCAATCATTTTGTGGGAGAAATACTTCATTTTCTGGATGAGATATACTTCAAATTTCAGGGGTGCCAAAACTTTTGAACATGACTGTATATTCTTGTTTGCTTTATGTTTACAGCTACATCCTCCTCATATGCTTCTAATGAGTTTTAGAGCCATTTATTATATCTTGAACTCTTCCTGCGTCTTCATGATATTTTAAATGTGTTCCTTATGCCACCACCCTTAAGTAGCCAAGCAATCAATGATTTGCTGTGTTCCTTCCTGTTTTGTTCCTATTATGCATATCTGTATACAATATACAGTAGGCATGTCACATGTAAATGCATTTTTTGATACAAAATTTGGCAGTCATTTTACATAATTATTATTTGTGTTTAATATAATAATAAAGATATCTAAACTAAATACACTTATCATCAAAAAAACATGCATACATCTCGGCAGTTAATCTATGTACTTCAAAAATCTATCCAATGCAACTTGAATATTCTCACACTGTTCCAGCAGATTTCCAGTAGAAGTGGAGATGGAGTGACACCTGACCTTCTGGATGTGTTCAACAGTTCATCTTGATGCCGCCCACAGTGCCTGTACACATGGATACGTTCGTCGTTTCCACCAGGACAAAAGTAGGACTCCATGACAGTCTGGCACGACACCATTGCAGTCTTTGGTGACACTGTGGCTGTGGGTCAGTCAGGTACAGTGATGAGCCCAGTCCTTGCTTACATCACAAGCGCAGCCGAGTATGAAACTTGAATCATTCACAATGTCAGACCTACCCAGTTTCATTCCTGCTGGTTGAATTCTTCTGGATGCAACTATTTGTGCAACACTTGTGTTTCTGTCCACCCTCTGGTCTGGACATACCCCTTGTGTATCTATCATGTATTTTAAGGCTTTAAATATGGATCTGCCGGTCATATTTTAGAACTGGTACTATTGATTTTGTAAAAGGTATTACTCTTTAGTAGAAACAGAAGATTGGATTCACACCGGACCTTTCTGGATAAGATTAGGAGGCACTTATCTATAAAGAGGCTGCACTGACTGCAGCTGATAAATGGCTGCATAATAAGGCTGGTGCAGTCCCTCTAACTAAAGCAGATACTGGTGAGGAGAGGAAAGTGCAGGCAGGAATGAGAGGGGTGGACAGTGCTGCTATACCAACCATCACTCAAGCCCTAGTACCCTGTGCTGATTAATGGAATTAGTACTGGATGAGGTGACAGTGGTGCAGATCTTTTGGCCTTGGCCCAGGCAATCTGGAGAACAAGATAACAGCTCCACGCAGGAGACCCCTCTGACCTGCTCTGTCAGTCCGGCATGTTCTCTGTTACAGCAGACATGAGCTGACACAGAGGCTTTCGATACGCTTCCTGTACAGAAGCGAAGACATATTCAGCTGGGTGGAAATGTACCGCCAAAAGTCTGTTGCCTTACGTTTGTTGCTTGTGCAGAGATGTGTGGGTGGGTATGTTGGTGCACCTCAAAATCAAGAATTTCTTCATATCAAGCAGTCATTTAGTCAGTCATTCTATAATGCACTCGCTAGTTTCAATGATGAGCCAAATCTGATTGATCAAATATCCCAATTAACAGATATTTGATCCTATCTATGCTTTTTAACAGGACAGCCCTTTTCTGCCTGGCTGTTTTGCACTGTAGGCTCTTCAACGTGAGATGAATCTCAACAATCTCATTCCCACCTAATACGCCATATTATTAGGTTGCTAATGGCACATTAAAGCCTTTACTATGTGTATGCCACTATCAAATCTAGCCATCAGAATCAGAAGCTACAATCTTCTCATGAATGATACTGGATAAAACAGACCTATGGAAGATACATTGACAATGAACCCACATTTTGACTGAAGTGCTAATATTCAGTGCCTGCATTAGAGGAGACATTGGTCTACCATTAAAATGATTGGACAGCCTATCAGAAATGAACAGACCGGGTTTACGGTGGGTTTTGCTGTATAGCCCTACTGATCATACCCGTGGTTGTGCACCTTTAATAAAGAATCTGTTCATTTGCTACTATCATTTCATTACATCATCCCACAAAATCTTTGATTTTATGGCCCACAGTCTGACATAAGCTATCATGCTGTCGTTTACCAATGGAGTATGATAACATAAAGTAATATTTAGTATATTACAGTTCAGTCACATGTCCAATATCCATCTTGGCAACTGTGCCATAACATGTATATGGCCTGGTTATGTCAATGTTATGTCACAGGGTTCATATAAATTGTCATAGATTTGATAACCCACAGTGACTGAGTAAACATAAACAGACTTAAGAAGTACATCTTTCCCCAGAAATCAGCACGATGTACTGCAAATTTCCTTTCCAACTGAAAAAATGTTAAAAAATAGTTATTATTTAAACCTATAACATTGAGTTCAGTTCTCCATCGTAATACATAAACCTATGATCTGCTTTCCAAAGTTTGCTTAGCTAGCTAATTAGCTCAAGATGCTAACACAGTCAAGTGTTTTCCTATTTAAATGTCCACTACTTGTTGTTCCCATCTCGCATCTGAGTAACATATATGTTATGCACCTCCGAGTCATGAGGTGAAGTTGATGAGGGCAAGTTTGGGGGGAACTTTTCAACCATGCTAAGTTGCATTATGTCCCCAGGTTAAAAACAGGTTTGCTGCATGGTGGACAGGGTCGATGAGTGCACCATCTGTCTTATTACTTTTAGGTCCTCTTTCAGGAAGAGTTGGATTGGTTTAGACCCTCATGCATTGCACCATGAGTTAATGATATATGGTTGTAGGGGCAGGGGGGTAGTGGGTATCTATAATATTTAATATTTTTAATGACAGCGATAGGTATCACTTGTTCCACATTGTTAATAAGACATGCCACTACAATCCTCACTCAGTGATGCTTAAATACCTCCATCGCTAGTGGATCACAGTCGAAGATTAGCATTTTGGGGTCACAAAGTAGACCTGGAATTAAATACAACTTCTATGCCAAAAAACTATTTGAAAGGTTTGCCAGAAATAAAAGTGCTTTAGAGGCTACTGAAACTTTGACTGGAACGAGTTCTGTGGTCAGATGAGACAAAAATAGAGCTTTTTGGCAAAAAACACTCAAGGTGGATTTAGTGTGAAAAGAAGAATGAACAAACAGATAGTAATAGCAGTCCAACACAGCAAAGCACAACAGACATGCAAACCCATGTTAAACTAAACAACAACAACCTATTAATAGCTTAAAGTCTCTCCTACAGGGCCTGCAGTGCATCCAAGCGGCTCTGTACACAGCCGCTCTGCATGGTCACGCCTCCCATGGCAATGCAAGTCAGTAGTGGGTCACTACAGGATGTTATGGGTCTGGTTTTCCTCCAACATTATTTTGACGATGAGTGTAGATAGAAGCCAGGGGCAATTGTTCGAAATTGCCAGATAGTCCAGACGCATCTTTAATGAGGACGGGAGCCATTTTAACACAATTTCCAGAGTACAATGATGATTATGGGTTTATTCAGAAGAGACATTGGGCCTAATTCCAAAGCAAATAAAGGCATAAAGCCAACTGTTTTTCAGTAACTGCTTACAAAAGTTACAAAAAAACTTTTGAGCAGTTGCATTGTATTCATATGAAAATACAGAGGACCCATACTCTACAGAACCCTAAGAATCTATGAAAAAAATAGCTACAAACGACTAAGAAATATCACATTAGGTGCATAACAGAAGATATGTCTTGCTGTCTTGGCTGTTTCAGAACACACTTTAAAAGCTCCAAAGAGGTAAACTCATTTCTTAGAGAACCAACACTACTTTGATCTCTTTCCCACTTTTTTTTGTTCTATGTCCCCAGAAAGGTATTGATTACTTGAGTAGGTTATGGTGTGAACCGATATATAGCAAATATGAACTTTTCAACTTTAGTGCATATATTCCCAACTCCACCCCACTTCAAAACGTCTCCTAGTGCCTCCCTAGAGTCCACGAAAATAATATGTCCAGAGTTCCCCAGTCTCAGAGCCTTCAAACAGATCCATACATACTTGCCCTTGTCCAGTTCCCAAGATGACATACTCAGATAATCATCTCGAGAGAACAGAAAAATGTAGACTGATTGGGCTGGCCAGTAGAAAGCTCTCATGAGCCGGTTAGGGCTTTTTTAATGTATCAAAGTTACCTGAAATAGTTTTACCTTATAAGCTATGTGTCAGCTTCTTTTCAAATGGCCTCTGCCAGTAAGCATCTCTCTGCTTTAAAATTTTGACAGACATGAAAACAAACTTTGGAATCCCCTTGGATGACCTTCATTTGAACCTATGAAGGAGCAATAAAACACCTTATACGACGTGAGAAGAAGTATCAGAATTTCAGATCAGCTTTAATGAAATTTCTGAAGACTGATTGCATCAGGTCATTTGCTCTCAGCACAGAAATTTAAGGACAGGCTCTCTGATTGGCAAAGCTCACCGATGCCTGAACAAATGAGACCTTCTTAGCTACATCAGATCCAAAAAATGAAATCTATATATCACCTTAATTTGCTGTTTCTCTCCCCTCACATCAGGTCTGTTTAGAGAGTCACCCTGGCTCATTCTAGCTCGGTTCTATTTTGTGATTTAAAAGTTGCTTAAGGTATGGATGGAATTACATCATGTAATGAGAAAGGGAGGAAAGGGGAGGAAGAGAGGGAGAGAGGGAGGGAAGATAAGCTGAGAAAAAGACAGGGCTATGACTAACGTCTATTTTTTTCACAACTTTGCAACACTTTTTTTAATGACTCACTCTGTGTCTTAAACCTTTCCTCTGCAGCCACTCTGAAATCCTTTAGCCTCGCTCCCGGAGGCGGGAAGCACTGTTATTTTCGGCCTGGTCACAGGCCTGGGCTTAGCTGGTTACTGTCCCTCTTAATTTCCCCTTCGCTCCATCTGACCGGCTAGGGGATCAGAGGCCACCCTGGCCGTGCTGTGCAAATACCCACAGCCATGTGCTGGATGCCAAAGCCGAAGTGGATGTGCGTGGTCACTCAGGTTTACCTGCCCATGTGAGTGCTAGGAGGAGAAACTGCTGCTGACAATAGCATGCAATAGAGCTTGTCCCAAAGCAAACCCTGACAATACTGATTTTCTTTCCCTTCTTTGTCCTGAGAAAGTGTATTTTAATGTGTGCATTGTCGTGATGACCTGTGTGTTTAAGGATTGAAGCAGTGGCAAGAAAAAGTATGTGCTTTTTCATTGCCTTAGTCCTCTACCCAATCAATGCTAATTCCTCTCGGACTAATCTGTTTTAATTGCTATTACAGTTCTTTGTTATGCATTACATCACTTTTTGACTTAATGAGAATGGCCAGTTCAGAATGAATGTGGCTGTTTGTTCATTGCGCATGTACCATCATTAACCTGAAGTCAGTGCCACTAAACACTACAGAAGCAATGCATTAGACTCCTTTTTACTTTTGTCTTGCTGTAGTGCTGAACAACTGAGAGCTGTTTAGAGCAAATTATCTTTGTAATGAAGGCTTGTCCTGCTGGTTGGTTAGTTTGTTGTTTATGATGCATACCGTTCATTAATGTGACATTATATGAAGATCATTTCGGGACACAGGTTTGTTCACATCAATGATCCATACCTACCACCTACCTACATCAATGTAAGCCATTCTGTTAACAAGAAACCTTGACCAACATTTTAAAAAGGCACAGCTCAATGTGTTTTTATTTTTTTAACGCAAGTCAATAAAGCATTAGCCAGTTTCTGCAATCTGCTGAACTATGCTAGTTTTTGGCAAAAGCTACTACTCAGTTGTAAAACTATGTAGTTCCTAGCTTCGGCTAGCTTAGTTCTAGCTTAGGTCCTAGCTTTTAGCTAGCAAGTTAAGCAGTCATGTTTACTAAGATCTAGAAAACAAGGTTTAAAGCTGCAAAAAAAGAAAACAGTGATCTTCATCCGTCCACTGCAGACATCACCACTGGCTGCTACAAATGGTAGGCTTGTGATTAATTGGCCAATTTCCTAACAGAATTTGTTCTTATTTCGAGAGAGGTGGCAAGGTTAGCAATTGTCTATCATTTTTCAAATGTCATTTTTAATGGTTATGGTAGCTACAACGAAGTAGGCTCACTATATCGCCGTTTTAGGAACATGATGCTTCTCATGCTGCTATCAGTACAACCTCCTACAGAAACCTGAAATGAAATTCTGCCTCCTGATATACAGTAAGCAAAGTTTCAAATAGCTTTACAGAATGCTGGCCAAAATTCCATACAGCCTAATGAGAACTTGTAATACATAATAAGTTAGAATTGCTAAATACTGCTAATGTATTTGGTTTACAATGCTTTGCTACCATGCTAACCATCAAAACTACAATACAAAAGTATTGGGACATCATTAAATCATTGCATACAGGTGCTTTCTTCAGGTGCGTTGCCACAGGTGTATAAAGGCAAGAGCCTGACCATGCAGTCTGCCTTTATAAACATGTGTAAAATGATTCAAAAGAGCTCACTGAATTTAGGTGAGGAACTGTAATAACACACAACCATTGCAAGTCAGTTTGTGAAATTTCTTCTAGATTCCATGATCAACTTTTTGTGGGTTTCTAATCCCTTCCATTTTGCAATAATACCACTAAGTTGCAGAGTGGAGTCACAGATTCCTGAGGTGCATAGTGCATAAAAGTCAGCAACACTCTGCTGACATGATATCTGCAGAGCTCCAAACCTCCTCAGGCATCAACATCAGCACAAAAACTGTGTGCCAGGGGCTTCATGACCTGGGATTCTATGGCTGAGTAGCTCCATGCAAACCTTACATCACCATAACCAATGACAAGTGTCAGATGGAGTGGTGTAAAGTGCCACCACTGGACTCTGAAGCAGTGGAAATGTGTTTGTGGAGTTAAAAGCCATGTCTTTTTATGTCAGTGTGATGGACAAGTCTGGGTGTGGCAAATGCCAGGAGAATGTTACCTGGCTAACTGCCTAGAGTAGCTTCGTTCAAGTACATGATATTCTTAATGTTTCAGCATACTCCAGTACATAGTCTATAAAGGCATGGTTGGATGAGTTTGGTGTGGAAGAACATGACTAGCCCACAGAGAGCCCTGATCTCAACCCCATTGAACACTTTGGGATTAACTACAGTGGAGATTGAAATGATCTAAGACAGACTTCAAAGTCATAGAAGGCCTTCCCAGAAGAGTGGGAGCTGGGGCAACTCCATATTGATGCCTATGGAGAACAGAAGGTCATAAAAGCCTCTGTAGGTGTAATGTGTAGGAGTCCCAATACTTTTCTCCACATACTGCATTGTTGTTGCTGTTAAAACTAGGTGGACAAGATTTCCCATCATGCTAATGCTAACTTATCATACAAACTATGCTACTGTCCACATTTAACATACATTTAGTCGCTTCTTTACTCATGATGAGCATATTTTAATGTACAAAGCCATGTACAGCAGGACGTGTTTAAAATACGGGTGGTAAATGGCCTCCTTTTTCACAGTTCATCACTTAAGCGATGCTAATTTCTCTCAGACCGATCTGTTTTAATTGCCTGCTCTCCCTCAGTGAGCAATAGAGGAAATTATGGTGGATAAATAGATTTCCACATCCTGTTCGCCATGGCACATTTTGACTTGTGGCTCCTTGCATAATAAACAACTTATGCCTCTCGACATGAGAGAAGAGCAATCAGAAATAAGATTCAAACACAAGTTCATCCTCTTCAGAGGCCTGAACTGCAGTGCGCAATCTCTCTGTGCCCTTGAGTACAGTATCTACTCTAAGGCAGGGCTAACTCTGCTTATTGATTCTATCCTTTCTGCAGAAGCTAGGACTCACCTGGGTGATGTGCAGCATACGACGCAGGGGTTGCTATCTGGCCCACCCCTGGGCTAATGCACTGAACCTTTGGTGTCTCTTCTCATCAGCAGGCTGGAGGTGATGAACACAAGCATTTTTGGCAGGCCGGAGCCTATTGGGGGCAGCGAAGGCTGGGAAGGTTAATTTGCAATGAGAAATAATTGGCCATTGGGTCCAATTTTTCTGATGAAAGCGATTGGAAAGTGATCACTCCCCCTTTTTTCCTCCCTTCCTTCTCTTGACATGCCAAGCAATTCCTCCACAGTGCAGATTGATTTTGATATTCCCAGAGACTGCAGTGCAGAGTTTCGGGCCTTTTTTATCATGGCCAGGTCTGTTTGAATTGATATGGAGTCGATTGGTGGAAAGCTACGGAGCGCCTAACTCTGTGGCAAATTTGAAGCAAAGTCCTAGACACACTAGGCAGTGTTATTAGGTTCAAAGTATCATTCTTTCTGTGATTATGGGGGTTTAACCAAATTGGCCTCTGTAAAATGTTCACTGAGTTCTGAAAGACATGTAAAACAGCCCTCCTAAGTACCTTTTTAGAAGCCATTTCATCTTTGTTGCTGATGCCTCAACTCCCCATGCAAGCCTGGTTAATTAACAACAAAGCATTTTCGTCACAGACCCACAGCAACATAACAAGTAAAGCTCCCAGTACTGTTTAGAATTCAGATACAATGCCGTAAAAGAGCAAGGTATCCAAATGTGTGTGGCTTCCTCTCTTCAAGGTAAATATGTGACAAAGCTTTTATTTTTATAAATCTATGTAACAAAAACGATGCAGATCCCAGATAATGTCAATTTGCTGCAAAACTCATTCATTTATGTCAGTCATGCTACATTAGCATAGGCATACATGGTGAACAGGCTGGTTGGTGTCGCTTAGTGGATAACACCACTACGTGAGCTACTACTCCATGTGGGAGATGGTGGTTCGATTCCTGGTCTGGGTAACTATGCTGTCCTACCCCAATAAGAGTCCTTGGGTGAGACTCCTAACACTACATTGTCTAATATGAATAACCTTGGAAGTCTCGCCGGATGTAAATGCAGATGGACCACCAGTACAGAGGATCATTTGATCCGCTGATAAGCACACACAGCTCCCACAGTTTCCTTGTCCACCATCCATCCACAGGGGATACCTTTATTACACACCCCTGTGGTACTTAGCAGAAGGAAATTTGGCCGCCTGGCAGCAAGGGAGAATATCCATCACCAGTAAGGCAATGCTACAGTATGTTGTGTTCTAGGTGTTGGTATGCTGATAAACCACTGTGACCATGCTGGCTGGCCAGCTAAAACCAGCACCAGACTAACGTTAACCTGCACTTTTTATTTCTGCAGGGCTTACTATATAAAATCGGAAATTGTATATGTAATTATTTGAAGTGTTTTGGTTTGCAAATTTGCTAAAGCTAAAAATGCAACGGGTTCAGATTGCACCCACCATGCCCAAATCCAGGAATGGCTCTGTGGTCAGAGTATGATCATTTGAATGGGTATATGCTACCTGTTTAATGTAACTGCATTAAACTCAAGGAAAGCATAATAAAATCTCATAATTGGATAAATAGTTAGACTAATACTTAAGCTGTAATATTTTACACCAATGCGTCAACACATTAATTTAATTAAATATCATTTATGAATTATTGTAATAATGATAATCCTTAGTGATGGAGCTCTTTTCAGACTGGTGGTAGCTCAAAGTGCTTTACAGATGGGTGTTAACAGTAATAGAAGGAACTGTGAGCATTAATTTAAAATCATTAAAGCTAATGACACATATCAAATGAAAAAGATAAATACTAAGGAGACATAGAATTTTAATTAAGTGTTAAGTTAAAGTAATACATTTTCTACTTTTGCCTAAAAGTGTGCACTGAGCTTGACGGTCTAATAAAAGGAGTAATTGATTTTCACAGATTAGAGGCATAAGAACTGAGTCTCCCTGTTTTCTGTGTAGTTTTGGAAGGTATTTGCAGAAGGCCAGAATCTAAGATCACAGGCAGACCTTCTGTGAGGTAAGTAGGTGTTTTAAGGTCATTTACAGTTTAGAACTAGTGGTAGAACTAGTAGAAGTATTTTGAAAGCTACAGGCAGCCTGAGCAGTTGTGTCAAAGGTGGAGTGATATGAGCTCGGTTTATATTGTTAAAATTGTTATTGTTAGTATCTGTGCTTCTGTGCTACTTTTGTATGAGTTGTAGGGGATGGATTGTGTTCTTAAGTAGAGCATTACAGTGATCAGCTCTGTTAACAAATGCCTAAAGATTCTCTGTGTTGCTCTGGGAAGTTATTGTACTTCAGGTTTGGTGTACAATGTTAAATAGCTTGTCATAAAGCCCCAAGGACCTTTTTTTTCTTGACTTGATTATAAAAATATTTGCAGCATCTATTGAAAAATATCTGACAGATAACTAAACCCACCAACCATTTCATAAAGTAAACCTCCTTGTATATTGTCCATTTTATCAGCTCCACTTACCATATATGTGCACTTTGTAGTTTTACAATTACAGGCTATAGCCCATCTGTTCTCTGTATACTTTGTTAGCCCCTTTTCACCCAGGTACTCAATGGTCAGGACCCTCACTGAACCACCACAGAACAGATATTATTTGGGTGGATGGATCATTTTTAGTAATCAGTGCCGTGTGGATCAGAAACAATAGTGCCAATAGACATGAGATGCTGCCCACAGGATGCTGTTGACTGGATAGTTTTGGTTGGTGGACTGTTCTTAGTCCAGCAGTGACACTGAGATGAATGGAAACTCTTGCAGCACTGCTGTGTCTGATCCACTAACACCAGCACCATGTCAGTGCCACTGCGGTGCCGCGAATGATCCACCACACAAAAAATACCTGTTCTGTGGTGGTCCTGTGGGGATAGGATAAAAAGGGAATAACAAAGTATGCAGAGAAACAGATGGACTACAGGTGTAGAACTACACCAAGGCACCTAAACGGTAAGTGGAGCTGATAAAATAGACAATCAGTGTATTTACACTGTGTCCAGTGAGTTTATATAAACCTTGACTTGACCGAATAACATTCTTTTCTTTATATTATATATCTAAGATATATAGACCCTTTGGGATTTGTACCTCAGATTTTCCCAGTTATCACTTGTTTGGCATTTCAGTGCAATTTAGTTGAATTGTATTGGAACTTCCCACAATATTTACCTAGTATGTTGGAGTTTGTACCTGGTAAATCCCTAAAACGTTTAATGAACGGTTATTGCCTAGAACGTTAATGCCTGTCAGACGTTTTCTCTTGCTGACTGTAACATGATACATATGATATTTATACAACTATTCCCACATCCCATTGCTTCATGAATGAAATTCCGGCTATTGACACAAAAAAAAAATCTGAACTAATCTAAGCAGATTTTCTGCAGGGGAATTGCATTTAAGAGAGAAAGGGAATCCTAACTAATACCCCCTAGATCCTTATTAGCCTTACAGTTCATATCCCCCCATTTTTCTCTCATCAGGCTGACCAGACACTGCATAATCTGCTTTACTGTCTTTTATTTTTTGTATTTGTCCTCAGTAAAACCCCATAGAGAAGGCAATCGGCTTGAAATGACCCCAGCATGTCTTTCACAGCGAGGTTAGGCAATCATAAAAGCACTTTCCCCTGTATTTGAATCAGTTGCAGGTCTTTGTAGTTTTGCTCTGTAGGGATATCTCAATTACCAGGTCTGAGTTAATCCTGTAGCTTTCTGATGATTAGGTTAAGCTAATAGGCTTTTGCACCCCACACAGGCCTCATCAGCTTTAGAAGGGAGTTTTCCCTCTTCCTCTCTCACCCTTTCTTTCTTTCTCGCCCTCTTTTGCTCTCTCTCGTTCCTGCTCAGGCAGAGAGGCAGTACAGGAAATTTATATTCATATGCTTTTTTATGAAATCCTGTTAGCCCAGGTTGAGCGTCAGAGTTGCTCTCTTTAATCGCGTCTCCGGAATATTCAATCCGAAGGACTTCTAGCAGACACAAACCCTAAAATTCCGCATTATTGACGTTGATTTTTTTTCTTTCCAGAGGCCCGTTGGCGCAGTTTGTCCTGGTGCTTTCTGAGATTTGTTTGTCATGTTTTATTAGTTGCGTTTTGACATTCAGCCGTGGGATTGCGGTTATTGCAGCGGATCCGACTTGGCGTTGGGACTCCAAACATAAACAACAGACTTCAGGTGAAGCCACGGTAGCACATGGCCGTCTTTCATTCCATTCATTAAAAGATGAGTGACAGAATCTCCTAGACTCGGGGCTGTAGCGGCAGAAGACTTATTTGCCAACAAAATCATAAAAGAAGATTATACTGCTCTGTCACCTAAAGCGAAAACGTCTCCAAATTCATTACTTCAAAGCAGATCGGAAAAGATGTTCACGAAAGGGGGGGTTGTTTTATGTCTTCAGACATTCTCCCCCCCAGATGTATGAGCGTGTTGCAAAACAATGGCTCCAGGGGCGGCTTTTTTTCTTTTTATGGGGAGTTTAGAGAGCTAGTGTATCGGACATGACACTTGCATCAGGCTAATCATTAGTGACAGCACATGCAGCTGCTAATGATCTTTTCTTAATCACACTTAATCAGGTAATAATGATTGTGGGGTGAGTGGGTGAGTGGGGAAGCAACAGAAGCAGAAGATTTGGCCACAGAGAGATGGGAGTCTGTGTGTGCAATGGCTTGTTTTCATACATTTGCAAGACAAATCTTTTGTCTTTGTAGAAACACTTTGTAGGAAAACAAGGCTAACCAGCCAACAAACATTGTCTTTAAGGCTTTCTTATATAACATTTGTTTGATTTTAGGCACCAAAACTAGTCATAATTCATTTTCATATAGTCATTTTGCAGGCAAAAGTAACCAACTCTAATATATCTGTGTCACAAGTGGACCAAATCTGTTTTGCAACATGTGGGACAAATGCATGTTTTAAATAAATGGGTCATCTTTGGGTAATGTAACATGGAGATACAAGGAGACAGGATGCAAGTGCAAGTCTTTAATATTAATCAATTAGTACAAACAGGAAAGGAAAAAAACACTACTAAAAACACGGATACAAAACAACCAACAGGAAGACAAAACACCAAGCTAGCAAAACGGGAACAACAGGGAGTATAAATACACAAGGGCTAACTAGGAACACCTGGGAAGGGGTGGAGCTACAAACTAGGGACAGATGAGGGGCATGTCAAGAGGGCGGTGACAGGAGGAGCTATAAACCAAAACAAACAAAAGCACATGACACAGGACAACCAAAGGAACATGGAAGTGACAAGATAAAAAGAGACATAAACAGAAAACAGAGACAAGACAAGACAGGAAGTGACAGTTAACATGCTGACGGCATATCTTTGCCTGATGTGGGCCACATCCGCAAGCTGTGTGGGTGTAGACACCCCCCCCTGTGTAGGCATCCCCTGGGT
Source organism: Prochilodus magdalenae (assembly GCA_024036415.1). Taxonomy (NCBI): domain Eukaryota; kingdom Metazoa; phylum Chordata; class Actinopteri; order Characiformes; family Prochilodontidae; genus Prochilodus; species Prochilodus magdalenae. The sequence goes on along the minus strand of JAMWET010001680.1, from coordinate 370,360 downwards.
GCTTTGCCAACAGATGTATAAAATGAAGCACATTGGTACTCATGCAAGCCCCACAGATAAACAGTGGCAGTAGCATGGGTCTTCTGGATAGTCCAGGCCAAAATGTTTCTGAATAATATCAACATGTTAACCTTCTTTGTTTTAAAAAGTCTAAATCTGCTTAGAAGTAAAGTGTTTCACTTCCAGGCACATTGAGAAAGAAAGTTAAGGAGGCAAGAATGGATTACAGTCAGAGATTAGCATTTTGGGGTCACCAAGTCTCTAGAGCTTCAATTAGAAATCATGTCCATGCCAACAAACTATTAGGAAGGTTTGCCAGAAATGAAAGTGCATTAGAGGCTACTGAAACTTTGACTGGAACAGGTTCTGTGGTCAGATGAGACAAAAATAGAGCTTTTTGGCAAGAAACAGTGAAGGTGGATTTAGTGTGAAAAGAAGAAGAATGAATATACAGAAAGCAAAGCAGTCCAACACAGCAAAGCACAACAGACATGCAAACCCACCTTAAAGTAAACAACAACAACCAATTTGTAGTTGGAAGTCTCTCCTACAGTGAGTGCAGTCCTTGTAAAAGGCTCCATGCCTCACATTTGCTTTTCGGATAAATCAACAACTAGTAACAACATTAAAGTGTAAGTTACAGTCCCCTATAAGACAGGTTCAGGGTCAGGAGGTTAGTTAGAGGGCCAATGTGCAACTAATATAAGCTCAGAGGACAAAAATGACTCACCTGAGACTGATATCACCCCTGTTTGACTGAATCACCTCTTTTTGACTGCTTTGCAATCCATTTTGTACATACTGAACAAGACCTTCTCTGTACTGTACCGCCTATATAATGTATATATTTACATATAACCCAACAAGCTGACAAGGTATAAAAGCATGTCACTGTGTGTGGATAAGTGGCTGCAGAGACATATCAGTTTTTTAAGGAGGTGCGCTGGTGGATGTGTTTCTTTTTTCTTTGCTCATAGGTGTTCCTCCTCAGCTCAGAAAGGGTGAGGGGTTCAGTTATACCCTTAGGGAGCGTTAGGAAAGGTTTAGCTGTATATATCCTGATTGCTACCCAGCAGGCAGCGTAACTCCGGTGGGGTTTAAAAGGAACACCTGCGGCTACCCAGTCTAAACAAACCAAATGCTCGCTCAAATGCCTCGATTATGGAATTTGTGAAAACACGACCGCACAAATGAGTTCTGAGATGACTCAGATATGGTTCAAATGACTGAGGCCTCTTTTTGTAGATTCAAGAGTTATTTTCCCATTTACTACAATATGTAAATTATTACAATTGCAGACCTCTACAGTACAGAAGGAAGAAAAACAGAGAAGGAAGGCAAAGCGGGTAGGGAAAGCATAAAAGAATAATTTAAGATGCATTATACAGTGTAATACAAACCAGCACAAAGTAATACAAATCTGATGCACAGACAGTATTCTGCACGATATATATATATATATTTTAAAGAACTCCATGAACTGATGTACCCTCCTCAGTGCTTTATACAGCTACGTGAAATCCCCAAATGCAGACAATTATCCTCCCCCTGATCCATACAGGCTGTACTATGCCAGATCATTCAGCAGCATTAAAACACTGACCACCAGTTAATGATGCTCAATCCACTGTCCAGATTACTTTACAAACAACTAACACATGAACTAACAGATACTCATGCCAGTCATACCATCTCTGGCATTGTGTACTGAACAAACCTTAGAATGGCCCGCTTAGCTGGACTCTAGAGTAGTGGAGACATGTTCTCTGAAGTGACAAATCACGCTTCTCCATCTGGCAATCCGATGGATGAGTCTGGGTTTGGCGGTTGCCTGGAGGAAAGTACTTATCTGAATGCAAAGTTTGGTGGAGGCGGGATTATGTTGTGAGTTGTTTTTATGGAGTTTGGCTTGGCGCTTAGTTCCAGTGAAAGGAACTCCTAATGCTTCAGCAGACCAAGAGATTCTGGACAATTTCATGTTCTGAACTTTGCGGGAACAGTTTGGGGATGGCCCCTTCCTGTTCCAACATGCCTGCACACAAGTGTACAAAGCAAGTTCCATAAAGACATAGAAGGGGCAAATTCGGTGTGGACTAGTGATGACTAACAATAGAACACCTTTGAGATTAACTAGAGCGGAGACTGTAAGCCAGGCTTTTCATCCAACATTAGTGTCTGACCTGGCAAATGTACTTCTGGAGGAATGGTCAAAACTTACTATAAACAAGTTCAGACAGTGTTGTGCTGGAGTTTTCACACACCTCACTGTGGTGTGACATAGGTGACATAACTGTATTAGATTGCTAAATATTCCAGGTGCTTGCTAAGATGTCCCTAGGCCAGAGCTATGGTATCCCAGGTGATTGCTAGTGTGTAGCTTGACCATTTCTGTCAAACAAGAGATTGTTAAGGTGTTGCTCATCTGTTGCAGTGTTATCTCGGGTGCCAGGCTGTAGCATTGGAATCCCAAGTGTTGCTTGGGTATTGCTATTTTATCCATGGTATGTGCTCAGTTATTGCTAGGTTGTTGGTAAGGCATCCCAGGTAGTTGGTAATGTGTGTACATGTATGTGCTAATATATACTGTATGTAAGTCTGAATGTAATTTTTCAGAGGGTAAGACCGAGATGTTCTTTGTGACTTTGTGATTTGAACATGTTCAGCATTCTGCCATTTATTTTCCATGGGTAAAAATATGCTTTTGGGAACAGTTGCCAAAATGCCTGAGTGCACTTTTCATATAAAGACACTAGAATCATGTAATGTTAAGTGTTTGCAGCTTAAAAATGTGACTTTTTTTGTGAGTTCTAAAGATCGAAGGATGCCTCCAACTGTTTGGTCCTACCAGCTAAGCTTTCAGCTTGAAGGCACTTTGTGCTGCCCTCTGTGTCACAACTCAGAATCAGGCTTACCTGGTATTTCATCAGTGCACAACTGAGCAAACATCACATATAAAATAAATCCAGACTATTTGAAGAGCAGAGCATCTTAATTTTAAAGTAAATCATGGTGTTCTCATCTGTAGTCAGTCCCCTTTCAAGCAGTTATGGGATCATTGCTCACATCTGACCAGGTCTGTGCAACCCAACCATGCCCTGGTGGGTTACATGAGTTTAATCAATGATTTGGTACATTCATAGTAATTTTAATATAATATTTTATTTCATGTTAATTCTCATTCTGCAGACATGAACCACAATCTATTTAATTAAATAAAATTCATGCTTACTGCAGTGTGTGCTCAATCCAGAACTAAGTATAGCATGTTTTTGTATGGAGTTCTGGCTCTGAGGGACATAGCTAAAACACCTAAAGAGTGGACTTTGTTGATTGGTTTTTCTAACTCATACATACTGACCTACTTTCTAAAAGTGTATTGTTTGCTCAAGAAACCTCCACTTGTACCCCCTAACAAGATGAAGTAATATTATATGACGGTGCTATGCTGTATGAGTTTCTTGCATTGTTTTACCTTGGTTGGTAGCAGGGCCAGCTCTTGCCTTTTAAAGCCTTAATTGAGTTTTTGAGGGCATATTACTAGCTGATGTAATGTAAAATTAAAGGTGGGCTCATAGCAATATTTATCCACAAGCTGTCTGAAGTTCATTACAGTACATAATACATAATACATAGTATATGTAGTTACATATAACATATAATACAAGTCAAGTCAAGACACAGTCAAAATATCTGAAACAATACCCATATCCTGATAAAGCACATATACAGGGGTTGGACAATGAATCTGAAACACCTGTCATTTTAGTGTGGGAGGTCTCATGGCTAAATTGGACCAGCCTGGCCAATCTTCATTAATTGCACATTGCACCAGTAAGAGCAGAGTGTGAAGGTTCAGTTAGCAGGTAAGAGCACAGTTCTGCTCAAAATACTGCAATGCACACAACATTATGGGTGACATACCAGAGTTCAAAAGAGGACAAATTGTTGGTGCATGTCTTGCTGGCGCATCTGTGACCAAGACAGCAAGTCTTTGTGATGTATCAAGAGCCACGGTATCCAGGGTAATGTCAGCATACCACCAAGAAGGACGAACCACATCCAACAGGATTAACTGTGGACGCAAGAGGAAGCTGTCTGAAAGGGATGTTCGGGTGCTAACCCGGATTGTATCCAAAAAAGCATAAAACCACACCTGCTCAAATGACGCTGTATTGGCCATAAAAGGAGGCCCTACACCATACTAATAAATGATTGTGGTCTAAAACCAGGTGTTTCAGTTTCATTGTCCAACCCCCGTATTCTTTAATAATATATGTGTCACAAAGTTAGATTTTGACATGTTGCCCAGCTCTAATATATACTGTACTGTTGGTTCCTTGCAGGACAAGGAAAAGGTGCTCACAGAGATGTGGTTGTCCACTTCAACACCAAACACAGGTATCACACCTGGTTGGTGTAGCTCACCAGATAACACCATTATCAGCCAGGGAGCCACCATCACATGTGGGAGACTGGGGTTCGAATCCCAGTCTGGGTGACTACGCTGTGTTACACCAATAAGAGTCCTGGGCAAGACTCCTAACACTACATTGGCCTACCTGTAATATAAATACCCTTGTCAGTCACTCTGGATAAAAGCGTCAGCTAAATGCCGTAAAAGTAAATCACACCAGCTGGCTTCTCCATCTACTGCCAGGACAGAACACTGGACTTTGGTAAGGGCTAAGGTGGTAGGATGTGTGATGGTGAACTCTTGATGTAGATCAGATGTAGCGGTTCTAGCCAGTCACTGCTCCCCAGATATTGAACTCATAACAGTCAAAGTTCCACCCTATTTTCTTACCAGAGAATTCAGCTCGATCATCCTTACTACAGTCTACATCCCACCTCAGGCCGATAAGTCACGTGCATTAAAGGCCCTGTATGAGACCATTAACAGGCTGGAGAACTCTCACCCAGAGGCTGTTTTGATTGTGGTTTGGGATTTTAACAGGGCAAATCTGATAATGGTTCTGCCCAAATACTACCAGCACATTAACTTCCCCACCTGAGGAGAACAGATTCTTGATCACTGCTACACTGCATCTAAGGATAGTTACAAACCCCTCCCCTGTTCTGCCTTCAGCAAAGCTGATCACACCTCCATTCTTCTCCTGCCTCCATACAAACAAAGACTTAAACAAGCCAAGCCAGTTCTCAGATCAGTCTACCAATGAAGTGAGGAGGCCATCTTCACATTTCAGGACTGCTTTGAAACCACAGACTGGCAGATGTTTCGTGATGCAGCTGGCACTAATCTCAATGAATACACTGACTCCTTCACAAGCTACATCAGTAAATGCACGGATGACATTGTTCCAAAGCTGAGTGTCAGAACATTTCCCAACCAGAAGCCCTGGATCAACACTGAGGTTCAAGCCAAACTAAGAGCTCAGACCACAGCCTACAGAACTGGTGACCTGGCGAGTTATATGAAAGCCAGATTTGACCTCCAGAGGACCATCAGGCTGGCCAAAAGGAACTATAGGGACAGAGTGGAGTCTATCTACCTTGGGTCTGATCTCAGACACATGTTGAATGGTCTCTGCGTTATCACTGACTACAAAGGTGGTGGGATCTGTGATATAGGGTTGTACTCCTCACTTACAAATGAGTTAAATGCACATTATGCTTGTTTTGAGGCAAACAACACCTCCCCAGCTACAAAACTCCCAGTAGATCAGGAGAGCTGTGCCCCATCCATTTCTGCGTCTGAGGTGGTCAGATCATTCAAGGCGGTTAACCCACGCAAAGCACCTGGTCCTGACAGCATCCATAGTCGGTTTCTCAGAGCAAGTGCCATCCATTTGACTTTGGTTTTCACTGACATCTTTAACCTCTCCCTAAGATTGTCAGTGATTCCCACATGCTTCAAGAGAACCACAATTGTTCCAGTTCCCAAGAAACCGGGCATCACCTGCCTGAATGACTACAGCCCTGTTGTGCTGAAATCAACAGCTATGAAGTGCTTCGAGCGGCTGGTCAAAACCCACATCTATTCCTCGCTTCCAGCCACCATGGATCCTCACCAATTTGCATACTGCTCCAACAGATCCACAGATGACGCTATTGCACTGATAGTACACTCTGCCCTCACACACCTGGACAGAAAGAACACATATGTGAGAATGCTGTTCATAGATGACAGCTCAGCATTCAACACCATCATCCCAGCTAAACTCATCCACAAGCTCACAGACTTGGGTTTGAACTCTCATCTGTGCAACTGGGTTCTGGACTGCCTGACAGGTAGACCCCAGGTGGTGAGAGTAGAAAAACAGCTTCTCTTCCATACTGACTCTGAGCACAGGGGCTCCTCAAGGCTGTGTCCTCAGCCCCGCCTTGTATTCCCTGTTTACACATGACTGTGTAGCCAGACACACATCCAACATCATCTTCAAGTTTGCTGATGACATCACCATCCTAGGCCTCATCACAGATGGAGACGAGACTGCCTACTGAGACGAGGTCAGCGCCCTGTCAGAGTACCACAACAATCTCTGTCTCAACATCAGCAAAACTAAGGAGATGATCGTGGACTACAGGAAGCTGCAGAGGGTTGTTCACTCTCCCCTATACATCAATGGAGCTGTAGTGGAGAGAGTCATCAGTGATGCACGGCCTGCAGCTGTACTGCCTACGACTGCAATATCACTGAGTGACTTTAAACAACAGACATATATACATATATTTTGTGTATTTTATATTTATTTAATATATCTCTTTTATTTCTCTTATTTAATATGTTTAGTTAGTATGTGTATAATTTTGCCCTGCTGTAAAGTACCAACCTGAGCCTCACAACAAGCATTTGAATGCATAAATGTCCTGCCATGTTGTGCAAATGAGAAATAAACCTGAAACTTGAACTTAAAATATTTCAATACATTGTAAGAACTTCAGTTACACTTTCAATTTAGTAAATATATTTATAATGCACAGACTAATAGAATTGGTCCAAAAATATTGTTATATCTACCACTGGAATTTTAAGAAAGCTGTTTTGTCCTCCTGTAAAGTAAAATTTTGGAGGTTTCAGGTGGGCTCTATAATTCCATGTGCTATTTTATAGTTTGATGTCTATACTTTTATTCTAAAGTAAAGCATTAAGCTACACATAAGAAAACCTTCTAAGAGTAGCCGTGTCTAAACTCTGTGTATATTCTATGTAATTAATTCTCTTCTCTTATAAACTGCTTTAACCTTCTGGGTCAAAGGTCTGATGGAGCCTATTATAGCATTTAGTAGGGGAGGGCAGGAAACACCACAGACAGGCCACCAGTCTGTTGTAGGACAGACATATACATTCAATAATATACTCACACCTGTGGGGAATTTTAGCATCTCTATTTCCCCTCACAGCATGTCTTTGTACACTGGGGCAAAACACACACACACACACACACACACACACACACACACGGAGAACATGCAAACTCCATACAGAGAGAACCCTGGGTGCCCCAACTGTGAATCAAACTCAGTAGACGAAAACTGTGCCACAATAATTGCTAATGCATATGTGTATTGCTTATAAGTGGAAGCTTTTCCCCTCATCTTCATTTTCTCTTCTTCATTTTTCAGCTTCAGATGCATACATTCTTTTTAAAACCCAATTAATCAGTTTTTTTTTTTTCCTCTTCACTAAAGCAACACCATAGACAACACAGTAGTACAGTAATAACCCAGAAGTTGGTAGGGGGCTGAATTAGGAACACAGCTTATGTCTCTTACAGAACCACTGCTGGTCGGTTGCTAAAAGGTTTGGCAGCACTTTCTGTTAACAGAAGTAGTAGCCTGCTGGGTTTTAGCCAAAGAAGCAAAGGAATGTGCTTTCTTCAGCTGGAAGCAAAAAACCAATGAGGCTAAAACAATGACACTATGCCTCTATAATCAGGTGAAGCTGAACCAGCAATAACGACAAACACAATCACACGTAAATAAACAAACCCATTTTGTTGGTTATGGGCACCTGCAGTGATCCATGGCTTACTGTAATTGTGAGCTCACCGGACCATTTATAACAGATGTCACTGGAACCGCACCATTACCACATACACGCACGCCATGGAGCGCACATCAGTGGTGTCAGAAGCAAGCCTGTCATTCTTCCAGTGCTTAGTCCAGATCCATCTGCCAGGCCAATCTGATACTTATTAAGCAAACATTATCAAGAGAGGAGTCTTTCTCCGCTTCGCTTGGTCCATAGCACTCCAGAGACAGTGGATCAGCAGGTTTGACAATGATGCACATAATTGAAGCCATTTTCTTATGGTGGCAAGCTATAGGAGTCAGTTCATGCCTGCTGTGCATTAAAGCCACCAGTACCGTTTGTTGTACAAGAGGCATCACAGCACACTGCAGCGACATGGAGCTTGGGTGAAAATGCTAGGCATCACCGAACTAGTGGAGACAAGAAGTAATACCATTTTTTGTGTGTGCATATGTGTGTGCCAGAATTAAGCTAATAATATTTCAGGGCCAACATTTCACCTGCCACAAATTCATTTACAAAAACCATGAATAAATCTCATATACATTTCACCAGGCGATTCATGGATGGAGGCAGCAGAGGCTGATTATTAGTATGCATAATGCAAAAGATAAAAGAGGAGGAAAAAAAGTGTGGAATTCGAAAATCTGCACTGATGCAAATTGATATCTGGGGAAGGGTTAGCATTCTGTGACCATCCTGAGTGATGATTTCATCTACAAGTAAAAATACAAACAAATGTTTTATGAATTTTCCTCGAGGATGTAATGCTTGAGTCTTCATGCTGCTTGTGTACCGCTCCTGCGCATCCGCAAACTGTTCGGCCTTGGCTGTATGTTGGACTTTCTGAGTGAGGTAATTCTCATTAATTTTGTGCTTGCCGTTTTTATTTTAATGGTGCCTACAAATGATGTAGCTATACTTTAGTCAGCCTACATCAATCAGGCATATTATCAAGAAAGGCTCAGGTTTGGCCTTGCAAGCGCACACCAGGCCTGAGGATGGTTCATGCTGCCTATACCTGAACATATGGGTTTTTGTTGTCACTTGCATTTCCCTTAACAGCCTATGTCCTCCAAGGTCCCTCATTTACACCTCCAAACTCCTCTTCTCAGAGGTGGGAACAAGTCAATAAGCCAAAAGTAACACATAGGTCTTGATACTTGAGTCCCTAGGTCAGGTCCAGAGAACTTTGAGTCTTATGCAACTTGATATACAGTCTGAATGTCAGAAGTGCATGATAGAAACCCCAGCAGGCTGTAACTGAGTTAAATCAGAATATAGCAACAGTCATTACTAGCATGCAATCATAAATTTGGCCTATTGATTTCTATTTTGTATAGACTAAATAATATAATCCAGCTGCGCTTGAACCTCCTGCCAATGAAAAACAGGGCCATCGACTAATTTGCCCATAAAGAATTCAGAATAAGCCATAAAAATATTATTAATGCTCCCAAATCAGTGGTCCAACCATCTAAGCATTATTGCCAGGAGATCATTAGTTCATTCACTGGCAAAGCCAGCTATGTGTATTTATGACTGTGAGTCCAAAACAGCATGATTAGACAGCAGTATGCTGCCTGTGGAGATTTCCCAACCTGCCATGTTTATATTTTTGGACCTTATCAAATATAATGTTATATGTAAAGTCTTGTTTAAGTCTTTTATATGACAGATTTATAGTAATTAGACAGCACTGTGGGAAATGTCACAAATGTATGTTGGAGATGAGGGTTCGAATCCCTGCTTAGGCAGTAACATTACTAATTTTGCTTGCTTGGCAAAACACCTAACACAAACATGATTACACTTCCTCACTTAACATTGCAATGCCCTAACAACTACCTGGCATAATATAGCAACAGTCTTGCAACACCTTTACAGTCACCTGAGATAACATAGCAATGGTCAAGCAACACCTTAGCAATCACCAGGGATAATATAGCATCCCAGGCTTAGCAATGCTTGTGTAACCATGTTGGGTTTTTATAGCAATGGGCTGGCAACATCTTTCCTGGAATAGAATAGCAATACTTTAGCAACCTCCTGGGATAACACAGCAACTTACAGCTGGCGTTTGTTTGCAGACTTTCCACTTTCATGACTTTGCATCTCTCTATTCGCTGTCTTTGCTATATTAGAAAGCCTTATTACTTGCGCAAAAGGTGCATTAGTTAATACTATAATTTTATTCAGAGGTTTTGCTGCTGGCTGTTTTCAGACAGCCTTGGAGAGAAACAGACTGAAGGCCAAAGTCTCATTCGGGCAGATTCTTTTTTCTCCCAGTGTTATAATTGCATATTCACCAATGCAGACATAACAACTGCATAAATCCTGTAATTCGAAAAAGCATCAGGCCTTCTTCTCTTCTTTGACACGGCATCGTCTCTGAAGCTGAAGCCGAGGCAGAAGCTCTGGCGCCGGAGGCTAGAAGGCCGAAGGGACTACAGTGTGACTGATGCGAGCAGAATGAATGGAAATCTCACACTTCAGCCAGCCTGTGTGTGTGTGTGCCGGTGAGGTTACGGCACAGCCACTCCCTGACCACACTGCTTATCACCATGCCAGCTTTTTTATTTCACATAAATGAGGGATTAATTATTGCCCAAGAAAGAGAGCAGGCTGCACCGGGTAGATAAATCAAGCGACTGGCCCAAGGGCCTGTGCAGAAATGAAGGTGGGGGGAAGGGGGGGAATGTGAGAAAAACAAACACAGTGAACAACTTTTCCTCCTCTTATCCCCTCCACTCCCCCACAACCTCAATTACTGAAAATGAAAGCAATCAAGTTCCCAATTGCTTGATTGCTTTTAATGTGGCCATATTTACTCCCTTTTATGTCTTTGTGTTTTGTTCTTCTTTAAAAGTTTGCCTCTTAGGTAATATGTATTAAATTTTAGCTAAACAAAGCTTCAAATGTTTGTTGAACCACTCAGTCAGTGCCTCGTGGCGGTTTTCTATGTTTTGTACCCTTAATTGCTATTTAGAGGATATTAAGACCGTGGCCCAGGTGAAGTGCAGGCAGGCTGCAGAAATGTGTTTCAAGCTAAGGCCTATTTGTGATACACAACTGGAACACATTTTAGAGGACTTTTGTTCTGGAATATAGTCGCTGCAAAGGCAGTGATGATAGGCCTTTAAGGACTTCCGATTGAGGATTTCAGATTAGGTGCAGGGGCTCAAGCAGTACTCTAGGTTGCAAAGACTTGGAGGGCAGTAATAATTACATAGCAATTTAATAAAGCCAGACTGTCTCAACCCTTTAATGTCCTCACCAACAAAAAATAAACAGAATGGTTTTTGTTTGTTTATTTACGGCAATAATAAAAAGGGCACATTATCATTTTATTTTAATTACAATAGCTTAGCATAGACACCTTTAGCATAACGAGCAATTAGTATTTTGGTAATGCATGTTTTTTAAAATACTTTTTATTTTTGTTGTATAAAGTTACATTTCTGCTCATCAAAACCTCTGAAACCATCAAAAACAATTGACGTATGTTGAGCGATCCTCTATGGATGAGAAGAGTAAATGTATATCTATTAAAAGAATCAATCAGGTTGAATTTAGTTAAACACCTTCTTTACTGAAATATAGGGACCTAAAATGTGCTCTACTAAGCGGATTGTTGTGCAGAACATTAAAGGGTTAACACTTAGCTAGCTAGCTGCAGTTGTATTGTTGTGTTGACCTAATGACTTGGTAAACTAGGCCTTCCATTCTAGGCTCTAGTATTTGTACTTGCCTCAGGCTTGTCCTGTTTTATTTTCTAGTCGTAACCGAGTCTGTTACTCCAACACGTTCTCACTTACGTTCAAGGAACTCAGGAGTTAAAACAAAGCCAGAGCAGAGCTTTGGTTTGTTTCTACAGCACACAGAGCCGAACCTCCTACTCTGTAATTTCAGGGAAACCTGAATAAAGTCTGCAAAATCCATTTAACTATTCCATGTGACAAACCACTTCTAAACAGTTTCACCCTAGCACTTAAGTTTTTTGATGCTGACAATTTTAGTGACTTTCCTCATATCATTCTGCTGACCTACAATGATTCAAGTATTTCAATTATTTATGGGTTAAATCCTTCAGATTTATTTCCTCTTTTTGTAAAATAGATATATTTATAGCTATCATTGTTGCCCGGCCTGGGACGGGGTCAAGTCAGTCTTGTTAAGAGTCCCTGCAAGGGTCGAGACAAGCACAGACAAATCAGTGAGGGTGCAACAACAAACCCTTTATTACTCGTTCTTGAACAACAAAAATGTAAAGTAAACTAGAGTAAGCATTAGATTCATTTAGAGCGTACATTTGATGGGTTCATTCAGAGTGGGCATTGGTTGGATTTATTCAGAGTGGGCATTGGTTGGATTTATTTAGAGTGGGGATTTGCTGAATCCATTTAAAGTAGGCAATTGTTAGATTCATTCAAAGTGAGCATTGGTTGACTTTGTTCAGAGTGGACATTGGTTGGATTCATTATAGTGGGCGTTGGTTGGATACGTTCAGAGCAAGCATTGGTTAGATATGCTCAGAGCAAGCATTGCTTGTATTCATTCTGAGTGAGCACTAGTTGGATTCATTCAGAGCACACAGTTTGGAACTTTAAATTCGTACCTCATTTGAGTCCGTAAGTAATGCAGGATGTATTCATTATGATTTATGTTTAATTGTGCAGATAAAAAACTAGTTATGTTTTGGTTCCTAAGAGGACTCTCCCTCTCCTGTGGTCTTGTCACTTTCGGTTAATCTAGGGAAGGGGTGCAGCAATCCAGTTTAGATCCAGCATCAGATCCTACCTTATTAGGACACCTACACTCTCAAAACTCAAGAATGCTCAAATGGATCTTGACTTGGATGTGTTTGTTTTCTTAAAGGGACTATTGATTAAAATGTAATTCTTCTAGAGCAGATGTATTCAACTCTGGTGCTGGAGAGAAGGTGTGGCATTACTCCAAACAATTCTAACAATATAAAGGGCAGATGGGGTTTGCAATGACTGTTTTATGGTTTTGACCACAGTGGTATTTCCTAAATATTACTTTTAAGCTTTAGCAGATGCTTTTATCCACTGAAATTAAAAATGGTATGCAATTTTAGTGAATAGCCTGGCAAAAGCATCGCTGAAATATTAACAATTTTTGGCCATATATTTTCAGAGACATTTCGCCCCAGTTAATATTATTTGGTGGCTGATAATGTTCAGTGACAAGCAATTAAAAATGGTTGGCAATTTTAGTGAATAGCCTGGCAAAAGCACAGCCAGAAACCCAAAGTGCCACTTTTGACTATTTTCAGCCAAACATTTTTAGTGGAATTTCACCCCAGCAAACATTATTTGGAGACTGATAATGTTCACTGACACAACTAGGAAGACGATGCACTGACATGAAAGTATAAAAACACATGCAGTATCCTCAAGCTCTGAAATAAGCACACACACATACACACTTGCACCTGTGTGAGCAAGACATTTCAACAGTACAGAGATCAAAGCCTACTCATTATTCACCCCCACCCACCCTCATGTGTGTGTGCAGGTTTGTGTATTTGTGGAACAGTAAGCATTCAGTTCAGTATTTCAAAGCGCAGCTGTTCACCACCCCACCGCCCCCCACCTCCATTTAACTGTCTAACATCCCTGCAGCTGAGCTCTAAAGTGTTCGGTCTCAGGATCTAAGCATGGCTGTTCCAGTACCCAGCCTCCACCGCTTTTCCTGATTACATTAATGACAAAAGACCCAGACTTATCCTCTTCCCCTCCCCCCCAAGTCTTATTTACATCGTGATTTGTGACTGCGGTGAAATTGTTGCTTTCTGATTGTCACTGAAAAAGCATCCTGAATCCCCAAGATGACCTCTTTGGTGTGTATGCTGTGGTCTTTATCCAGCTTTGAGGACCTGTTATCATTTTGCAGTTCTCCATTTACATCTAGACAAGCCCTTGACGTGAGGCTCTTTGACTACGGGAATGAATGAATCACTCATTTTGTCCCTTGCAAATTTCTTCCAAATCATGAATTTCATTTGAAGTCATTGGAATTGAGTTGTTTAGTCAAAAAAGGAAAATGTCACACAGATACTACATATAAACTAACACTTGAAATTGTTGCACTGGTGACCTACAAACTATTCCATTAGCATACTGTACTGAGCAGTTATCACCCAACAAAAGTATGTAACTGCACTAATGCATCTAATACAAGGCTTTCTAAGAAGAGTAATGAATGGTACTGTAGCAAACATACCTGTCAACAATAGGCTTGAAGATGTTCTAGATTATTGGCAAATGGGTTATGCTCATTGCCCACCACCTCATATAATCCTGCACCAGAGATAAATACATTAAATACAGGAATGTGAAAATAAAATGACCATTAATTGCAAGATATTCAAAAACTGAAAAAATTAGAACAGAGAAATATTTATGTGTATGCCCAACACATGCACATAAAGCTTTTACACCATACAAGATCATCCATGCCTGTTCTTCCCGGTCATTATTTTGTGTGTGGGATTTGATCTGAAGAATGGTAATAAAAGATGTTTCCAATGTCATATGGCTTTTATTTTTCACCAGCTGCGTCAGGGAACGTTTTGAACAGATCTGTTGATCATTTCCCTTTAGCTGGAGGTTATATGCCCAGGTGAGTTCACAGTTAATTAGTGGGCTATATGCAAGGTTTCATCACCACAAGCAAATTAACACCTGTGCAGAGGGTGGAAGGTTTTACTACTCCTTTCCTCACCAGTAGTTCACCTCCTTGTTAGCACTCACAACTCAAAACCTCTGCATGTGGCACATGAGCTATATTTGATCTGAGGTTCTGGGACAAAGGCATGGCATGTGGAATTAACAATAAATCAAATTATAAATTTGCCAATACATGAAAATGAACCAAAGTCAGTCAGTACAAATGCACACAACTCTAAAAATTTCAGTGATGATACATTTTTCATATTTTATCAATTTAACACTCTTTAATTTAATAACACCTGATTGTTTTCAAATAAAATATCTAATTTATTATTCATTAGATAGTGTGTTTTTTAGAGGAAAATGCATAAAAGAATTTGTGCTTTGAGTGACTTTGCAGCAATTGACTCAGTCAATTTAAAAAATTTAAATTATATATGCTATAGGCTGAAGGAGGAATGTGAAACTTTGAAATGCTCCCAGGCACAGAGTGGAGCACTGTGTTAGACTGGCAGTAAGTGCTCATAACTTTCTGATTGACACCAAGAGGCAGGTTAACCAGTAGCAAACATGACCAATGCTAAACAATGAATGACACACACACACACACACACACACACACACACACACACACATATATATATATATATATATATATATATCTTTATAATTATAGATCTCCTTATTACTCTGTCCTTCCTGAATCCTGCTTGGACATCTTGTACTTTCTTATCTTTCAGTTTAGGGCTATAGTCTATATCTATAGTGATCTTAAGCATGATTTTGACTGCGTTACAGTTTACAGATGGACATTTTTCCATTGCAGTGATGATTCTATGGCTTCCTCTTTTTTGCCTTTTGTCTCAGAGTTTCTAAAAATTTTACAAAGTCTTAATTGTTCCTGCAGAGTTCAGTACCAACCTGCATCTAACATGTCTAACGTACCTTACTGAATACTAATACACCTGATTCTGCCAGACAAGAGCTCCTGATGAAGCTAATTATCTTGTGCAGGTGGCAGATTAAAGTTGGAACTAGACTCCATGGGGAGGTTAACCTTGAGGACCAGGGTTGATGATCACTGCTGTAGAGGATGTGTACTTATTTTCATCTTAGAAAATCAACAAAACATGTAATTAGACCATGATTTCACATCCGATTCTGAAAAGAAAGATGCAGAGACACTGGTAATTTTGGATAGCATTCACAGCAATATGTTTTTCTAGTGCAACATTTCACATCCATCCACTTCAGAGGACTATTTAGATCTCAATAACTGATGAAGAGCGGAATTTGTAAGTACATGAATCCGAGGATAAGATATCAGACAGTCACATGTCACAACTCGTTAAATGAATAATGCTGGAGTTCAGTTTGCACGTTTTGGTAATATACTGACATTACATTTATAAACAGCTGTCCATCTTACAGCACAGAGAGGAAGTACACATCTGAAATGCCATGTGTAACAATTCATCTTAAATCTTCACTCACTCATTCACTTCACTAACTCCACTGCTGCACTTCCTTTACTGGCTTCAGATTTAAAGCTCTCATGCCTACAAAGCCAGGAATGGACCAGCCCCTCCTCCCTTACAGAAATGTGTAATGTGTTTATGTACTTATAATGAGCAAAGCGTTTTGTGCTATCTAGTTATGAGGGCTAGTCTGGGATTGCTAGGTAGTGCACTTATGCTGTATTTAACTCTGCATTCTTCTTTCTAGGCATCAGCACTGGTCCTTGTTTGGGCAGTGTCAAGTTTTAGACTCTAAATGTCTTGTACTAGCTAGAAAACATATTCTGATGGAACACTAAGCATGGTTGAAAGTTGCCCTGGATAAGAGCGTCTGCTAAATGCCTTAAATGTAAATGTATCAGCCTTTTCATCACTTTGTATATGGCTGATAGTGGCATTTTGGTAATCAGTCCATTTGTTGACTTGGCCAGTAACCTCAGGTTGGAGTTCTTTACCCATTTTGCTCAAAATTTATATGATTTCTCTTTTTCACTCTAGTCAGTAGTTCAAAACAACTCTGAGATGCCATTTCAGCACCTGAGGGCCAGATTCTGATCTGTTTTGTGATGCCGGTGTCTCCTCCCTGCAGCGTTCCTCATGTATGACAGCAGTAACAAAAAGTGGAAATTGAAATGTCTGAAATGGAGCTGCTGGGTGGATTTGTAGGTATCCCAGATCATCTCAGATCCCTTACTCAAAGCTATGTAACCTATGATTGTCTTGGTCTGGTGGATTACAGCACTATCAAGTGCATACAGATCTTCACCACTTATTCCAATCCATATTTCAGCAAGATGAAGCATAAATGATTCTAGTGTACAAACATTTGCAGTTGAATGAAACATACAAAACATGTAAAACACAGCTCACAAATTCAAAACACTCATAAGTTAGCGTAAGATCATGTCATCTCAGCCATAAGAGGTCTATACTGCTGTGACAGTTGAATTAAAGCTCTGGTTCTTTAAAGGCAGATTCTTATTAAAGCTGACTAATAGAAAATATAAGCATATATTATTATTTTTTTTGCAGATATAAGCACGTTTTATTAAACACTAAAATATTTGAAATTCTCAACTGGCAAATTAAAACAGAAATAAATAAATAAAGTCTTAAATGTACAATTAGTAAGGTTTAAGGTTGAAAACATTCAAACTAAACTAATCAACAGTATGTGGATTGGGGTATTTGGCCGTATTTTCACCCTATTTATTTGGAGTATGAATTTCAGTGTAATGGCCGTGTGACTGACCAGTTAGTCGCAGATCTAAAAGAGTGATAGGTTTTATTTACATTGGCCATCAAACAGAACACAATAATCCAGGCAACCACAACCAATGAGGGGAAAGTCAAAGCCAAAACATAAAGAACAAGCAGGAGTCAAAAAACAGAACAAGCAAACCAACCAGAGAGCGAGTACACAAGGGAGAACCAGAAAACACCAAAAACAAAGCAGGGTCACACCCAGTGAACTAACATGAGACAGTATGAGACCGAATGTAACAGAGAATGACCACCGAGTAGCAACTATGAGTTGGCAATACCTCACAAAGAGAGAAACTAACTAAACCAGTATATATACACAAGCAAGTATAAGAGCACAGAGCATCAGAAGATGATGAATGGGAAAGCAACCCATGATTGGCTGACAACAGGCATGTGGTGACACAACAAGAGGGTGGATTCTGGGAAATGTAGTTCTGGGACTCAACTGAGGCAGGAGGAGAACCCCAAAAGCTTTATATCCACAGGTTATATCATTATACAAAGCTCTCCTACAAATATTACATTATGTAATAACAGCATTCTTAGTTGTTCTGTTAGCTTGTGCTAATTAGCTTTTGCATGTTTCAACAGTTTCAATTGGAAATCTACAAAATACATCATTCAAGCAGAGGTGCCACCACTACTTCTAATAACCCCTCTTCAGCTTTTTATGGAGGGCTGTTTCATGGTTTTGAATTCTGTCTCAGATATATGGGGTCTCCCACCCCACAGAGACTGGTGAATGAACATGGGAAGAATGAACATAGCCAAGGAAAACACAATCCAAGAAATATATGCAAGAGGCACATAACAAGTACTGCAAAGTTTAGTTTCACGTAGATTTTCACGTTTCTTTTAGTTGCTTACCACTGGAGGCACACATACGAAGCAATGGCTTTATCAGGGCATGATGTGATCTGGATGGTGGTGCTAAATAACAGTTTGTTCCTGGCCTTAACAATAACAGCCATTTACAGGCAAAATGGTAATCAGTATCTTACAGAGAGGCAATTTAGAGAACAAAGTGGTTTCAAATGTTGCCGGTTTCATTAATTAGAGTGTAACAGTTAAGAAATATTTATTTTTCTTTTCAAGTAACTTGCCAAAATATTTTAAAGACATGGCACACCATGTAGACAAGCCACGTTAAAGAGGTTCATTTCATGTTTTGTTATCCAAGCTCTGCTTTGTGTTCTTAATTAAATCCAGTTCAAGCAATTAGTTAAGTTCAAGTTCAGTTAACATTACAGGCACACAAGGTAAAGTAACACAAGGTAAAAGTGGGCTCTTAAAAAATATAACATGACTAGGCAAGCTTCCCCTCTAGCATCTCCTATGAAATTCTATTCATTTTACTAGATTTTTCATGCACATTCCATTAGGTACTTTCTCAAACGTCTCACAAATAATTATTTCTCATTAACAGATATTTCTTCATGTCTTTAAAGACTCATTAGGACTGGTTAAGTACATGAAAAGTTGTCATTAGAATTGTCACCTGATAAGCACAAGTTGTTTGACCCCTCAAATATATGACCCCTCTAAACAGCCGGCAAAAAAAAAGTTGCTACAAAGTTGCAGTTTACACTGTCCAAAATGTCATTAACGAATGCCATTTATTGGAAACTGTCAAAGTTAAGACAAGATCTGGAAGGCTAAGGCAACTCCCAGATAGCTTAAAAGTTGGCCAGAAAGGCAAAGCAAAACCCCCATATGTAAGCAAAGACAGCAAGAACATTTAGCTGACACAGGAGCACTGCTTTCACAAACATAAACTGCATGGAAGTGCTATGGATTTATAAAGCTAGATGAAACTCTTTGGGTACATTCACCAAAAGGTGTGTGTGGAGACAACAAAAGGCAGCATTTGATGCCAACTGTTAAGCATGAGGGTGGGTATGTTATGCTTTGGGCTTGTGGCTCAGCCTGTAGCACATGAAAAAATGCACAAGAGGATGGAAGAATCTATTGCATTAAATACATTCTGAAAACAAATGGAACACGGTTAGTCAAGAAGCTAAACAAGAGACAACAGGGCATCGATCTTAAACATTCCCTCAAGATAGATAGACTGATAGATAGATAGACTGATAGATAGATAGATAGACTGATAGATAGATAGACTGATAGATAGATAGATAGATAGATAGATAGATAGATAGATAGATAGATAGATAGATAGATAGATAGATAGATAGATAGATCACTAATGGCCTAGTGGAAGAGCAATAGTTCATCTTATGGCAGTTATATTATTTATTGTCATATTCATTGCTGAAAAATGTAATTGTTTTGTGATTGGTTTAGTTGCTTGCATTGTGTGAGGTTTCTTAAAACGTTTGTGGTCTTAACAATGCAAAGCCAGTCAGTAGTGATTTGGGATATTGACTATGGATACTCAGGCAGTTAGGGACATTGTCTACTCTTGGCCAGCCCACTAAGCAGTCCTGCAAACTGAGGTCTTATTTTTTGAGTCATATAATCTTTTATGCCTTCCTTAAGATGGGATAGAGATCATCCTGATCCTGGGGGCAAATAGATAAATACATTACAAGAACAACATCAGCTAATCCCAACTTATTCCCAATTTATTTTACTCAACACACACTGTTCAAAGTAGGATGGATAGATACTGATATCTGTCCACAGTAATGTGTTGGATGATTAATTCCATGCCCCCCAGCTGTGCACCATCATACTGGCTTTTTAGAAAATAATTAAAGATAGACTGATTTAGTTTAAGGTATCCGCATCCACCCATCTCCTCATCTTTGTGTATTTGGGGATTTGTCAGCTGTGCATATCTCCCCTGAGCCTTATTTCTTTCTTTTATTCTTTTTTTTTTTATACAGTTCTTTCAACAAATGTCCCCAAAGTGCTCCAAAGTAATTCCAAAGGAAAAAGAGGAAATAGAGGAGTGAAAATAAAGGATAATGGGTGGAAAACATTTGAGTATTTGTGGTGCTAGACAGAACCAGTTGGGTCATTACTGTTAAAGGTCCTGGTTTGAATGAATGTGAACATTTTATTGGGACTCTTTTTTAGAGAAATTGTATAAATTAACAATAAAATAAAATATTGTGTTGTTGAATGGTTAAGACGTTAATAAATCATTCAGAGAATTAATGTGAAGTGCTGTAACCTAGAGAAACTCACAGTTCACAGTTATTAACAGGCAACATTCATTCATTTGGGAGGAAATCAACACAGACATGGGGAGAACATGTATACTCCACAAACAAAGAGATCTCGATGGTCCAACCGGCAATCAAACCCAGGCCCTATGTGCTGTGAGGCGACAGTGCTGCACACCAGTGAAATAGACAATGGAAAAGTTTAATGTCTCTAAAAGTTCTCAGTTACATAAATGACCATGGCTATATTGTGACTATATATGGTTATGGCCCAACAAAACATTTTTTCATAGCCAGTTTTACCAAATGTACCAATACTTCAGTATTATTAACATTTCACATAAAACCCAAGAGACATAAAGTCCCTGTTCATTTTGATGAATATAAAATGGCAATATTTGTGTTGTAGTCACTGTAGGGTTGCCACCCGTCCCGTAAAATATGTAATCGTCCTTTATTTGGCAATTAAATGTTCAGTATTCCCGTAAATGCTCGATACACATGTCTGTCACACACACATGACTGATGTGTGATCTCTCTCTCCATCCAGCCGGAAATCCACACCCTTCTTACTGTGAAGCACCGCCCACTGTGCCGCTATGCCACCCACAACAGATTAAATATTAAAGAATGAATTTTCATATATAGACTGTATGGACAATGTGCTATCCTGCTTGTTTTAAAACTAACATTGTTTACATTTCACTGACTACCTCACCGGGAGACCACAACATGTCAGGATCAGGGACTGCTCCTCTGATACGGTGATCAGCAGCACAGGAGCACCACAGGGGACTGTTCTCTCTCCAGTCCTGTTCACCCTGTACACATCGGACTTCAAATACAACTCGGAGTTATGCCACATGCAGAAGTTCTCTGATGACACTGCAATCGTGGGGTGTGTGCGTAATGGTCAGGAGAGGGAGTACAGAAGCCTGGTTGAGGACTTTGTGGAGTGGTGCACTACCAACCATCTGAAGCTGAACATCACCAAAACCAAGGAGATGTGTATAGACTTCAGAAGGTCCAGGCCCTCTCAGCAGCCAATCTCCATCAAGGGGGTTGATGTGGAGGTGGTCAGGTCCTACAGATACCTTGGTGTGCACCTGGACGAGAGGCTGGACTGGTCAGTAAACACTGACACAGTCTACAAGAAGGCACAGAACAGACTGTACTTCCTCAGGAGGCTGGGGTCCTTCAGGATCTGCTAGAAACTCCTGCTGATGTTCAACCAGTCTGTGGTGGCCAGCGTCCTCCTCTATGCTGTGGTGTGTTGGGGAGGCAGTATCAGCAGGAGGGATGCTGGACGACTCGACAGGCTGGTGAGGAAAGCTGGTTCTGTGCTGGGACTAGAGCTGGAGTCCTTAACACCACTGGCAGAGAGGAGAGCCCTCAGCAAGCTGCTGAACATCATGGACTATGTTCACCATCCTCTGCACAGCACGATCATCAGGCAGAGGAGCTCATTCAGTGGCAGACTGCTGTCCCAGTCCTGCTCCACAGACAGACTCAGGAAGTCCTTTGTCCCCCAGGCCATACGACTGTTCAACTCCTCTCAGTACAGCAAGTGAAAAACTCTGGACACTCAATGGACACACCCCTGTCTCTGCACACACTCCCTCCTAAATGCCCTAGTTCTATTTATATTGTATTATTCTACTCCATTCTGTACTGTTTACACATTTTGCACTGATAAATTATTTATATTACTGCGTACTTGCACTGTCTGTATGGCTGACAACAGCCATCTTCTTAATTTGCTCAGCAAATGGTTTACCACTACCTCCATTTATACTTTACACAGACACTAATGACTCTATGTTTATACTTTCATACCTAATATTGTATCTCTGTCTCTATCTGTACAACTCTCTTGTGTTGTTACTTCTGTATAGTTTGTATATCTGCTACTGGATGCCTTGAATTTCCCTCTGGGATCATTAAAGTATCTATCTATCTATCTATCTATCTAAATCCGACGTTTTAATTAAATTAAGGGAAGTTTTTTCTCCTAAGAGATATCATTAAAAAAACAGGGCAGTGGTTTTCAAGTGCTTTTCCAGTACTCCCAGCCCGTCCACATTTCCACTTGATCCAAACCTACATAGGCACAGATCAAAAATATAAAGCATCTGGGAATCCCTGAAGAACTGGGAACAACTGCTATAGGGAACCAAATGTGGTTCTTTTATGGGCATAACCAGATTGAATCAGAAGCTGCTTCTAGATGGAAACGGAATGGCAGAAAAGCCATCAATACTTGAAGTGTCAGTCCAGAAGAACTTGCAGTCTGGAAGCTAATGAAGGCAGCAGTTACCTATAGAA
The DNA here is from genome assembly GCA_024036415.1 of Prochilodus magdalenae. Taxonomy (NCBI): domain Eukaryota; kingdom Metazoa; phylum Chordata; class Actinopteri; order Characiformes; family Prochilodontidae; genus Prochilodus; species Prochilodus magdalenae. Next base: position 347,427 of record JAMWET010001680.1, on the reverse strand, counting down.
ACCAGGGCTGAAAATAATGAAGCTGCACTATCTGTCAGTCAATTACGCACTGGACACTCTCACACACATAACGGGCAATTTGCTCTGTAGCTTTCCAGAAAATAGTACACGCAGGGCAAAACACATCCGTTAAAGATGTTTGCAATATTTGGCTCGATATAAGTGCAGAGTACAGATGTTCGGCAGGAAGGGAGGCAGTGGAGCGTTTTGAAGCCCACTTCAGCTGCAGCTCGCTATGAGCCCGCTTTGCGGAAAGTGCCTCATGCCTGCTGTTGTTTATTCTTGTTGTTTATTGTCTTAAATTTTGCTTTATTTCCCCCAGGTTAGGCACCCAGTGCTTTCCTGCATTGCTGCAAGACCCCGTCTCCTGCTCCCCCACCCCCTAGAGCATTTCAGAGTAATTTGGTTCCACCTGAAGAGACACACATGCAGAATCAATATTAATCGAGTTGGAGGAAAGAAAGGGGGATTTCTTTCTCTTTTTTCTCTTTTTCTTAAAGCGGATGTTGCAGCATGACTTAGAGGGAATATTTCAGCGGCGCCTGTACGCAAGGACAGCTCAGCTGTGGTCACTCACAGGGTTATTGATGACCAAAGGCAGCATCTCTCTCTCTCTCTCTCTCTCTCTCTCTCTCTCTCTCTGTTTCCTACAGTCCATTTAGGAACACTCAGCTGCTGTGGTCTCAGGGCTTCAGGCTTGAAATGATGCTCATAATCCAGTCATAATAAAAAGCTCTGGAGGGCCACTTTGCCTCCAGGCTGTTGCAACCCCCCCACCATTTGTGCTCAGCATCTATCGCTCTCCCAGACTTAAAATTGGTGCTCTCCGCACCCCTCACCCAAACTCCATACAAATCATTTAGACGTGCTCATTTGATTAGGTGCCTAATCTCCCTCTATGAATTTAGATGTGAAGCAATCGAGTTCCTAAACAACAGATGAAATTACAATGCCAGGATCATCTGCTGGGGAGTTTTATAGATGGATTATAGATCGTAAGTGATTTGATTAAACGTTAACATGTGTTAAGTGGATTGGGGGAAATCATGAAGATTTGCAGAAGATAATTATTTGCAGATGATCACATATGTTGCCCAAGAGTTGGAGCAAAACGATGTAACTCTTCAAGCCTAAATGCTTTTTCTTCCCTCTGGGAGTTGGCAGGATGTTGCAATATAATGTTGGCTTTACTTTGAATGATGTACAAAATATCATGGCTATATGACTTATATGACGTATATGTATTAGTGTTGTATGTACCACAATCTCCTGTTCTCATGACTATCCAAGTCAGTAAGGTTCTCTACAATCCTCCATTTTACACTGAACCACTGTGGAAAAACTTGATTTATGTCTCCATAACTGAATTCTGAAATATTGAAGGGCTGGAATTCCCTTTAATGTTCATCTGAACATCAAGGAAAGAAGGAAGTATAGTTTTGTTTGGCCTTGACAGGCGTAATTTGAGAAGCTAAATGGTATTTGGCTTGGATGTGCAGTTCTATGACAATCAATCAATCAAAGTTTGATTTAAAGCTATTTACATAGTGCTTTGTCTCAAAGCAGCTTTACAAAGAAGCAATTTAATTAAAAGAATTAAAATATAAGAAAAAGGAGTCCCTGGACAGATGTCAAACGTTATCCAGGTCCAAGCCCACCATGAACAAGCCAAAGGCAACAGTGGCAAGGAAACACCTCCTAGAAGCGAGAGGAAGAAACCGTTAAGAGGAACCCAGACTCAAAGGAGGAACCCAGCCTCATCTTGTTGACAACAGAAGAAGACAGAATGACAAAATTTGACATTTATAGTAAAGATGCAACAAAGAAGCTTGGGGCTTCACATCCTTCAAAAAGGTATTCTTAAAAATCTGCATTGATACTAAAAATAACTTGAAGAATTACCCTTGACCTTGACAATGTGTTTTTAGTCTGGTTTTAAAAAGAACCATCAAGCTCATATTCCTATTCATACATTTTCTGTAATGAGTTTAGGAGAATAAAATAATTATCAGCCACCGACTGAGCTGTAAGCGATCGTAAGAGTTTGCAGTAAGCCTGACTCAGCCAAAAGAAGTGGTCTGGATAGGCAATAATGCTTCAGCAGATCAGCAACATATGCTCGGTCTAGGCTGTTAATAGCTTTACATCTTGTAGTCACTGAGTAACTTAGCAGAATGTCAGTGTAAGCTGAACAATACTGGAGTGATATGCTCAGATGTCCTTTTCCTTTTCTGCACATGGGCTGCTGCATTCTAAGTTAGTTTGTTATTTTGAATATGTATAACAAGTAACAAAACACAGTTCAGAAATTTTACTGAAATGAGACTCAGTTGTTAAACTAGCACCAGATGCTGCACCAAGATCTTTAAACCAAGAAACCATCATTAAGCTCATGGATAAAATCTGCAATGTTATTCAAGCGATCATTATGTCTATTTTATTTGATGCCTATGTTTAGCATGAAGATGTTCCAAGTCATTCAGGATTTTATGTCTTTAATATAGTTCCATTGTGTGTAATTGTGTCGTTGAATCTGGTTGGGCTGACCCATGTAGCTGAATGACATCAGGTCAGATAAAACTGATACAACAACAGACATTAGATGTGAAAGACAACATTGCGTTTGTGTATTATGTATCCTAAATGCTGTAAGAGAAAACTGGATGGGCCCTAAAACAGACCTTTGTGGGACACCAAACTGTATTCAGTTTAACAAGATAGGCCTAAACTAGGCAAGACTTCGTCTGTCTTAACCAACAGTGATTTCAACCCTGTGTATTAAAATACATAAGGAAATAAAATACAATGCCTGAGATCATTTCCATTTTGTAAACATTATCTGTGTGCGATATGTGTGTTAACTGGTCCTCATTTGTCCACAGAGAATGTGTGCATAATTCCAGTGAACCAGCTTTCATATTCAGGTAATTCTCCCTGCAAGACATGAATGTAAAATAATGTTCACACTCAAGCTGTCAATCATGCAGCATTTACTTGCTTATATTAAATCATAATCAGTGCTAAGGAAATATTAAAACTGCTACATTAAACACTACATTAACCTACATTAAAAATTAACTGACTTGAGCAAAGTGCTTAACATACTGATTGTTTCAGGCCTAATTTGAGGTGCTTCAGCAGGTGTGTACGTTTCAGGATCAGGTTCCTCTCTAAAAGCCTACATTGTATTCAGTGCTTAAATGTTTCTTTTCACTGTGTTAAAACCTCCTGCTGCGGAGGTGTGTGTCAGTTCCAGAGACAAAGAGAGAGAAGAAGAGACAAAATAGAGAGCAGTTTCAGCACTTTAAGCAACTATTATTAAAACGGGTCATAAATGTTTGTGGCCCACCTTAATTTCAGAGCCAGAGCGAGAAAAGGCGCATTTAATGTGTTCTTCTTCATTGGATTTAGCTGCACACAAAGCATTGATGCCAGTGGCTGTATTGACTTTCAGATGTATGACAATATTATTGCAGAGCATCAGATTGAGTTACGCCTGAGTGGAAAGAAAAGTTTGAAAGATAAGTGGCCTCATCTAGCCTGCAGGCAAACTCATCCATTTCCTTTTGTCGAGTCAGCATCTCTAACCTCTCAAACTTCTGGATGGCTAGATATCTATATGGCTGGAGCTGGCTATGGTCATTGTCAAGTACTACATCAGGGTCAGATTTTAATTACAGCAAATGGGAATTTAAATGTTACTGTGTGGGAAATGTGAAGATCACAGGGATGTGAATGGCAGCTTTAGAAGACAGAGAGGATGTACATATGGTCACAATTAGCATTTACTATCCTCTAACCCTTCATCAGTGGTCAGTTCCTGATTGATGTTTTTGGACGGTGATCCACTTTGAATAGGTTTTCCATGTTGCACACAAAGCTAGCATGTGTAAAACAGGCCTTAGAGATTTGTATCAGCGGTCCACACATCAGTGTGGTGCTGAAGATGGTTCTCCATCCGATATCCGATCAAGAGTGGTCCTGTACTCAGAAATTGACCACTAGTTAGGAGCTAGAGTAATTGTGTATTGATATATGGGCTACAATCTCAGCAACTTTAGAGTAGTGCATTCTAAAAAGTGGGTGATGAATATACCCAAACAGTGACTTATGGCTTAATTTAAACCCTACACTCATTAAAGGAATAGCTGCACCCAGAAGAAAGTTTTGGAATGCAATGCTATTCGGAAAGAAGATAAAGATTCCCAAGAACAATAAATGATGATTAATTTAGACTGTCATGGACAATATTTGTTAAGCTACATACAGTATATAGAAGTAGTGTCTTTCAGTATGGTGTCGGGCCACTAATGCAACATGCCAGACATCTTAGCATAGAGTTATAGAGGTCCCTGCGGTAATCCATCCCATGCTGTTTGAATATTCTCACACAGTTCCTGCAGATTTACCGTTAGGGGTGGAGGTGGAGTGGCACCAGGCCTTAAGGGCATATGACGCATGACAACCATGTTAATGTGGCATTAAAGGCAGTCATCTTAGCGGCCTGCGTGCATGTAGTCTTGGGTCATTTAGCCGTCTGCCAGTGATGCTGGTACTAATAGGATGACATGTGGTGGGCACCACTGTTTGCTGTTATGTCCACAATTGTAACCTTTGGGTCAGGTACAGCCATAAGGCCCATCCTTGCTTATGTCACATGAAACTTAGAACATTGATCTGTCTCACAATCTCAAACCTACCCACCAAGTTTCATTCCTATTGGTTGATTCCTTCTGGATATCAATTTTTTAAACTATTCTTCTATTATTTTGCAACTATTCTTCTGATGATGAGTGTAAAAGTCACAGTTGAGACTTTATTTTGTATTAGCAACAGACATTATAGCCATGCTCTACTTTCTCCACACAAATTCATTCATGGCTAATGAAAGCTATAATAGAATAGAATAGAATAGAATACAGAATAGCTGTATCTGCACAAACATGATCCCGGGTCAGGTCAAGATAGAATTCAGTGCTATATTTGTTAACTGCTGATGTATTATACAACTGCATTTTTCTTACTAAATTTGATTGGGTTTGTCTGCACACATGGTGCTAAACAGGGAGAGATCAAGTAAAGACATATCATATTAAAGTCCTTTAAGTACTTTCTGTATTTTGCTGTATTGATAAGTGAATCAAACTGAGATGTTGTATCAAACCAAGCTATGAATTTTCTGAATTGTTACACTCCTAAAGCCCTTACCTTTTGGGGCAGGGCCTGAGCAGGATTCTTTTGTGGCCCACCTTGCTGCAAAATTAGAGGCTAACTAATAATAGTAAGCACCACAAGCGGTCTTACTAATGTACTTGGCTATTTTGTTCATATTTTAGATGACTGGAGACTCTAGTATTTTCACAATGCACTGTTTATTTCTTAACAGCAAACCTAAAGCTTGTCTTGTTCTTACGCTGGTGGCAGCATTGCTTTTTACCAGCTTGAATTTTTACCTTCTTTGGTGACTCCTCATGTTTTATATGATTGACTGTTTGTTAAAACTTAGCATTAGCATTTAGCATTTCATGTGCACATGCTCAAGGACTAATCACACCTCATACTGCATGTGTTTTGTGAAGCTGACACTCTTGTTTATGTTGAACGAATAGTTGCACTCAAAAGAAAGTGTGGGATTAAAGAAAAATAAGGTTACCAGGAACAATAAATAAGAATGATTTTAAACTGTTATGAGCATTATTTATTGAGCTACACATACAGTAGTAGTGTCTCTCAGGATGGTGATGGGCTTGAATCAGAGATGGCCACAAGTCACAAAATACAAGTCCAAGTCACGTCACGAGTCTTTAGGCTAGAGTCCAAGTCAAGTCTTAAGTCAGTTTACACAAAGCATATATATAGTAACTGTAGCATAAACTGTAGATTAAAAAAACACAACAGATTTACTTAGTGTGCAAAACACAACTGTATTTTCTTTCTTTTTTTTTGGTTTAAATGCTACCTATTTCCTTACAATATTTACTCACAAAAATGACATGCTCTACACCTCTCAAACAGAACAAACTAGAAGCAATATCACTTTTTGTTTCGGCACCATACGCTGCCTCAAGCACTTCCTGTTTCAGGCCCGTTTAAGGGGTTAATACTTGTATATTATATAGCTGGAATGATAGCTAAATGGCTAAATGGCTAGAACAAACCTATCCGGGTGTGTTTTCAGGTGCTTTATGAAGTTGCGGTCGATCCAGTGTCTTTAACTTGGGCAGCTACTTGTGCCACTTACCAGGTAGAGGTGGCACTGCAAAGGGTGTACAAATTAATAGAGACACTGAAGGAAATATTAATTACCATATTACCATATGTGTGCCCTTTTAGATGTACAGTTTCTAAATACAGTCCATCTGTTGCTGAATATAATGTTACCCACTCTATACTCCATCCATTAACAGAAAGTGATGGCCATTGTATCACTGACCATGGAAACTGTGCCTCAAAAATAGGGGACTACAGTCCTGTAAACTATACCCTAAAAAAGTTGTTTCTTTAGCAACGAAAATTGTTCTGTATAGAACCATTAACACTTAGTGGTTCGTTGCATCATGAAGGGTTTCTTTTGATTAATGGAAGATCTAGACCCATAGACCTTCTGTAAAGGGTTCTGTATATCAGTAAAATGTTCTATTCTAACAAGCCTGATACTGTAACCATTATAGAAAACGTTTTTTGTGCTATATATTTAAAAAGGTTCTAAAAAGAACCATTTACAGAACATTTTCCACCAGTCTGAAAACCCTTCCAAGATTTAAATAACCATTTCGTTATGCAAAGGATTCTTTAAGTGTTCATGGCCCTATGTAGAGGCTTACTCCTTTCTAAGGACTCCTCAAAAAAATGTTTTTAAGTGTGTACAATGTGAAGGTAGGTGTATCTTCCAGTGTTTCTGGATTTTGACTGCTCCCTGTCTAAGGATGCACATTGCTAGGTGGTCACTGACTGTCTTTGGCATCTGTCACACTGCAGCTGTTTAATACAGCCCTGAAATGTCAGGAAGTATCGATTGGCTCCAGAAAAATGGTATACCCTCAAATAAATAGATGAATAAATAAGTAAAAGGCACAAAAACAGACATTTTTCATGATATGCAGAATGCAACAGAACAGAAGCCCTGAGCTACTGGCACTGCCTGCTCGAGCACCTGCTGAGAGAGTCCTGCTATAGCTGGCCTAATACAGCCACATCTATGCAATAGCCACTTTCTGAAAATAATTAATGACAAAAAAATAAATAAATAGAGCAACTCTCCTGTGCATTTAGACAGGGTAACAATCATACATCACTGTGATCCATACACATTGTGGAATTTTGTGGAAACTGCACATTCAATCACAACTTTCACAAGTCTTAAAAAAGCACCCTACTGTGTCGCAGTCTTATAGGCAGAGAAACAATGTCTTCATTTGAGTGAAAGTTGAGACACATGCAGCTAAAGTTATGCATACGACTCCCGAAAATAGAGCAGGCGCCATTTACAGGTGAGAAAAGTTTGTTCCCCCTTCACCTTTAATCAGTGCCAGGGTGACTGCTGCCAATCTACCCATAATCACACACAGTCTTGCCCTCTTTTCTAACCCTCACCCCTTTCTGGAAAAGCGGGAGTGCTCTGTTCGCTTTGAATCCCTATGACAGTGCTCAACAACCACAGCTTTTCTCCAGCTCGCTGACTATAAAAGAAATCATTTCACATTTGATTTACTATTTATGAGTGCACCTTTTATTTATTTATTTTGATCAGTGTCTGCAGCTCTCTTTTTATACCCCTTAGCATGCACTCGCTCCCTCGTTTTCCTTCTGACTGGAACCTTGTGTTTCGTATCAGTGCATTTCAGATGGTAAAAGAATCGTGGCACCACTATGCACATTTGCACTGCCATTCACTGGCTGAGTCTCAAATGGTTATATCCTTCATACACTCCATACATTCTACATGCAAAAAATGCATTATGTGTCTTAGAGAAAGCCATTTGGGATTCAGTGATAGGCTGCACAATTTCCTATTGCACATATACTGTAGTATCTTGTTAAAGAAGTCATCATTTCATGAGCTACGTAGGGAATAGAGAGTCATATGAGATTAAGCCTTTGACTCAGCAGTCCACATCCACAAATCCATTTTAATTGACTGTCTTTTCCTTCCTCCATGTTCAGACAGCCTGAAGATATCAAAAAGATGCTGCAGTTGTTATTCATTATTCTTTACTCAAAGCTCATTGAAAGCAGCAGTTAGAAGCATGCAGTCTAAAGTTTTGATCAACACTATTTTATATTAACACTATGGTAACACTATATTTATATTAACACTTCTGGCCTTTGTGTAGCTTTCACGTGGTTTAATACAGGTTACTTCACTCACATATTGGGGTTTCTAAAAATTGCCTGAAAATCAGTACTGCAGACAGCGGAAACGGGGGCATGCTGGCTGACCTGATTCAAATTTGCCCTTAATTACATGATATGATAGCATAGGGCTGCACAATATATTGTTTCATCATCACCATCATTGTGACATGTGCATCTGCAATGCCCAGTAGAACATGCAGTGTTCTACTGGGCAACAGGAAACCTTGCACAGTTCCTGGACTCTTGGATACACAGAGAAGAGTAGTCACAACATAATTTGTTAAAAAAAAAAAAAAGAATTTTTCCTATTGCAATATATATCGCAGGAAAATATAATTTTGTCCAGTATCTGTCACGCTGTACAAGACATAACTGGCTCAGGAACAAAACCAAAGACACAAGCAAACTAAGAAACGACTGTAAACAAGGTTACAACAGACATGGAGACAAAACGGCAAGAAAGAAGGAAGGGAACAACAGGGAGTATAAATGAACAAGGAATAACAGGGAACACCTGGGAAGGGGAGGAGCTACAAACTAAGGACAGATGAGGGGCCTGACAAGAAGGCGGAGACAGGAGGAGCAATAACCAAAACAAACAGAAACATATGGCAAAGGACAACAAAGGCACATGGAAATGACAAGAGAAAAATAGACAGAAAATGGAGACAAACAGGGGCAAGGCAAGACAGGACATGACAATATCCTGCAGACCTATCTTAGGACCTTATATAAAGCCTAAATGTATGGGTTTTATCCAGTAAAGGTGTCTTATTCCATTGACAGCTAATTTAGTTTGTCCCAAGAAATAATGGTTTAGAAAAAATTACTTCTTGTCAAGTTCATACTGTAACCAACAGCGGCAACATATGAGCAGAAATGCCCCTACTGTAAGCAACAACGAAATGTGTTGTACCTTCTTTTGCATTGTCCTTCTTTACTGCTTACTGTATCAGACCACCAGTTCAGTGTCACACTTAACACACCAGCAGTGCCAATGTTTTTTTACTGCTGAAAGTGGTATCTTCCCAAAAAATGGGCAGCTGTGGTGATAATGGTTGCTTGCCAAGAGCTTAAGTTATCAATGCAATTACTGCTCATTTTAATGGCAAGCTGTCCTCAAATGAGCCAACCTGGAGCAAGACCCTAAATATCATTGAGTCTCTTAGGCATATTTAATGCAACCATTTAAAGAAACTACTCTGGACATTGGCTAAATGAACACATGACAAAATGTTCATGTGATAAAATGACCAAGCAATATTCAGCATCACAGTGAAAGTGAGAGGGAGTGAAACAAGCAATCGAAAATTGTGTAAAAACAACTTACACAAATAAATTGTAAAAAAACAAAAAATTAAAATGTTCACACAGGATAAGGTATAGACAAGGTATAGCAAAACTCAACTTCTCAGGGGTCGAAAGCCCTTCCATCTTCCTTATGGTCTCTAGTGCAATTCCCCAACAACAACAGCGCTCGGGGCACTTGTTAATGTGGCATGGTAACTATGTGGCCAAGGCAATCGGCCTCCCTGGTCTCTAACGCAGTATCGTTATCCGCCGCAGCAAATGAAGCCCGGGCCTCTGGTTCTTCAGGGTGTCACTTTGGACGCACTGTTGATCCCTTTCCAAATGAGAAGGCCATCTTGATGCAAATCCCTCATTCCAGAGAGACAGGAGAGTGACGAGTGGTAGCCTGGGCAAAGCGCTCTGAAGCAGGCCAAATCTCTCCTGCAGCACTCCACACAGACGCTCCGAGAGTCTCGGCAGGATTAGGCCGCCCCTGCTGCTTCTTGAAGGGATGTGGGGCTCTGTCTCCGAAAGCCTGCATTGGACCAGGATCACTCTGACATACAGTATGACATGGGGGTTAACTCACAACTGCTGTCCCTGTTTAACCCCTCAAAGAGATATTTCTAATCTCTTTTTGCAGCATCTGTCTATTACCCTAGGCGATATTTATTGTACCCTAAAGAACGGGAGAGCTTTTGAGCCAACCAAAGCCATTGGGCAGTTGCTGAATTCTCAAATTCTGGATACATTGTTGAAAACACATGACCATATGATGCAAATCAAAGTACAAACATTACACTCACCAATCAGGGTACAGCGGTCACTGTGTTTTGAGCTTGTTTTGACCTGTCGGACAGAGATTGGCTCCAGTTAATATAAACTGTTCTCTAATCTTTTGAATAGACATCAGTGTCAGATTAATGACTTTCTATTAAAAACTGGTGGGTCAAGAGACACTAGAGTCTCTTCACCTACAATGAGCTGATTAAGAGTCTTGTACTAGAAATGATAATAGGACATTAGAGCCATAATAAATCGTGCTACTTGTACACTCCATACTTAAGTACATATTTAAAGGCCTAAATGGAGGACCTTCCACTTTTACCATGCCAAGATCCCCCCAAACTGGATGACCGAACCAGGAGGATATCAATCAGTGAAGCTTCCTGGAGGTCAAAGGCAACAATGAAGGGCTTAACAGCCTGTATGACTGAGATCTGTGCATGTGACATTAATCTCACAAGCTTTACACAAACCTGGCCTGTATGTGATGTTGTATGGGAGGGTGTCAGAAAAGAAGCCGCTCCTGAAAAAGTGCCATGTCTCATTTCCGCTTTGCCAAAAAACACTTGGAAGATTCTAATGCCATGTGGCAAAAGGTTTTATGATCAGATGACTTCCTTGAAGCTGCCTCCCCATGTGAATAACAGTGATACCATTCGTTTGTGCTGTGGGTTTGTGCTGTGGGTTTGTGCTGCGGGTTTGTCCTGCGGGTTTGTGCTGCGGGTTTGTGCTGTAGTTTGTGTTCACACTATTTTCAAGAAATTGAACACCATGTTTTATTACCTGTGATGTCGGTCTGCTCCCTGTCCATCCTAAATCTAAATCTTACAAAAATGGTCTCGTTTGTTTGTGCTATGTTTGTGCTGTTGAATTTGTGTTGTTTAAACTCACAAATTATAAAGCCATAAAGTTTCAATGAATGATGTCACTCAGCCCCTCAAGAACGTACAAGTCATGCATCTATGATCTAATTTGTTTGCAGTACATTTGTGCTGTTAAAATAAATGCATGTGCTGTTTTAATTCTCTATTATTAAGCAATAAGGCTTGACATGTGACATCACTCAGTTCCCCATCAGCAGCTACAGCACACCAAAACATGCTCCAACTTTTGTGCTGGTTGTGTGTCAGTAGAAGAAATATTTGTGCTGTTTTAATTCCTCCGTTATTGTGTACAGAGTTTGTTGCACGAACAATCACATCATTTACCACATGATCGTCTACAGCTGATTTTTGTCTCCTGAGTAACTGGTATCCATTATTTGACTTTTCAAGCTTTAATTAGTCAGGTTCATAATTGTACTGGGTAGAAGTGAAGCACTGACTAAACGTGATGATTAAATACTTCTATAGGTGGTTAAACAGCAGCACAGTACAGTTAGTGTGAGACTGCACATAATAGAGGAACACAAGCTGTACTGTCAGTATTTCTGTGGATCACCGAATCTGTATGATAGTTTTATTGGTGGGGTCTGAATGACATCACTTCTCAAAACTTTATTACGTATTAAGTTAGAAATTAAAATTTAAACAGAACAAGCATAACAGCATTCTTTAGCTCATAACTTGATCGCTATAACAGTACAAACATTCATTTTACCAGCATAAATGCAGCACAAATTAGTAAGATTAGAATTAAAAGTGCTATTTGGATGGTAATAGGGAACTGAGTGATGTCAAACCTTATAGCTTAACAATTAAATAATTAAAAACACTGACGTTTATTTTAACACCACAAACTAGCCAAACATATCACAAAGAAATGAGACCATGAGTATTAGATGTTGATGGGGGTGGTGGGGGTGGTGGGGGGTGGGGGAGTGTGGGTGGCTGAGTGACGTTACAGGTAATAATTTCATTTCTTGAAAACAGTGCAAATGCAGTAATTAAATAAGAGGTAACTCTCAAGATACTAAGCAGGAGCTGATCGATTTTCAAAGTCTTTTATTCTAGTTTTTCTAACCACTTTATGAATTTTCAAATGGTTTCCTGTTTTCACATACTAAACTTTTGGAAGGCAAAATAGAAAATAGAAATAGAAGTGAACAGTACACTATACAGTACCAGTCAAATATTTAGACACACCCTACTAAATGGAGGTTTTCCCAGTAGAAAAACTACAATGATGTATAATTAGTATAATATGTAGTATGTATACTTCTACTTAGTGTACTTCCTTGCACTGATGATTAATGGACTAAAATTGCACTTTTCAAAATACACATACTAATTATGCAATACAGTATTATTATAAGTTTGCCATATTACCTACCTACAGACATACAACATACAGATTTTCTTGCTTCTTACTTTTTAATTGTTTAGAGAAAGAAGTGCATGTTAAGAAAGCTGTTTTCCTTCCTGTAGTTCTAGTTTAAATATATATTTTTGTAAGATAAAAAAAGGCTATTTCAAAGGGGTATGAAGATTTTCTATAGGCACTGCATCATACTTACTGCCAGACATGGAGGAGGCGAGAGCTGATCAGTTGTTTACCAGTGTTTTGAGGTATGTGGTCTGACAGACCTGATAACTTACTGTGAACGTACTGATCCGCTCTCGCCTCCTCCATGTCTGACTGTGAGTATGATATGTATATATATATATATCTTTCAAATGATTTACTCCCTTTCCTTATTGCCAGCACAGCACTATGCCAATGTGTTTTTCACTTTGCAGATATCATGCCACCAAAAAGAAAAGGAACATCAAGAGCTTTTTCATCTCCCACGGTGCAAGTAATAGGTTCTAAACTAACTTGGCAGAAACCATGTTGATTTAAAATGAAAAAACCTGCTAGCTACATAACCCCACCAGGCCTTCCACTGTAAAAAAACAATGTTAACTGATGTTAAATAAGGGTAACTAGCAAACCCTAACCCTAACCCTAACCTGACTGACTATATAAGGCAGTCCTGTTGCATGTGCTTGTGTTGTTGTGTTGGTAGCATCCTTTGCAAGCGAAGTATGCCTCAGAGAAGAGAAGAGCAAATTGAGCACATTCCGGTGTGCTGTTTCAACAGGAGCAGGCTCGTCCACGTATATTGTCTAGGCTGTTTCCTGCCTTCTGCATAATTAGCCCTGGGATAGGCTCCAACATCAGAGGTTTACAAAATGTAAACCATGAAAGGTGTCCAGTTCACAGGACCATTCATCTAACGACCTGAACCCATAAAAAAAGACATTATACTAAAATGCTTAATTTCTCGGGTTGGTAATATGATCGTTCACTCATCAAGTCTCTATGCAATTAAACGAGTATGTGTAATAATGAAGTAAAGTTCTACAATCTGTGTGTCTTGGAAGCAGCTGTTAAAATTAATGACTTTTTAATCACAGCTCTGCTTACAAAGAGAAAACTCTTGCAGCTGTAGTCAGATAAATCAGGGAAAGGCGGTGGAGGTCTACACTCTACTATCTACACTAGTGGACAGTATCAAGAGGATTTTAGAAGCTAATTGGCAGTTAAGCCATGACTCATGGCATCTAGGGAGTGACTGACTACTAAAGGTGGGGTGCCTAGAGTATACTAAAGATGACAAAGTAGTGCAACATATATATATATATACACCAACAAGCTGCTTAATTTCAAGCACTCTAGGCTTTTCTATTTAAGTCAATCTGTGGAGAAATGCAGGGAAACCATTACCAGTAACTTACTTTCTCTGGGGCAGGAGTGTCAATTTCCTATCCGCAAAGGGCCAGTGTAGCTGCAGTTTATCGTGGTAAACAAGCAGGGGCACATCTGAATTCACTTGTTTAATTGGTTGGCCTTAGTCTTTCTAACTATTGATTAGACACATGAGGTGTGCTCCTGCTTTTTTAGCATGCAAGCCTGCAACCACACCGGCCCTTTGCAGAAAACCAGCCCTTTGCAGAAGGGACTTACGCAGACTTCCCTGACCTGTGTCCAGGAAACCTAAACCTGTACTGTATTTTCCTATATATACCTCCTGGTCTCCTCCATGACCTGGAAACTGAGTTTATGATACCATCCTCCCAGCTGTCTAATTTCCAGAGATGATGAGTAAAAGTGGATTCCAAAGGAGGATACAAATCGTGTCCATGACCCATCTTTTTTATGGGACAACACTGAAGGTATGACACTTTGATACAATGTAAAGCAGTCAGTGTACAGCTTGTATAACATTGTAAATTAGCTGTGCCCTCAAAATAACTCAACACACAGCCATGAATGTCTAAACTACAGCTAGAGCTTCACCGGTTGCCACTGGAATCCTTATCCACTTCTTCATGACCTTCCACCACCACCTTCTGTTTGAAGATGCCCCACAGATGCTCAGCAGGGTTTAGGTGTGGCACCTTTACCCTTGGTCATCTTGGAGGTGTGTTTAGGTCGTTATCATGTTGGAATATAGCCCTGCAGCCCAGTTTCCAAAGGGAGGTGATTATTCTCTGCTTCAGTATGTCATAGCAACAGTTGCAAAAGTTTCTGGGTGCAGCCAATATATGGTAAAAACATTACCCCAACTACTGTGCTGGTGCAGTGGAAAACTAGTCCACATTTAAAGGAATGATTTATGCAGAGATCCAGCTTAATGAACAAATTATTGTTATAGATGCATTTGAAGTCAGCAGTTTTACTATCTTTACAGAGTTTACAGGGATGCACGTCAAAAGGTACTGTCAATGGTAATCAACTATATGCATCCCAGACAGCAAAGCTTTCCCATTAACAGCAAATCTTGTGCTACACTGACAGCTGCCACCAACTGCTGGTGTGCGTCATTTTGCATTGTATTGCAATCCTCTAACAGTTAAACTGTTTCTTGAAGATCCTCTTTGGTAGTGTCTTGACTATACTTAAATAAGCCCAACTAAAGCTAAGAAAAAATAATTTGACAGTGTAACTGAAATTCTTTTTTAAAAATCATAACATCATAAAATCATAAATCATAAGCTTTTAAAATGAACTAGCAATCTGGTTATACAGCCACCTAGAAGAATGCATCAGACTGCAAAGCCATTCAGAAGAATGATAATTTATGAAAATTTAGATATGAGAAATATTTACTGTGCTACACATACAGAAGCAGGGTCTCTCAATATGATGTCAGTTAAGGCCCGCCCTTGCTTATGGCCAGACATGAAACTTAAATCATTCACAAGTCTCACAGTGTCAAATATGGACACCTAGTCCTTTATTTCTTTCTGAATTGTTTATATTTAAATAGTATGTCTAAGAATATTGGTCAAAATAGACCGGAAAGTAATCAACCGGACAATAATCAGCACTTTCAGAAAAAACATACCAAACTGCCACTGGGGTGGTACCCCTCTTTGTCTTCAATGCTTTTAGTTTGAGAACATAATCCATTGCAGTTATTACAATAAAGGATACCGATAGTTGCCAAGTTCACCTTGTTATTTATAGTAGCCTTAAATGACAAGTAATAGCATTTAGTGCTAACATTAGTAGGTTATGGTATGTAAGGTAAACTGTATGTCTTATATATGATCTTCTTATTAGTATATTCAGCTACATTAAAGTCTACACATTGCTCATATTCAACTGAGCACATACAGTTTCTACTGTTATCTAAAAAAGCACATGAACCCCAGCTTACCATGTGCAAGGCCAAATAATGGGAAATAAAGCCCTCTCAGCATTGGGCTATGAAGTAGTGGAACTGTGTTATCTGGAGTGACTAAGCACTATTTGATGCCTTTGGGATAAGTTGGAGTTCCAGAACTAAGCATCCAACATCAAAACCTGACCCCTCTACTGCCCTTGAGGCACAATGTAGTCAGATCCTCACAGTTATGCCCACCAAAGCCTTTTCAGAAAATAAGAGACTATTACTGTGTGACAGGGTGGGGAAACGCCATGAAATGACTCCTGATTCTTAGATAAGCAAGTGTCCGCAAACTTTTGAACATGTAATGTATGATGAGTGAGCAATGGTGAGTTAAAATGGTTAGCTTTCTTCGCTGTTTGTAATTCTACTGCTGCATTGATTGTTTTAGGAAAAGAATATGGTTCACTTATATGAATGAATGGAGTCATAAGCATCGACTTTAGGCTTTCATTTATGTTTTATTCTCACAGTGATGGAACATGTTTCCATTTTAAGTATAAGTTGCTGCAAAAAAGGTGGCATCTTCTTTCTGGAACAGTGCTTCACACTGAGCCACAAAGAAAGCTTAGAATTCACTCGAGAACAGTTTAGCATATGTAGCACTGTCAAGTGCCATCGCCCTTTCCACTGAATTGCCCATTATGCTTAACTTGAGAAAACTGAGAATATCTGGAGGCATGCATTAAGAGGCTTCATATTTTAATGGTGTACAATAAAGGAGGCGAGATTCCAACTCAACAAACTGTAAAATTTAGGGAGGTGATTTACCTGTGGTTTGATTCCATCAATTGTTTTACATAAACCCAAGAAATATTGGTTTAATCAGGCTGCTTCAGGCAGCTGGTTACACTGAACTATTCCAGTGTAGGGGAAAACAATGCTGCTTTTGTTTTCTGAGGTTGATTGGCACAGTATTAACTTTGGATTTCAGTGCCCAACGGTCATTCATTTAGTCAACATTTTTATATTTATAACTTTCTTTTAACTGTGACAGACAGACTTTATAGATCCCGAATTTATTATCAATAATAAATAAAATGTGCAAAGGGCGCAGATATCAGCAGATAATGATATACTAAATAAACATATTAATCATGCACATATTGGTATTTAGGTAAAGTGTCCAGAGTGTTCAGGAGTGCAGATGTACAGGATATACAGTAGAGTGTCCAGAGTGTCCAGGAGTGCAGATGTACAGGATATGCAGTAAAGTGTCCAGAGTGTCCAGGAGTGCAGATGTACAGGATATGCAGCAAAATGTCCAGGAGTGCAGATGTATAGGATATACAGTAAAGTGTCCAATGTGTCCAGGAGTGCAGATTTACAGGATATACAGTAGAGTGTCCAGAGTGTCCAGGAGTGCAGATTTACAGGATATACAGTAGAGTGTCCAGAGTGTCCAGGAGTGCAGATGTACAGGATATACAGTGGAGTGTCCAAAGTGTCCAGGAGTGCAGATGTACAGGATATACAGTAGAGTGTCCAGAGTGTCCAGGAGTGCAGATGTACAGGATATACAGTAGAGTGTCCAGGAGTGCAGATGTACAGGATATACAGTAGAGTGTCCAGGAGTGCAGATGTACAGTATATACAGTAAATTGTCCAGAGTGTCCAGGAGTGCAGATGTACAGGATATCAGAGTGTCCAGGAGTTTAGATGTACAGGATATACAGATATAAAGTTTAATAAATAAACATCTGATTTAACATGAAATTCAGTCCTGATCTGTCCTCATGCCAAGGCCCCACGGGGAAGAGTTGAAGAGCCTGATGGCTCTCGGGACAAGGGATCTCTTGAGTCTGTCTGTGGAGCAGCTCTGTGACAGTAATCTGTAACTGAACTTGCTCTTTTTGTCCATGATGATGGTGTGAAGTGGCTGCCCATCATCATCCATAATGGACAGCAGTTTGTGCAGTGCCCTTCTTTCTGCCTCCTTCACCACCCTGTACCCTTTTAATGCTGTGCATACAGTTCCCATGTGTCCAGATCCTGCTTGGGGCTGACTGGCACAAGGGCACAATATGAACTGAATTGTCCATTCATGAATTAATCTTATAAATTGCTAATCTTCTTGGGTCGCAGGGTGTGGGAGGAGGGGTGGAGGCCTACCCCAGCACTCATTAGGAATAAGGCAGGAAACACGCTGGACAGGCCACCAGTCCACTGGAGGGCAGACACACAGACAAGCATATTTATTCCCGTCTAGGGGGCAATTTAGCCTCTCCAATTCACCTGACAGCATATCTTTGGGAGGAAATCCATACAGACACAAAGAACATGCAAACTTCACACAGAAAGGACCCTGGATGCCCCAGCTGGGAATCAAACCCATGCCCTTCTTGGCAGGCTACCCACCGCACCACCATGTCTAAATTTAATCATGAAATTACTATATTTAGTTTGTTTTTTTAGCTTGCCACTTGCTGCTAGTTGGGTTATCTATCCATAAAGTGGTACACAAAATCCATTACCTGGATCTAACCACTTTTTTTCTATATGTATTTTGCTTATTTGCATATTTTGTATTTTTTTCTATATGTATTTCTGTGCTTTTTCCTTCCACGGGTGCTGTAAACAAAAGTCACTAAGAAAATGTAAATCCCTAAAATGTTATTTGATGTTGGGTTTAAAGCCAAGTTCTTTTAATTTCCATTGGCAGTTTTCAAAGGCAAACTAAAGTGATGGATTTTATACTTCTCTACTTTTTGGGGGCCAAAATCGCTCTGCTGAGACAAGCAGGCTGTGCTTTTGGAATCCCGGACCACTTCTCCCAGCCTCGAAATCTCAGACATGATGGTCTCGTTCTCTCCAGCCAAAAGAGAGCAAGCATCCTAAGCCTGGCTAGAATCACCCGCTGGCAGCCTGGGTTGCAGATAAGGCCGAGCCTTTCAATAAATGTGTCACAGTACACGAAGGGCCTGATTCATTCCCTGTAGAAAAGCACAGTCTTCAGGCTGTCCTCAAAAGTTTGATTTATGATAATTATGCATATGCAACCACTTTAGAAGTCTTTCTGACCAGATTTGCCTTTGCAAACTGTTCATGTGTCAATCACCCAGAAAAGAGAGTATTTTGCATCTTTCTGTATTTAATAAAGTTAGCAAGAAAAAAAATATGCATATTGTACTCAAAACTGAACCATATGTAATTTGTGGGATGCAATGTTTGTGTTATTCAAACATGCACCGATTTGACAAGTCACGTCAGGGTGATGGATCAGTTGATAGAGACTCTAAATTATGTTTTACCACTTAATAATTTTGTCATGATAAGATAAGTTATGAATAGTAAGGGCATTCAGTGCAACATAAAGAGCAACAGAAATCCAACAATCAGTTATGTAAGAATATTTATAGTGAATTGTTTGCAGGTCAGTGTGACCCAGCTGCTTTTTGTGGAACGTTTTGGAATCAGCCTTTGCCATTTTCTAGAAATTGTAGTGAAATTACTACATTGTCCATGGCTTCTAAGACTGAAGAATGTTAAAGAAAGGAATGTATACTTATGAGTTATTAACCCAAGCCACAATAACCTAGTGTACTTCTGGGGCTCCAGCCCAGGACCTGGGGGGAGTTTGTGAGTGCGATACACTCATTTTGAATTTGATGCCTGCAACACATTAAAAACAGGAACAGATGTATGTTTACTACATCACCTCTCCTTTTAACAGCACATGTTAATTGGATAAAAAGTAAAGACACCAACTGATCCATTTTTGAAAGCAGAATCTAGCTGTGTCTTCAGCAGTGTAGTTGTACTTGGTCTTCATTGTCCTATTTTGATCTTAAAGTAGTTTGCAAGGAGCCAGGCAGACCAGTGCACCACCAACACTCTCCAGTTAAACGGTCATGCTGTTGTAAGATGTGCAGAAAGTGCATCAGTCTTGTTTTGACATCTTTGAAAATGGCATCATCTAAAAGGCAGCATTTGTTACTCATATGTAACATGAACCTATCAATCAGTCAGCTGACTGGATCATACTATATATCCTATTCTCATGAAACTACTCCAAAAACATTTGGAGACCCTTAAAACACCCCACTGATTATGTACAATTTGAAGAAGCTAGCAAGGACAAAAAGGCTAAGCCTAAAGCTTGTCAGAGAGCAAAGCCAGCCACAAGCCAACAGCCTCTCCTTTTCTTCTTCAGTGATGAACATATATGATCTCAGCCCAAGAGACACAAAACCAAAACAGTGATGCTTCTTCACTTCATGTTACCAGCATTGTTTATGCTTATGTCACACCACACACACCACTGCTACAAGCTGATTCCAGTAATGGTGTATTCAGGTGCTCATTGAAAGGTTTTATATAGCTGACTAGTAAATGCTAGTAAATACAGCTTCACTGCATTGGGGGTCTTGTTTAAACGCCAAGCACCTGGAAAAGAAACCATGGATATCCAGAAAATACAATCCTGCTTTTACTTTGCTGTGCTAACATCCAAGTATATAGTTTCACTCTATGAAGCGCTTCTCACTCATGTGAATGGTTAAAGTGTGTGATATACTGCATATAAGTTTAGTCTTTGCTAGCTTCTTTACATTCTAAATAATCAGTGGGGTGTTTTAAAGGTCCCCAAGTTTTTTTGGTGTTGTTCCTTGAGAATAGACTATAGCATGCTATTCCAGTCAGCTGACTGATCAATAGGTGCATTGTACCTATGTTGGTCGATAAGTGCAACTTACATATGAGTAACAAATGCTATTTCTATTAAGGAAAAGTTATAAAAATGTTGTATGTTTTTAAATATTGTTCTTAAACAGAAAGAAGAATTTACTCTACTATATAAATATTATGTTAACTTCATTATAGCTTCCAGTCAGGGATATTTTTTTCAACACCTATATAAATATATATAAATAATGTCTATCACCTTCCTCCTTCACCTTCCTGTTATACATAGATATCTACATGTTTTGTTACAAATATGCTTAAGCATTAACATGAAGTATCTTTTATTAAAACAACTCAAAAGTACAATGTGTTTAAAAGTAAATAACAGTAGCAGAGTAAATGTAGCACCTCTGCCTGTACCTGTAAGAAAACCTAGAAGAATATATTTTACATATAATATGTAATTTATAATACATTTGTATTTATAATAACATATTCCCTATACATCAGCACTTCTCTTTTGTACATGTACTGCTGGGTTGATAGACCTTCTCCAGGGACCCCAAGATTGGCATTGTTATGCATTGTTTCTTGTACTAGCTTTGGATACATAAACAAGAAAAATGGGTTTTAAGAACAGCTCCAAACCATAGAGAGAAAAAGGACCCCCTCTCCATCTGCTACAACCACCACCTTGGCAAAAGGCTAGAAAAATATTACACACCCACTCACACCAACGTGTGTAGACGAACAAAATGGGCATGCATAGCTGCAGGGAGGGAATCGTAACATACTGATTCTTTCTGCTCTGAAAAGCTTTCCAGCTGTCCTCACATTAGCCCCACACATCATTTCCCCAAAACTGCAGTCCTTCACACCTAAAGATTTCTTTTTTTCCGGAAAGATTCCATATGAAGAACCCATTTTCAGTAAGGAGTTCCTTTAAGGAAAAAGTGCAAGAAGACACTAAAAGACATAAAACACATGCATAAAAAAATGCATAAAAGACATTTTAAAAAGAGCCTCCACAAACTGTAATGGACCTATACCAAACTGAAGGAGGGTTTAGAGGATGGAGGGCCTACATACCCCAATCACATTATTTTTATTTGAAGGCCTGAAAATAACTGATATTTCAGGAAAGAAATGAATGCATTTTATAATCTACCACTGGCTAAATCAGACCCTTCCACAATTAATATGATGGTTAATAAAAATTTCCATGACCAGTGAGCACCACTTCTGGCATAAATAAGGGCAAAGAGCTGCTGAAGAACAAGGTGATGGACATAATGCTTTAAGCACAAACTACTGCACTGCCAGTTCACAGACAATCTTGATAAGCCAATATGGTGACAAAGCCCGGCGGTATGGAAGGCTGAAAAGTGCTACTAAGATTGTGCACATGATTACAGCCACTCAAGGCCCAACATTAAACCCAGAATACCAACCAGTCGGTTCATTACAGGCATGCAGCTGAACAGTGATTGAGGAAAACTATCCTTTATT
Source organism: Prochilodus magdalenae (assembly GCA_024036415.1). Lineage (NCBI taxonomy): Eukaryota > Metazoa > Chordata > Actinopteri > Characiformes > Prochilodontidae > Prochilodus > Prochilodus magdalenae. The sequence continues at coordinate 325,268 of JAMWET010001680.1, read as the reverse complement.
TAACCTGGATTATAAACAGAATCTGTCCTTTCCCGGGGGGGCCTTACGGAACTGCTTATACCACTTACAGCAACAGATGGCTTTGTGTATTTCCAAGCCAAGAACACTTTAGAACCTTGACAATGTGGAATTATTCCTTAAATGTCTCATACATTATAGTGTCAAGGACCTCCAAAACACCTGAATAAACCAGGAACTGAACAAAGCTTGTTAAAAACACTGACACTTCCTCCTGTACCCTACTGTAACAGTGCTGTGCATATGTGCTTTAAACTGCCTTAAATCACTGTCAGGTGTTTCTAGGCAGACATTACCTGAGGTCAGCTCTATCCGTTAAATGAAGGTCAGCCTCTGCAAAGACAGTCAGCTGACTAATGTATTCCCCATTGCTTCATTCTTCATCCAGCAGTCAGGTTGTAATAGACAAGCTAATGAGTGAGGTTTGCTCGAGCCCCATAGGTGGCAGCCAAAGAGTATACACAGGCAGCCAAGAACCGTGTATTGTACCCTATAATTCACCTTTTCACCGCTTGAGGAATAAAGGGATGAACAGAGAGAGCGGATGTTGTGATCCAAGTCGCCACTCATGATCGCACATTTCACAGTAATTTGACAGTCCTGTATGTGCAAGTGGACAAGATAATAGGCCATATGGAACACAAAGGAAAGCGGTGCCAAGAAAAGCTGAAAGCAGCGCCATCAGATGCGTTATATTTTTATGCTGCTGGCTGCTGGAAGCCATTGTGGAAAAATCGTAAAAGAATCTATCCAAATTTGAAACCGCAGGTGGGTTATTCTGGAAACAAAACAAAGAAGGAAGAAGAAGAGAAAGTCTGTTTGCTCACAATAGCGACTGAATAATGATGAACATTCAATACTGTAGTTAGAGCAGCAGTTTTATATCCTCATATTTTTCCTCAAAATGCATCATACGCCCAGTAATAGGTCACCAATGCTTATGACTCACCACAAATGGGAGGTCTAAGGCATTTCAGAAATATGCTCCAAAATAGGCATTAAGACTGAATTACAATATGATACATGGTCAATAGACAAGGCTGCTAGGCCTGTGGTGTCCTCTCAGAACCAGAAGCAGAGAACCAGGTATAAACTAAGTCTATTTTTTTTATGTATTAGAAATGTACTTTAATCCTAGCAAGTATATTTCAAGCACATTATTGTTCTGCATGCTAATGTGCCAAATGAATCTAAAAGGTGTCTCAAAATTGTACAGTTAAGCACAGTTAGTACTATTTAAGTAAATATTTAATAGCACTAATGATTATAGTTAGCATACTAAGCACAAGTATAAAGTTCAAGGACGTATCCTAAGTGTACATGTGTAAGTGTATGATTCAGTGCACTGTTTTTCTCCTGGGTGTCAATAACACAAAGGCTTTTTATTGGCCATTTAAAGTTACCAAGAATTTACAAATCATCTGAGTTTTTAATAAGCTTTCAAATACATTATAGGTAATGTTAATATTGGTAGAATGGGAAAACCAAAACATTAGGCAAGACCACCCAGCCTGCAGGACAACAATTGGTACATGGTATTTGTGGCACACAAATCTAAAGTACACAGTGTGAAACCCCCTTGCATCATATAAACCAACTTGTCTAGTGGATGCCCACTTTCGCCTTTTTTGTCAATACATTTATGCATTTCCTACTACTAGCCTATTTCTACTACTAGCTGCTATGCTTATGTTTGATTTACAAAAGAAGCTCTTACAGCTTTAACTGCAAGAGGTGAGAGGATGCTGCTTAAGTCAGACACAGATCACATCCTTACTGCTGTGTTACAGCACCCATTACTAGGAAGAGCTTTGGTTGCTGTTGTAAAACCAAAAATGTTTTGCAATAAAAAAAATTGTAATAATTTTTTATAACAATATCTGCATTTGCATGCACTTAATCACCTGATAATTGCAAAAAAATCTGATTTTATCAACACACTTACATGCACTTGGGTAATCTGATGATAGGAATGAGTCGGGACTTATTCTACATGAGTTAGGCAAATCAGACAAACAAAGTATCTCTTCGGTGTAGTGTAAACATGTTTTGTTGCCGCTTTCCTGCTGTTGTTTTAAATGGTGATATTTTCTCACTGACCTTTCACCCATGTGCAGACTGAAAATACAGTGAAAGAAATCAGAGTAAAGGGTATAATGCACTGAGAATAATGCACTGAGAGACTGAATACATTGATTTTAAAAACAGGGATCCAGGACAATGTTTTTTGGGCACTATTTTATATTACAGTACCATGTACCTCCATGTTTCTCCCTACCACGACTGAATGAAAAATTTGATTTCGGTCAATACAGCAACATTAAGTGGAAATATTTTGGGTGAAATCTTCATGAGCAATTTAGACTCAGCAAGTTTCTCTAGAATGGCACATTTCAACAAACTGGTTTGAATAATGCCTAGGTCCAACATTTCTGTCTTGGGGTGTACAGCATTATTAACATCCCTACATTTCACTTTATTTTGATCCTAGCTGCAATGGGAAGCACAACCTACTGATTGAAAGCAAGGAAAGTAGCGGATGCACTGATGAGCTGAATCACCACTGACAAAAACAAATCAGCCTGTGCAGGATGGGCAGGAAATTGTCTACCAAGACTGTGTAATATTTGGAGCATTTAAAAGAAAAGTGAGCACGTAAGAAAGGATGAAAGCACAAATGAATGTATGTAAGTACAAAAGTTTGTCTATTATTTCCATGTGCATGAATTTACTGCAGACATATTTACACAGTTATTTATCATAAGCACTTCATCTTGTAATGATTTGCATTCTTATATGCGTGGAACATGGCCCCCAACAACACATTCAATTTCTCATGAGATATCCTTTCAGACATCACACTGAATGAATATCCTGACCTTGTGATCCTTAAGGGGCCGCCACAGCACTATCACTAGCATCTACAGTTGCACAAACAAAATTACATATTCTTTGTGGTTTGCCAGAAAACTAAATAATAATTGCCCTAAATAATTAAGGGTGTATCAAGAGGGCAATGTTTAAGGGAGTATCTGAAAAATAAAACATCTAGACTGATGAAACAAAGATCAAGTTTTGATATTTGCTAGTATGTATGAATTCTTGAACTTTGATGACAATAGGCTTGTTACATGTACAAGCAAAGCTTCGGTGAAAAATCAAATAGCTGCACAAAAAAACAATTGACTTTATCTATGTGGTTTAGCACACATTGTAACTTATCGGGAAATATAAAGAAGACTGTATAGATGGATGTAACTTCAGACAACAGATTTTGTGTCAAAATTCAGACTTCACTTTCAAGTCACACAAGTAATATGAGTAGAAACGAACATGAAGAAACACAAAACACAATTTGTAAATGATCGTTTTAGGTTTGCAACACCACCCGTCTAACCCTCAAGTGAAAATGATTTAGAATTTGACGCCCCACACACCCTCCTCCAAAGGTAATAACTGGCTGCACCACCTTTAGCAGCAACAGCTCCAACCAACTAGAGGTCAGTCTTTCACATTGCTGTGGATAAAATGTTGGCCCACTGTTCAAAACTGCTTTAAATCAGCCATATTAAAGGACTCCATGCATTAAGTGTCCATTTAAGGTCCTGGCACAGCATCTCAATTGTGTTCAATCCAGGACTTTAACTAAAATACTTTATGCCTCCTTGTGCTGTCTTAAGACTTTATCATAAAGTAGGTTGCTGGAGTCAGTGAAACTGTGATTGTGAAGTTAATTGAAGTAAAATGCACTATCATCACCTTTTTGTCTCATTAATATAAATCAATTTAAATAATTAAATTAGTTAAATAATTGTAATTTTTTGTAATTGTAATTTAATCATTATCTGTGTCATCAACATAGTTTAAGAATACACTTTCTTGTGTAGGTTAGGGTTGAATGGGTAAGATATTGACAATTTTTATATACTTTCCATATGTTGTTGTTGGGAGAAAATTGCTATGTAATTCTCTTTTTTGTCCACATTGTCCTTTTTTTGTCCACAAAAAGCTCAATAGAAGTTTGCTTATTTGCTTATTTAAATCACAGATGACTGTTTTGCTCTTTGTTACTGGAGCTGGAGTGTATGGTATCAATCATGCAGAATTTACACCTAATGACAGTTTGTTTAGGGCCCCACCTCAGAAATGTGGCCCACTGTAGTCCTTAAAAGTTAATGAACCATTAAGAACTTTCTATTTTTTTGACAGAAATATGACTTAAAGAAATAATTAGATTTTCAGTCCTAAATGTTTGGTAACTTATTTATGGAAGAAAAATATTGTGTATCTCAGAGTGGCAAAAGTATGTTAACATGTAAGATTTGTAGTTCATTTGATGGTGAAATTAGAGATGTTTTCAATGAATAGGGTGACAGGCAGGTGTGAGTGGGCACCCTGTTCTATTCACAGGGATCTATCAGATCTTTATAACACCTGTTTGTAGGAGTTTCAAGTCATGGCATTAAACAAACAAGATTTCTGACAACCCCTGAAGAAGGTTTGTTGATGCTCATCTGGCAGTAAAAGATTACAATACAATTTCTAAAAAGTTTGGACTTTTTTGTGCAGGGATTTGTCAGGCAAAAAATAGCAGACTCAACAATAAAGACAAAGGTCAGTGAGAACATTTCTCTCCATATGCAGTTTTCTTAAATATCACATAGACAAACAAAAAAGCTCTTGGAAAAATGTTTTGTAGTCAGACTGTGATGCTGGATGACAACCAGACGCTCGTGGGGTTAAAATATAACAAGAGTTTAATGCGCTTACATGAGTGAGTCAATTCAGACCCGGCAGACAAACAGAGGAACTGAACCACAGTGACCAAAACAGACATGGGCCCGTACAGGGCGCAAATACAGATACAAGCAACAATCAAAACCAGGACAGTCCAAGAACCAGGCAGTCAGAACAAGTGGGAGAGGCAAAAGACAAAAACTAACGGGGAAACGAGAATACATAAACAGAGAACCATAGGGAACCGCTCTGTATGCAACACTAGAGTTGGCAATACTTTGCAAACGGTTTTTAACTAGGGGCAGGTATTAATGAAGGTAATCAGAATTCTGAGCAAGCAGAGCAGGTAAGCTGTTCCTGATTGGAAGAAGTAGAACTTGGTGGTGCTGGTGTCATGGTGCGGTGGGATCATGGGAAGTGTAGTTTCCAAATACGGAGTAAGCAGAGGAAGAGACCTGCTTATGCGTGACACAGATGAGTGATGGTTTAAATGAGAAGCGTTCTGGTGGTAGTTACATGGTCAGGGCCTGCTTTGCACCATCAAGACCAGGACGGTTGGCATCATTGATTGAACAATGAATTCTAAAATTATACTGATATTCATTAGTATAATTTCGGGACATCTGCCTGTAAACTTAAAAGAATGTGTGTCATGCATTAGGACAATGACCCTAAGCACACAAGCTGTGCTATGAAAGAATGGTTAAAAAAACAATAAAGGTTATTGTTGTGGAACTGCCAAGTCAAAGTCCTGACCTTAATCCTTTAAGAATGTTGTGGAAGGACCTGAAGCTTACTTTAAGAAAACCCACTGATTTCCCTAATTTTCTCCAAGCAGATGCAGAGGACAGTTAGCGGAAAGCACAAGTGGTCACACCAGATACTAAAAGCAAAGGTTCACATATTTTTGCCACTCACACATATGTAATAATGCATTCTAGTCATCTCATATCTAAGGCTTTGAATGTGTAGGCTTTTTAATTTAGTTCAAATGAATGCAGAGAAAGTTAATCCACCCAGGAATGGCACAAAAAGGAGAAATGGAGGTTTATGGACTCACCTTGTGAAAGCCCAGAACTGAATCTGAATTATTTAAAATTATGAGGTGGATTTGAAACAGTGTGTACTGGCCAGATTTTAGAAACTGACCAAAGGGAGCAGTAGAAGTTGCTAAAGCAAGGTATGTTCTGTATTTTATGTTTACCTGGGTTGTTTTGGTCTGAAACACATGTGAAATATACAAAACTGGAAGCATTTAGATGGGCAAATAAAGTGGATTCAAGAAATGTGTATAAAATATACAATATGTCCAAATTTAAATAAGTGCGCTGTGAATGCACCCCAGTAAACCTCCCCTTTATATGTATATTATATATAATCGTCTCACACGGTTTCTGCAAATTTTGCAGTACGGGCATCTCGGCACCATCCACAGTGCCCCCACACAGGGATTCACTGGTCAACTCCAACAAGACAGAAGTGGGACTTGTGACTGAAGATGACTTGCTGGCATTCTCCATAACAGTCACTCTATAACAGTCTGGCACGACACCATTGCAGTCCTTGGTGATGTTGACCTGGTGTTAAGGGTAGTTGTCAGAACGCTCTGTGTGCATGTGTTGCCACCCTGAACAGAGGGAAGAAAAACAAAAGCAAACGGCGGTGAAGCTTCCTCATTGATGGCTTTATCTCGAATGAAGCAGTAATATGCAATAGTACACAAAGCTTGTTTTTCTCGTTTTGGTAATAATCATAAATCAATTTAACAATCAAATCTGGCGTGTTACTTTTTTCAGACAGCATTTTACAACCATAAAAAATACAAATCACCTTTTCAGTAAACCATCCGCTTTTAAAACCACTAAAACCATAGACTGCATTAAGCTACTCTACACAAATCAATTGCCCACATCTTGTACAGACAAGACTGCTCCAAAATGGCGTCGTTGACCTCATTAATTAAGATGTGCCATTACACGCACACAAACCACACCTGGAAACAAGACTGAAAACTGAGGAAACAAACAAATGAACGTACACAAAAACATAGGTTTGACCCCAAATTCTACACCAGTAGATCTGAAAATGGCGATGGGACACTGTTGGCCATGGCTACTCAGGTTTAAACAGCAGCTTCAACTGTTTTAGCTAGAAGAACTCGAAACAATAACCAGATGAATGTTTTTACAACTGCTGTTGGCTAAATATTCCTCTAATAGATAGATAGATAGATACTTTATTGATCCCAGAGGGAAATTCAAGAATATCATGTCTCCAACAATAACAAAGCTTATTTAGCTGAATTCATACCTGAACAGAGGGAAGAAAAACCACAGCAAATGGCGGTGAAGTTTTCCCATCTATGGCTTTATCACGAATGAGGAAAGGTCTGTGTTTGCCCCCTACTGTTTGAATTCAGACATAGCCAACAGAGCACAGATCACCAACATCAGGACTACTGGTCGAGTTCTATTTCAGGGAACAGCTAAGCTTTAATAAAAAAAAAACAAAAACAATAATTGAACATGAACTGAACATACTATTTTTAAACATAAGTTCTTATTTACCAGATTTTTAGATGCTTTTAACAAGACAAATTATTAACAAGATTTTATACATCACAAAAGAATTACTACCCTAATAACAGAATGACTCATCGAGGGCATCACTACTCACTGAATGTTTTCAATCGTGGCTGTTGGGTCAGTCAGGTACAGCGATAGAGCCCTGTCCTTCCTTACATCACATGGCAGAGTGTAAAACTTAAATCATTTGCATGTCTCACGATGTCAAACCTACCCACCAAGTTTCATTCCTGTTGGTTGATTTCTTTTGGGTGAAACTCTTTGTGCAAATATTATTTTGATGATAAAAGTAGTTTGAATAAGTTAAAAGAAGCTTAGTTATGGAAGTGTTTCAGGTGACTATTGATTTTTAATACTTGATACTTGACATTTGCCTTGTTTTTAAAGCACTTCACTAAAGAAGAGTAAATTAGCATTGTGCTTCTTGCAGAACAAACATCTACACCTTCTTTCACCTTTGGTCGGGCTACTTGTGGGAAGACACCATTACATAACCAGTGTAAGAAACCACTGCAGTCTTCTTTTCATACATTGTTCTTTGACTTTCTTTCTATTGAATTCTCTGCGGTTGTGCTATACATGTATAATGTGTGGTGGCTGCTGTGGACTTCATGAAGAATGCAGCTACGGTTTGTTTTCTGAAGGTTACTGTAAAGCTCATACATCATAAATACAAAAGACTGAGTGATAACAGTTATTTGGAGTAGAAGCTACTGCCAAATGTGTCTCAACACCCACGTAGCCTGACAGTAAAACAAAGCTGCATTTATCATGGCTCGCGATTCTGCTCAAGCTGTTTACTTTGACCTTTGAGGAGGACGCTTAAGTGTATGGCTGAGTGCGAAGAGGAGAAAATATTACAGGCTGATGTTTCTCTTATGAGTGAACCTTCCTCACACCTCTATTCATCTGACATATAATATCAAGATAATAGTTGGAGGGTTTGTGGCTCGACCATTCATTGTGTTGGACAGTTAACGCCTCAGTACTGACAATGACGAATTGGGTTGGATCCTCTGTTAGTATATGCTGTCAGAATCACATTTGCTAGATGTACTGCAGAACTGAGTTCTGCCAGCCAAGCAATCATTATGATAGATCATTCGTGGTTTGATTTGCTAGAAACACTGACATGATAGAGACTATTATTCACATAGGAGGAGTGGAAATGGCTAAAAATAGCAGCTACTGCTACTACTGCTGCTACTATTGCTGCTGCTGCTGCTACTACTACTACTACTATTACTACTGCTTCTACTTCTACTACTACTACTACTACTATTAGTACGGCTTCTACTTCTACTACTGCTACTACTACTACTACTACTACTACTAATACTAAAGCTGCTGCTACTACTACTACTACTATTACTACTGCTTCTACTTCTACTACTACTACTACTACTATTAGTACGGCTTCTACTTCTACTACTGCTACTACTACTACTACTACTAATACTAAAGCTGCTGCTACTACTACTATTGCTGCTGCTACTACCACTACTACTACTATTACTACTGCTACTACTACTACTGCTACTTCTACTACTACTTCTACTACTACTGCTACTACTACTTCTACTACTGCTGCCACGACTACTGCTGCTACTATTGCTGCCACTACTACTACTACTACTACTACTACTATGAAGAAGAAGAAGAAGAAGAAGAAGAAGAAGAAGAAGAAGAAGAAGAATTTATAAATTATTTGAAGTGCATTCAAAAGTGATTATTAATTAGGTCATAAATACCTTAAATCATTAATAAGCAGCATCTCTTACAACACAAATATATAGACCAGCAAACACTTTGTGAACCACATACTTTGATACTGTTAACGTTTACTGTATACTGTTTATGCTGTTATGGTGTTTGGTTATTTTGGTTTCACTTTTTCTCCTTCATCAGTCAGCATTAAACCTGTCCAACTTATCACATATTCATATTCTCATATACTCATCAGATATAACAGCACACTTTTTGCCCCTTTTATTAATGTTTTATAACTGCTTATTAAAACTTTTACAGCGTTTATGACCTACTCAGTAACCACTAATGAACTCATTTTAAACCATTCATAAACTCTTTATAAGGGAAGTCTTAGGGTAGTGGTGCCATAACAATGCCCAATTCTGGATCTCTTTATATATGGTTTCTGTGTTGCATGGTTTCAACTTACAATTTTTGAGGCAAGTAATTATTTTCCGAGCCCATATAGTAATTTCCACTACAAAATAGTGTCCGTTTTTAATTCAGTTGCCATCTGAGGACAATTTTTTTTTTTTTTTTTTGCCTTGTCCCTTGCATTCAGAGATTTATCTGGTTCAATGCATCTTTTAATGATGCAATGTACTGCAGATGATGATGTTCTCTGCTATTTTACATTGAGAAACATTATTCTTAAATTGTTTCACTATTTTCGGACACATTTGCACACTTCTGCCCCAGTGGGATTCTGTTTTTTACACTCAGTCATGGTAAAGATTCAAAGATTCAAGATTCAAAGCTTTATTGTCATATGCACAGTAAAGAAACTAGTTTCCCTGTACAATGAAATTCTTACTTTGCTGCCCACACTGGATGTCATAGAATAAAAAGTATAAATATAAATAGACAGATAACAAGGATCAAAAATTAAGCATGCAGAGAATATATAAATAAAATATAAAATATAAAATGTAAACAATTTAGAATTATACAGGCTATATACATTGTGCAGGTATGTGCTACATTAGTTACATTGTAACAGTCTGTAGTAAAGTGGTGTTTGTGCAAAATGAGCTGAAATATAACCATACAAGAACAGTTACATGTGCAAAACGATGTGTGCAGCTGTATGCAGACACAAACAGTCAAGTACAGTAGTGCAACTATTCATGTGCAAAAAAATGATATGAGTTAGTGCAATTGTTATAAATACAGTGATGTCTATGAGGAGAGACATCAGCTCAACTGTTTAAGAGTCTGATGGCTGTGGGAAAGAAAGAGTTCTTTAATCTGGTAGTCCGGCATTTCACGCTTCTGTACCTCCGACCTGAAGGTAGAAGTGTAAATAGTCCATGTTGGGGGTGGGTGGTAAGTAGTTAGCATTGCACAACTGCACCAGCCTCTGTCGCAACATTTTAGAAATTCAAAATGCCAGCTTTTCTAGAAACAACCCTGACACAAAAACAGCTCCATATTAAAAAAGCAGCAGAATAGACATATATAGAGATCAAAGAGAGAGGTCACCCCTAGCTGAGGGAGAGGTCACTACTCACCTCAGGTTTCATACTACATATGACACAAGAAAACCCACACAACTAAGCTACACTTCCTACTGCACACATAGCTTAAACCAATACAATGCCAACAAAACCTAAAATAACCCATATCTGGCCAATCCCCTCCCATTACCCCCTCCTGGTTGGCACTGTGCTCTGTGGTTGTTATATAGTTATATATGAGTGTGTGTGTGCTGAGATTTTAAGGGCTCTGTTCTAATTGGCTCCATTGTGTCTGTATAACTTTATTTACCATCTGATTAATTTTTTCCTAAATTCTTCTTGAATCTAGTGGAACCACTTAATGAGTGTTGTGTACAAGATGTCGGATGATATGGATGTAAAATGGTTGTAAGTGATCTGTGTTTTTCACTTTCTTTCTCCACGAGTCAGAATGTTACTGGGTTGCTATGGTGATATACACATCCCGTTGAAAAAAAAGAGTGAGGGTTGTCCTTTCCTCTGCGTGTTGGGGACAATTCAATAACATTGTTCTCCTCAGTGTTTGGACAGCTAAATGAGTGGAGCACAGAGCACCAAGACAAACAGCATGTGTGTATAGCAACACTTATATATTGAGATACAGCTTAGAACCATAGACAGGTACATCTCTCTCTCTCTCTCTCTCTCTCTCTCTCTCTCTCTCTCATTTTTTCCCCATCACTCTCTGTCTCTTTCTTTTTCCCTCACTCTTTCTTTCTTTCTCTTTTTTTGTCTCTCTTTCTCCCTTATTATCTCTGTCTTTCTCTCTCCCTTTTTCTCTCTCTCTCTCTATTTTTCACCCTCTCCCTTTCTCTCTCTCTCCCGCTCTCTCTTTTTTATTCTCTCTTCTTTCTTTTTTAAAACTTCTAACAAAAGCTCTGACCAATCGACTGAAACAGTGTATGGCATTAATAATCCACAGTGATCAATCCTTTTGTGTTCTGAAGCGTTCTATTTTTGATAATTCGTTTTTGTCCTACTGGCATATGCCGAGGTAAAAAAAACCTTTACATGGGCTTAATTTCACTGGACCATAAAAAAGCTTTGGATCAGAATTGATCACACCTTTCTTTTTAAGATGCTTAAAGATTTTGGATTCAGACCAAATTTTGTGTCTTGTGTTAAACTTCTGTATCATGATGTATAGTTTACTGAAAATGAATGGGTGCATTCCAAAACTTTTACCTGTGAAAAGAGGAATATGACAAGGCTGTGGTATCTCAGGGCTTTTGTACACAACAGCTATTGAGCCTTCACCTGTGGCCCTGTGGAAGCAGCTTTGCAGAGTCTCTCTTCATGCTTCCAGTACTGGAGTTACAACAGTGAAGCTGGCTGTGTTGTTATAGGAGGATATAGGAGGATACAGACTGGCTACCTGAGTGTCTTAGTAAATTCCAAGCAGCTACAAATAAACTACTAGCAGGGCAATGGTCTGACCAGCACATAACCTCAGCTACCGCAGCAGTGTTCCTGAAGTCTGGATGGATTAAAGCTGCTGGGTGTACATTTTGGGACACATGTATACATTAATGGGAGGGCCTGAGAGAGGCTCAGAGGAGATGAACTCTTCCCCAGTTATCATACAGTGGAAGGGTGCTCATGATTAAATAGTCTTGCAGCATCTATGCTGTGGCATCACTTAACAGTGTTGGACCCCCTGCGGATCTGGTGCAACATGTCCAAAAGGCTTGTATAGACCTTTTTTTGGAATAGGAACCACTGGCGTGCTGTAACTACCCCTGGACTAAGAGGGCAAGGGGCTCATCCATGTCTTAGCCAGGACAAAGGCAATGAGGCTGGTTCCTGAAGGGCAGTGCACATTGGACCTGGTTTAGGTTGACTTTACTGTTGTGTTGTGATAAGCAGTTAATTTTATTGGCACCACATGCGGTACAACTTTAGAAGTTTAGGGTGCCATGGGAAAATTAGGCTCAGTGTAAGTTGGATGGAGTTTTGTTTTCCAACCCTTTACCAAAAATCAGGGATAATAACGGTTAGTGATCTGGCTGATTTAAGGGTGGGGCAATGGTGATCTCACAGATAAATACCTGTGCAGGCATAAGATCAGCGAGGATGACAAGTAATTTAAACTATATAAGATGGTCACATGGCGTCTTCTGTTAGTATTATAGAGTCATAATACTGGTATCATATGTCACAACAACAGCAATTTCATAACTGGTCTTCCATCATGGTGTTCTAGAAATGGGATCAGAATGGGTATATGTAATATAGAATGTGGGTATATGTAATATAGATATGGGTATATGTAATATAGAATATGGGTATATGTAATATAGAATGTGGGTATATGTAATATAGATATGGGTATATGTAATATAGAATATGGGTATATGTAATATAGAATATGGGTATATGTAATATAGAACATGGTGTATGTAACAGAGAATGTGGGTATATGTAATATAGAACATGGTGTATGTAATATAGATATGGGTGTATGTAATATAGAATATGGGTATATGTAATATAGAATATGGGTGTATGTACTATAGGATATGGGTATATGTAATATAGAATATGGGTATATGTACTATAGGATATGGGTATATGTAATGTAGATATGGGTGTATGTAATATAGAATATGGGTATATGTAATATAGGATATGGGTGTATGTACTATAGGATATGGGTATATGTAATATAGAATATGTGTATATGTAATATAGGATATGGGTATATGTAATGTAGAATATGGGTATATGTAATAGAGAACAAGGTATCAGAACATTAGAGCTCTTAAATGGGTTGAACCTTATAGGTACAAAAACATGAGCTGATTTTGTCTCTAACTGCACTAACCAAGCACATCGCCATTTTCTATGTCATATGTTCACCAACTGTCATGTGACTGCATCCAGGATGTTCGGCATAGGTCACTCAGGGACTCCATGTTTTAGGTGAGGGATAAAGCTGTATAAAGAACTTTACAGACTTTTGAAAGGCTTGTGACACATACATCACTGTGGGCTCTTATGGGTTAATTGGTGCACTAAGAGCCTCTTTTCCCCATCCTTTTATGACTTGTGCACATCTGGTATACTGAAGTGTCAGACAGAGCAATTTCTTTCTGATGGGGGTTTACAGAGCATGGACGTAGGTCTTGTACCAGTGCTGTAGCAGTGCTGTTTTCTTCACTGATAAGCACACATAAGCATGACATCACTTTCATTGTCTTTGCTGAATGTTCCAGATTGGTTCCCCTGTTTGAACTCCTGGGCGATAAGCACTCAGAGGGTTGGGGTTTTTGTTTTGACATACTCTGTCTATTCTGATGTGTAAGTACACACAGGAGACAGGAGAGGTGTATGAAAGCAAACGGTTTGGTTGGCTAAGCTAAACTGGCAGTCTGGATGTCCATCAGGCCAGCTTCCAATGGACAGGACACTAATGTTCTGAAACCGTTTCAGGCGTTAGTGGAGTCACGTATAAGAGTAGAGAAAATGCAGGGTGTTTTGTTTCATTGGTGAATCCTTCCTTTATTCTCTCCATCTTTTCTCTCTTTTCAGTCTTTCTAAGATGGAGAATTGGAATATAATGCTTTAATAAAAGGGTTTTAAAGTCTGTCTCCCTTTCTATTTGTCCCCCTTCTTTCTCTCTGTATCTCTTTCTCTTAATCTCTTCCTTTCTTTCTCTCTGTCTCTTTCTTTTTTTTTTGTCAATCTCTCCCTCTTCAATCTTTCTCCCTAGCCACTCTTTCTTTTCTCTCTGTCTTTTCCAGCCACTTCTCTTTCTTTCGATCTTTGGATCTCTCTCTCTTTATTTTCTCTCTAATTCCCATTTATGCCCCCTGTGTCTCTCCCATCTCTCTTTCATTTCTCTTTATTCCTTTCACATCTTTTTTCTCTCTATACTTGTCTTAAACTCTCTCTTAATCTCTATCTCTTTTCCTGTTCTGTATTTATTTCTTTTTTCTCCATCCCCTTATGTCTCTCTCCTCTCTCTCATCCTCTATCTGTCCTCATTTATTGCCCTCTCTCACAATCTCTTTTCTCTTTCTATCCCCATTTGCCTGTCTCTTTTCTTTTTGTGTTCTTCTCTATTAGTCGGTCTTACTGTCTTTCTTTCTTTCCTCTTTATCGCTTTTCTCTCTTTTTCTATCACCTTATTTTCCTAACCCTAACCCTAGACTTCCTTTTCTCTCTCTCTCTCTTTTCTGTCTCTATGTCAATTTAGCTTTCTCTGTTGATCCTCCACATATTTCTCCATCTCTTACACTCTGTGCTAATTGCTCTCTTCCTTTTGCTTTCTATCTCTCTTTGCTCTCTGTCTCTTTCTTTCTGTCCCAAGTTGTCTCCCACTCTCTCTCTCTCTCTCTACCAATCTCTTTTCTTTATATATTCTTTATTCCACTTCTTTTCTTTCTGTCTGTGGCTGCTCTTTCTTTGTGTCCTGATTTGTCTCCCTCTCTCTATCAATCTATTTTTCTTTATATATCCCCTATTCCACTCTCTCTTTTCTCTGTTTCTGTGGCTGGTCTTTCTTTGTCTCTGTCAATCTTGTAATCCTGCACTTTCTTTCTATCCCCATCTCCACCCCCTCCCTCTCTCCTTCTATCTTCAACACCCCCAATACACACAGAGGCAGTGTGGTGTTCTGTGCGGTCTTATCTCCTTTTCTCTCTAATCTCAGTCAAAGGAGGAGCAGAGTAATATACAGCAGTGAATCAGACTGTTCTGCAGCAGCGTGAGAAGAAATGTAACATTACCTCCTTCATAGCGTCAGGATGTGCTGCAGAGGCTCAGGATGAGAATTATTCGCTGGGAAGTTACACATTATTTACGCAATCGGTTACACAGTTTTACAATCCAGAGCACACAGCTAAACTGTCCTAGATTGTAAATATTTCGTTTCCATGGGAGGCTACTTGCACCATTTTCCTTTTAATAAAGCTGGTATATCGAGTGTTCCCTACATAAACCCAGGACTGGTATGACGATCAGAGACCCTCAGAGTACTGAATCTATTGGCACAGCACAGTCCTGTGCATTAAAGATCAAAGGCAGAAGCTGTGCGCCGCTGCCCTGGCCGACTGCAGCCACAAACATTCTGTCTCTGCCTGTATACAGTATACGAGCATGCATGTGTGTATATATAGTGAGAGCTGTCAGGCCACCTTATGGAATATGTCAAAGTGATGCAGTGAGTTATTCTGTCTGCAAGTATACAGCTGTACAAGCAATTCTGGACCCAACAGGCCCAGGCCAAATTGTCTATGACTAAATCAGCAGAAACATCAAGGTTACACTTCAGATATTCATTTTTTCTCCTCTGGATGGATCTTATGCTTTTTCCGATATATTCAGTCTAGAAGGGAACGTGCTGTTTTGAAGAGCAGAGTTTCAGCAGGTGGGAGTCAAACCCAATTCTAACCTTAGTTGGGATAGTAGGTAAAGGGATGTATAAACATACACCAGTAATGTCAAATGACATTTTGTGCTTTCTAATGCAACGTCATGCTTTGCTCTCCATGTTCACTTGTTTATCAGTTTTATAGCCCATATAAACACATTTAATCACATTCACATCTGTAGCTGAAAATGTATACATGAAATCTGCAAAGAGATTACTTTATTGTTTCTTTGACTGTAACTCCTCTAGGTTTGTGATTGTACGATTATATAAATGTAAATTTATGAAGTGGTCCAGGTACATACACACCTCATCAAAAGAATAGTGGCACCCAGGAGGAAGTGCAGGATTGCAGTGCTATTGGGCAGGAAGATAAATCTCACCCAGAACAATAAATAATAGATGTAGACTGATATGGGCAATTCTTACTGAGCAACACATGCAGAAGTAGTGTTTCTCATTATGGTGCCTGGCCCCCACGTTTGCTAAAGCAAGCTGCCAGACGTTTCGACATGGAAATGTAGAGGTTCTTAATGGTGTCCTGTGATAATCCATCTCATGCTGCTTGATTATTTTTACACGCTCCTGCAGATTTTGCAGTAGGGGTGGAGGTGGAGTGACACCTGACCTTCAGGACATGTGACGCATGACAACAAACCGTTTATCGCATCCAAACACAGATACACTGGTGGTCTTCACCAAGTCAAAAGCGGGACTTTTCACCGAAGATGACTCACTGCCATTCTGAGTCACTCCATGGCGGTCTGGCATGACATCATTACAGTCTTTGATGATACTGACATGGTGTTAAGGGCAGTTATCGTCACGGTCTGTGTGCAGGTAGTGTTGAGTTTTGCAGCTGTCGTCCAGTGCTGCTGGCACTAATAGGATTACTTATTGAGGGCATCACTGCTTGCTGAATGTCCGCTGGGACAGTGATAAAGCCCGTCTTTGTCTATGTTACATGCGTGGCCGAGCGTGAAACTTGGATGATCTGCATGTCTCATAATGTCCTCATAACCTCCCCACCAAGTTTCATTCCTGCCTGTTGATTCTATCTGGGTGCAATTATTTGACACACACACACACACACACACACACACACACACACACACACATACATATATATATATATATATATACATATACATAAATTATATAAATATATATATATATTAAAAATATAATATATAATTTATGTATATGTATATATACATAAATATATATTTCGCTAAAGGTTTTTTTTTAAACAAACCTCAAATAAATAAGTACATTATTTATATACATAGTCATTTCACAGAGTACATTCCATATTCACCATACCTCAACTCCATTTCTCCTAGTCCAGAACATGCATGCAGGCATGTCACATCAAAAGCCAGGTGACATATTCTGCTGGAAATTCGAGGACAGGTCTCTTTGCAATCAGACAGGTGGAATGAGTGGATGTGACAGTCCTAGATGTAACTGTTGGCTGCGTTGTACCTGGAGAGGGAATGAAATGTGATGATAAACAGGGTGAAAGGAGCTCAGGTGTAGCAGATGTAGCGAGAGGTAGACATGAGTCAATTAGATTCGCCTCCCACCTGTGATTGAGGCCAGTCTCATTTCTGCTTAACAGCAGAGGAAATGAAAGTTCATTGGGCGATATTGTTGGGAGGAAGAGCCAGATGGGACTTGTTTTGAAATAACATCGTGGCGATGAGGACGTGTGAGAAGTGGCAAATTAGACTATGACACCATGGAAATTTCTCCACAAATGGCAAAAGTGGGGGGAGCCACTTTGTCATAATGGCAGAGACCATTACAGCCTTATTGAGACAGTCTGTCAGGAGTGAAATATGAAACAGTGTAATGGAGGGCTCCGAAAGAAACACCACTACATCACAATTCAGCTGAGTTTGAAGCGGGGGGATAAAATGTCAAGTTATAAATGGCAGAAATCTATGTCTACACTTCACTTCAAACAATACGTCACTTTAAGTTGAAAACGTTTCAGACAGGAACTCGGGATAGGCGATTCTTCTCGTAGGGCGTGTTCTCCACAGAGACGGAAGCAGAGCTATGAAAATCTTGAAAGCTGTGTTCCTTTATGACAACCTGTCCAGACGGTAGATGAAATTCCCTTTCTTCTTCTACTCCAAAGGTAGGCTGGTTTTTGACAGTTAATCAAGATGGTTAATTGCACTGCATATCAGCAGAGAGATAAATGATGCCTTAGCTGGTGCTCTATTTAGATGTGATCCATTCAAGTACTTCATTCTTAAGTTAAATTATCGGCGAGAAGAGATACTGTAAACGGATATTAATGTAAGAGCAGCACAGGTACATCTGTTAATGATACAGGCAATAGGAGGTACACCAGATAATGCTGTGGATTGTAAGGGATAATGGAGATTATAAAGGAATATTTTTCTCCTTACTACAAAATATTACTTGCTGTTCTCAGATTAAAAGTCTTTTCCCATGTTCAAAATTTGTATCTAAACCACCACAAAATCACATACTGGTTGTTTGAATTGATTTTTACCCCAGGCTGGGTAGGGTGACTTAAGGAAAAGTCCAAAAATACATCTGAGCACATTTACTAAATGACTGTGGTCTAACTAATTATAACATTTCAATAGGATAAGAATATTCCCAGGATTTATTCCCCTGGAATATTTGGGAGACTGCTGCTATTGTTTGGTAATTTGCTTTTTCATGCTATTTAAAAGCTGAAATGTATAGTTGGTGTTTTGGGGGGGTTAAAATTAGCATAAGATACGTGACAAGCACCCTTTTATTAAATGTTCAGTCATGTGCACTTATCATTTACAGTTTACTATAACATTAAATGCTGAATAGTATTGCTTGATTTCAGTTATTGTTTTATTGTATAATAACGATGTAGTAATAATAATTATATTAAAAGTACATTGTTTTCCTTTTATTGTCATTTGTCCTATCTTATCATGATAATGTGGAATCAAAGACAAAAGCTTCATCTTCATTTTTATTTTAGTAATACAGTGCCAAAAGAACTGCTCTTAATGTACAACATTTAATATCCAGTCAAATTTTCCATTAAGCATTTTGTTTTTCATTTTTCAGCAACAGAAAAAAGCAAAACTATATATTACACAGAAGACCCTTCAGTATTTGGAGTGCCCATCCTTACCTTTTTTTACAGCTTGCGTCCTTTTTTAGGATACCTGCTGTCAGTTTTTCAAAGAAATCTGCAAATGTATTTTTCCACACCCTAAAATTTCAGTCTTAAAAGTTGGTTATTTTTTCTCTGGGGTGGCCAGTTCATCGTTCTGATAACACCACCTGCTTTTGAATTTTTGATTTTGAATTATTCTGTTCTTTTTTGTCTCTTTCCTTTTCTTGGTAACGTCTGAAGTAAAAATGGAAGTAGATTTCTTCTATTAGAATTCAAGCCAGTTGGATAATCTCCGGGACATGATTTATCTCTCCAAAGAATACTTCTTATTTGACAGCTTTTTCTTAATATACCAGGCCTTACAGCAGTTGTTAGTCTCAGTCTTATTTGTATATAATTATTATTTAATTATTTCTTTTGGTAATGCTTTTTTCATAACTCCAGACATGCTCATGGATAAGGGCCCCTATTTCCCAGACAAGCCTCCAATTATGGTACAACACAGTCTAGGCTCAGGCCACAACAGAAACTGAGAAAGGGAACTCTTAACAGGTAGACCGATAACAGTAGCTAGAACAATTTTTACAAAAAACAGATCACTGTTTAAAAAATATTTTCTAAAAAGCCTTAGTGGTAAGATAACAGTTATAGGATAGGAAGTTCTGCGACATGTACCAAAACACTAAATAAGCTCTAACACTAAATAAGATTATGGCTTGGCAATCTCTTACACATCAGAGCGCCCCATGTGGTCGCTCGCAGACCTCCACCTAATGTAACGGCAGAAATATAACACACCAAAACGCTGCATGACAGAACACTGAAGAAAAATGCCCCTTTACAGGATCGTCTTTATACTTTAATTACCTAATGTCAGAAACAGGACTTGGTTTGACACATGCAGAGCTACAAGTCTGATGAGCTTTATTTAACAACTGGGTAATTAAACACAGCACCAAAACATGCCATGAGATCAGAGTCGAGAGGCAGGCGAAAGGTCAGAACCAGTAGAGTCAGACAGCGAGGCAACCAAAATAGAAGGACAAGGCAAAGAGAAGAGTTATGAGAATGGAAGGAGATTGAAAGCCAGAGAGTTAAACGAACGAGAAACCAGTACAGGGGAAGAGACAAAAAAGGTAGTTGATAAACAAAGCGAGTCAAAGCCAGAGTAGAGAGAACAGGAAGGAAATGCTCAGTCTTGCTAACAGGGTCGGCAAAACTTCGCAATGACCGTGTGTGTATGTGAGAGGGGTTTATGAACAGGCTAGGTAATGAGATGGTGGATACAGGTGGAAAAAATCAATACTAGACTGTGAGTGATTGATTGACTGGAGACATGTGAGTGTGACATCATCGGGTGATGCACTCTGTGAAGTGGATGCAGGGAGATCAGCGGAGTCAGGGAAACCCGGGAAGCGTGACACCTAATAAGAGGAAACTTTAAAAATGCAGGTTTCTATGCTCATACTGGTCTTGCTAAGTGACATGAGCAGTTGTCTAGGGTCACCTAACATCATCCGAATTATTAATGTACTGTTATGTTTCATCTAAGGGTAAAACCAATCAGCAGCTGAGAGACCCTAAGAACCTTATCCTGGGATTACATATCAATGTCGAGTCCTTTGGCACATGTTAGCACATTCTCATTGCCTTCATACACTTTACACATACATTTACAGAACATCAGCAAGCAAGGCTTCCAAAAGCCTTTAGCTCCAACAAAAGTCCTATTTGTGTGAGTTTAGATTTACCTGGGGACATAATTTACCTGGGGTGTAATTTCGATGATTATCAGCAACCTGCGTGATTTAAATCCAGTACAAATGTTCGTCGTTTTCACAAGTAATAATTATGGAGTGAATTAACTCGCCAAACATGGAGCTCCTCAGTAATAATAGCCCTGCTCAAATCCACAGCTCAGTAATGGAACAACAGCACTGCGTAAAAGGAAACAGATGAGGCTGAAGTTGGATTCCTATTCACCTACGTCTTGTTTGTATTTTGGCATTCCCCCTTAAATTGTGCAGCAGCTACATTCTGGGGCCTAATGCATGATAATAACTGCTGCAGCATTTAAGGTGGAATGGCTAAATAAAAAAAAGAATAAGAAACTGGCTTCAGCACAGTAGAAAAGAGTGGCCCTCTTTATTTTCCATTTGTTACCTAAAGACAAGGCTACCTGCAACGAAGATTGGTTTGGGCCTAAACCCTCAGGTTGCTGAGGAAACATTTTTTTGTACGCTTGAATAATAGCGATGTTTGAATTACAGGAATAAATAAGATTATTAAAGTTAACTATTACGGAATAAAGAGTCTTTGGCGTACGCCACTCCCTGCGTTCAGGTCTTGCAGCTTGCAGACTCTGCCGGATATGAAAGGCAGGGGCGGAGCTCACTCCCTGGACATCAAGACCAGGACCAAACCGGTGGTAGACGTTGAAACGTCAGCACCTGAGAAATAAATGAGTGAAATAGCACTGGAGTCCTCCTGATATGTGCTTAAGCTTTCACTGCTTGAATGTTTTTGAAACTCTGCATTTCCCTGCTGCTTAAGTTGTTTGATGTTACTTTTAATTCTAAGAACATTCTTAATCTTCTCTACCCACCTCTGATTCTGACACGGCATATTAAACATATATAAACTCTGGAAATTGTTTCATGCCAGTGCCGTAATGAGTGCACCCAATGGCCTGAGGCGGATAACAAAAGTAAACAGAGGCTGACTTCCGTTTCACCCCAAGCCTGTGCACAAACTACAGCAGTTGTGTGGTTGTGATTCGCCAAAGCAGCTTATATGTAACATTTTGTTGCCACGCTCAGTAAGAAATAATACTGTTTCAGAAGACAAGTTATCGCAGCTCCTCTTCTTCCTCAAGTGAAAACACAGAATGGCGTGCTGTATAACATCCTCAGCCACACGGTGGAAGGAAAGGGAGCAACCAACAAGAATAAAGGAGCAGTTTCTGGGAATGTACATGCGATGTGCTCATTAACGCACCTTGAACGGGCCTCGGCAGTAATGAGGAGACTGAGAGGAGAAAGTATGGCTGTTCTATGGTTTCGTTCGAAGACATTTTGTAAAATATGGATGCATTCATCTTTTCAAGTTGTGCGTTGGAGGAAACTGTGATGGTTTACTGTCTCTTGCCGAGCTGACTCGGTGCACACTGATCTGAGCATAATGTCAGTCTGCCTGCTGTTTATGGAGACTTTTGATCTCATATCAATGCAGCAAGCGAAGCTCCTGGAAAGTCTGGCAACCTGCACTACAGAAGCAAACTTGCACGTATTCTTGAGGTGTTCCAGAAATGCTCTGCCATGTTGTCCGGACTGCTCGTTTCTCAGATCTACATGAACTACATTCACTTTTTCAACTTCTCGTTTATTATATGGCTCATTGTCTTACAATTTCAGGAGAAACATGTCTTGACCATACATCACTTACATGGTCAGGTTTAACAAAATGGTCCTGACACTGAGAGACTCTATTTTAAATTGAAATCAGTACCAAAACCATAAGGACAAGACAGAAGTCCTATTTGTGGGTTTGGGGGTATGTCCATAGAAGTGCGGTTAGCTCTTGGTTGTGCTGGGTTGACAGAAATCTGTCTTACACTGTTCATATCAAGAAGCTTTTTCAATCCTGCGCTCCCCAACGTAGGAACATCAGAAAGGTCAGAAATTTCCTGTGCTTGCATGCATATTCCCTTCATCCCGATTGGACGCCTGTAATGTCCTTTTCACCTGTTTGAGTCAAAAGATTTTGCTGGACTGCAGCTTGTTCAAAATGCAATATCCCATCTTCACCTGTGAGGAGTCTAAAAGATTTTGTTCATTGACTGCCTGTGCAGCTTAGTGCTGACCTATCAGGCATTTCACAATGATGGCCCTCCATATCGGAGCTGTTGTGTTCTCTCAACAACATAAAAATTCTAAGGTCTTCAAATCAAATGAACCAAATTAAAATCAAAAGGGAGCAGTGTCCGTCACAAAACTGTGAAATATACTCCCGGCTGACATCAGACTTTCAGCCTCAGTTCATGTTTTAAATAAAGACTTGTTTATTCTTATGCTTTTAGCAGTTTATGCATGTTAGGTGATTTTGTATTGTATTGCACTTTGAGACATGTTCTAAAAAAATGTGCTATATAAATAAAAATTTAACTTAAAGATGTATGGAATGTTATGTTAGCACACATGGTGGCCCAATGCCATACTGAGAGACACTACTTCTGTATGTAAAGCACAATAAATATTGCCCATGTCTGTCATTTCATTGTCTCTAGCAACCTTTATCTTCCTTCCACATAGCATTGCAATCTGACACTTCCTTCTGGGTGCAACTATTCCTAACCTTTGATGACGAGTGTATGAAAAGTGTATCGAAATCCTTAATATATCCAGTTTTGAAAGCATAATTATATTGCCATTCTTCAGTTATACAGGTCTTCAACTGTGCCTTCATATGGGGTCTTTGTCAAATTATTGCATCATAATGTGGCACATTTCACAATGCTTCTTGGTATTGTCACGTTGATATAAGGATGGATGTTCCTGAAAAACATTTTTTGACTTCATCCAAAATGATGCCAGCAAAATTAAACATACAAAAGTGTACACATTTCAGCCCAACAAGAAAAAAGTGTATGAAAATAGTATGGAAAAAAGTAGGGAAAGGTATTACTAATTTATTATGGCTCTAATGTACTATTATCATTATTTCATTCTTCATTCATTGTGCAAACATTTGTATTGTAATATATCTATTTTGTTTTTTTTAATATTCATCAGCTTTTTGCAACATTTTATTTGGCTATGAGCATTAACATAAGTAGGTAATAAGAGGGAACAGCAGAGAATGTGTCTGCAGTGATTTAAACTGCAGAGATGGGAAAAAAGGTCATGCCTAAAAAATGTCTTTAATATTATACATGTACATTAAGAAATTCAACACTATAACTCTATTCTAGACTAAACCCAGAACAGTAATTAGGACACATTTACTAGGTTCTCAGATTATACCTTCTTATATGGAGTTATGTTATGATTATGAAGCTTACAAAATGGTATTGTGTATTCGCTATTGCCTTAAATTTAGTCTTAACTGAAATTGTCAGGGTGGCTAACCAGATAAGCTTTTAGAGTTAGGATGTTTCTGTTATACCAACACGTAGCCGTAACGTTACACCAGCATAGGGGATCTACAACGTAGCTGTGGGCAGTGAGTGTACATCTATGCCGGCCAAACTTAACAGATATTATGCGTGCATGCACTCAGGGGCAACTTTATGTCTAAAGGCAAGTGAGTAGTGATGTGGACCTTTTCTTTTTTACCTGCACTGTTCAGCTGCGGTGCTAGCACATGGTAATATCGGTATTGCAGTAGAATTCTTTTCTTGCAATCACGCCAAATCAGGCGGGCAATTTTCAGTAATTTAATAGGAAATGTACAGTATATTTTATCTGATTGCTCCATTATTCTTTGTGCTGTGAAAATAAAGCATGCATGTTATTCCTCGCCTTTAGAAACTCCTGCTTTATTCAGGAGAGGGTCACTAAAAGCCTGCAGTTTTGAAAATGTTTCTATTTAACAGCAGCGGTTGAATATTCCAATGGTAGTGCAGGCCATATTGAATTGTAATGGCTGCCCTAGTTGCACTGGCGAAGTTAAGAAATGACACAGAGCAAAAACGACCTGGTGAACCAGTTTGGTGTTACATCCAAAGTGATTTTTAATTATTTTATTCTTTTTACTATGAACGTGCAATTTTGTTTATGCTGGTCATACTCTTGCACCACCTTTGTTCATATGTGACTCAATAGTTTTTTTTCTTTTTGCCATCTTAATCCATGAGCTGGAAACTACACCTAAACTGAGTCTTAAAAATCTCGCAAAATCCTATAGTTCTATATTAACTGCTTACCAGGTTTAAATGTGTAATTAGTAACCTCTGACAAAATCCCATATTCATCTGTAGATAAAGTTTTATGAATCTCCAAAAAAAAACCATAGTCCAATTCTAAGCTCTTTAATTCTATACCAACTGTCATGCTATAAAAGACTTAAATACAGATTAAAAAACTCCAAATCTAAAAAAACTTCATAATCCGTTATGTAAATATGCATTGTGTAAAAGAGCCTCAGTATTTGCATATTTTATATTTGATGAACTGGTAACCTAAACTGAACATACCATTACAGTTCTCTAATATACTCCCATAGTTTTACTCAACTTCATCAATCTCCAAAAAATACATCCATCTTATATGAAGTGTGATGATAACCAAAACTAAGCATACTACACCTTTACTGATCTCCAAACTACTCCTATAGTTCCATAACGTCTTCCCTGCACACAAAACTGAAACACAGTTTTATGTACAAAAATCTCATAGTTTCATTCTAACCTCCAAAATAAGTTCATTGTATTATGTAGCAACACATCTGCTAAAACAACCTAAACAGTTCATAACCATACCATTGTTACCATGTTAACCAGACCCAAACATCTGATCAGATGTGTGGGATCTGATGTGATTAGGAAATTTTCCTCAGGATGGTGCCAAGGAAGGCATCCACCAAATCTGGCCCATGTGCACAATCCTTTGATGCAAGTATTTCTAAAAATTGATGTGGCCTACATCTAGAAACGTATCCCAGCACATGCCAAATCAAATTGCAGCTGTTATTGGTGCTTGTGGAGGTTATGCACGCTATTAGGTATGTTTCAGTCACAGGGAGCTTAGACTTACACGCAATACATGAGAAAGACACAGACAAAAACACCTTCTGTGTTCTCATTAGGCATGGTGAAGTTTGGCAGCAGGGTGTCTACATGGTAGGCAAAATGTTAATGATCCACTAGGATGTTGTTTCAAAATCATCAGTAGTGTTGACTCTACACATCCCCTACAATAGGAGCTGTGAGGTCTATCATGCCATTTAATTTCACAGACAGTTTCAAAGAGTGTCGCTCCGTACCCCTCTCTCTTTTTATAAGATAATGAGAGGCACAAAAGTTTTCTCTGACTGCATTATACACATATAATATGCATAATAAAGTCTGGTAATTAGTACTAAACAGAGCTGATGCAATGTGTCATGACATTATTCGTATTAGTGTCAGGGAGCAATTAATTATTTGCAGGGATTAGAATAGCAGGAATTACAATATAATAAAGTTTGTATGTATGTATACAATAAAATACAATACAATAAACATGAAATGTGGAATATGTGATATTAATCAGCATTTGTGACAAACGTATGTCAGTAACAGCATATAGATAGATTAGCAGATGTCGGCACAGATATCCAATCCTTTTGAAAGTAATTGTGATGTAATATACACTGATTGACCAAAAATTCACAATTGTGAATTGATCACGGCATGCATTAGCTGTGGCATCAAGCTTCTGTAATGTCACAACATTATTTATGTCCAGAGTTGCATTAATTTTTTCACAAGATCTTGTATTGATGATTGGAGATTTTGACCACTGCACAAAATTTTCTTTAGCAAATACCAAACATTCTCAATGGGGTTCAGGTCTGGACCCAGGTCTGTGGTGGCCAATCCAAGTGTGATGTCTTATGCTCCCTGAACCAACTCTTTCACAATTTGAGCCTGACGAATCCTGATATTGTCATCTTGGAATATGCCCGTGCCAACCGGGAAGAAAAAATCCATCGATGAAATAACCAGGTCATTTAGAATATTCAGGTGGTCAGCTGACCTCATTCTTTGGGAATAACATTACTGAAGCTAGACCTGAGCAACTCCAGCAACCCTAGATCATAGCACAGGCTTAACCGGTAGACGCTAAGCATGATCTCTTCAGGTGCCCCCCTTTTACCCTGATGCACCCATTATTCTGTAATAGGGTACATCTGGACTCATCAGACCACGTGACCTTCTTCCAGAGTCCAATCTTTATGCTACTTGGCAAATTGAAGCCGTTTTTGCTGACAAGTGTTTTTCTTAAGGCTACACAGCTGTTTAGTTCGTATCCCTTTGCATTGTGCATGTGGAAATACTCTTACTCTCACTACTAAACACATCCCTGAGTTCTACTATTGTTTTTCTTCTCTTTGATTTCACCAAACTTTTAAGTGATTGCCAATCACGATCATTCAAAATTTGTTTCTGACCACATTCCTTCTTTGAAGATGATATTTCCCCACTGTTCGTCCACTTTTTAATACTGCGTTGGACAGTTCCTGACCCAATTTAAGTAGTTTTAGCAATCGCCTTAGATGTTTTCTCTGCTTGATGCATTCCAATAATTTGACCTTTCTGAAACAGATTAACATCTTTTCCACAACCACAGGATGTGTTTTTCCACACGGTTGTTTTACAATTGAGAAGCTACTCCCACAGCTGTTAGGTTTAAATAACCTGTTGCCAGCTGAAACATAAGCACCAATGCAGTACTTATCCAATATGGGACTCTTACCTATGTGCTTAGTTAAATCCAGGTGGTGAGCTTTTTTTGGTCAGGCAGTGTATTTTATACATGCAGAAATGATGCACATATGAATCAGGTAATTTCAATGCTCCAATGTTTTTCTTAGTGTAGAAAAAGCAGACAAATTTTCACACATAATTAACCTATTTACTTCTTGCATGTGCGGACTGCTGCATAAAAAACAGGTTTAAACCAGGGCACGTTTTACTTAGATTGTGACTGGATCACTCAAACCACATTCAGAGGTCATTAAACACTAATCAGAACCACATTTAACATTTAGCATTAAACAGAATGTGCTTTTCCAGCTAAACAAGCATAGAGTTCCACCAAGTGCCTTAATGCACTCCAGGCCAACAGAAGTATCCACGCCAAGCTTGTGCACTCATACTGTAATGTAAAAAAAAAGGTAACCAAAAGTGAAACCAAAATATGTTACACACATCTTGGATGTTAATGCAAGGTGCAAACACTCTCTCTATATAAACTGTATATGTACAAACACATCTTCTAATCTGTGAATTCAGCTTCTTAAACGTGTATCCATTTCTGACACAGGGTTCCCACTGCACACATGCAGCTTGCATAATTTCCTCACAAAATCCTCACAAAAAGGAAGCTCTTGACTTTGTCAAGAAACTCGCCTGCCCTGAAAAAAACTAACATAACAAATCTATAGATAAATGAGGAAATACACCAGCTTCAGAGACTTTGTCGCAAATCAGAATGCTTATGGAAGAAAACAAACCGGCAGGTCCACTATGATTTTCTTAAGGAGCAGATCTCCAGTAATTCTATAAAAATATCCAGGAATCATACTAATTAATAAACACAAAGATAATAAAGCTCTTTTCTCCACCACAGACCGACTCACTAATCCTAATGTTTCTGTCGACGGGTCTTATGAGGACTTATGAGGTTCTCAAACCTACAAAGAGTTTGCAATGCATTTTTTTTAAATAAAATTTGAGCACAGCTCAGCAAGCTGGAGCCAATAACCTTTCTGACAAGCCACCTACACTGGTCATGACATCTTTCTCTATTAGTTATCAGGATCATACAGCTGTTATAAACACATTAGGTTCATCAACATGTGATCCAACTGTTCTAAATTATTTTAGATCAATTTCAAACCTTCTGTACTTCAATAAGGTCTTTAAAAATATTGTTTTCAAGCAATCAAATGTCCATCTAATATCCAACAAGTTATCTGAGAAGTGTTGATATTTTAAAAAGATATTACAAAAGCTTGAGGGGTGTACTCACTTTTGTGAGATACTGTATGTGTGTGTGTGTGTGTGTGTGTGTGTGTGTGTGTGTGTGTGTATGTAGTAGTATTCCTTCCTATTACTGATGTCAACTGTCTGTAAAGCACTTTAAGCTGCAAACGGTATAAAAAATGTGCCTTAAAAAAATCATAATTTATTTTTATTATTATTAATGTGCCAAAATCCATGATGACAAAGACGTTACAGCAGCAAAATCTATACTATCAAATTTAGAATATGTATTGGATAATCCGGTATCCTGTATCCAGTAAATTTTGGATATTAGTAGCATGAAAATTGAAAATGAAACTGAAACAGGGTAAATAATAATAAGCACAGAAGAAAGAGAACTTAAATAGAACCAAACTAGGCTCAAAGAAGTTAAAGCCTACAAAAACCTGTGATGTTCTCCTCCTGAACGTTCGATAGCGAGACATTCTCACTTACTTCTTCTATAAAAGACCTGGTATTTCTATGCCACCAGTCTCAAATGACTGTCTTGCACACAGCAAATACACCCTAAGAAGAAAAATGGACACAGAGCACAGTTCAGCCCCAGAGCAGCTCTGCTTATCACAATGGAGTATTGCCTATTGAAGAAATCTGTTTCAGCACCTTACAGGCACCACCTACCTCGTCTTCACCTATCTGTTCTTCACTGGTAGGGAAATTTCAATGAATATTTCATGGCTGTGGATATTTGATATTTTGTAAAATGGCTCTAGTGAGTCAGCTCTCCTTCGACACCACTCATGGATGGGCATCAGGTAGAGCCTGTTTTGCACTAGTAAAGCTGGGACCATGCAAATGTATGAAACCTTCGTGTGTAATATAAAAAATAAAAAAATAAAACCTGTTTAAATGTACCAATGCACTTTTTTGCTGTTTTGCTATTGGTAGGCTTCCGGTATCAGAGTGCTCATGCACTCCATATGACGTCTTGCATTGATCTGTATGTCTATTTATGACGGGCTGTGTTGCAGATTAACTATTCATGACTGTGAATTACAATGATTGAAACATGTATGCCTGTGTTTAAATGGGATTTAAGCACTTTGTTGTTGTTGTGTCTGTGGCACAATGATGTAATCTAATATCTAAAATTCATCAGTAGCTTTCGTGCTGTGATTTAAGGAAAATTAGCACCATCTTCTCCTTGTACGCGTTACAGGCCTGAGGTGGGTGCTGTAAACAGATGTACCTGTTTCACAGTGTAAAAACAGACGAGACGAGTAGAAGTGTGATCTCTGACTTCTCATGTTTTATGTTATATTATAAACATGCAAATACTTTTGGCTCATGTAAATACCTGTAAATACTTGTACATATTTTCCTTGTAAATAAACACCCTTACAATTTTCCTCTCATTCACTTTCACATATTAGCGATACCAACTCAATGTACATTTCCAAAATACATTCAATTACCTTTACCTTTCAAAATAACTCAATAAACTGGTGCTTTTGTCAGGTATATAAACCCCATAAAGTGCAGAAAATACTGTTAATCAGCTTTTAACATGTACATATTCCATGACATGGGAGAAAAGACCATTCAATTGTATACTTATGTGTTTCTAACTTAACAACACAATGAACAGTATCATCAGATATCCGTGTTTCATGTTAATGTAACCCAGGGTGTTGTGCGATTTACCACCTGCACTCTCAGTCCACCTCTGATGGTATCTTTTCCTCTGCGTTGTGTATTTTTATGTTTTAGGGGAAAGAGGGAGACTGGACACCAGGAGTGTTCGTTTTGATCGCAGTTCAGAACGGCTGTTTATTCAGTGACAGGGTCTCTCTCTCAGCGCATCACCCAACAGAATCGGGTCATCACACAGGATAGCACCGCAGCTCTCAGCCACCTTCACACAGCATAACACTGAGTTTTATGACAACATTTAACCTGAACTATTATTAACTGCATATTGTCACTTGCTGCTCATTAAACACAGAAATACTGTACAAAAACACAAATTACAGGAATTTAAACAACTAATACAGCCATATTTTAGCCTCAGAACATGAATAATGGAGCATTGAAACCATGCCTGTACATGTAATTGCCTCCATAGCTACATTTTCCACGTAAACCAATAAAAATAAGATATAAAGTCTCCAAAACAACTAAATAATCTTTCATACTGGGCCAAAGCACATTGACACACAAGCACAGTCTGAACGCGGATGGCTTAATTAAATGATTATTTTAAGCTGGATGCTTCTCATCACATCTTACCTTCACACAGCATAACATAACACTGAGGCTCTGCTTCCTGAGCAGCCAATTACTACCGGCTAGGGTAGCGGCATGGAGAGGAACTACAGGCGACATTAACTTCAGCTTAATAAACCAATAAAATTCTCTAAACAAACAATCTAACAGTACAGTGTCATAAAATCACTCTGAACAGTGTTTAAATACAAATATATCCTTGCACAGAATCTTAGAGTACGTTACGAAGTTCATTCCGGTTAGCGGTTAGCCACATTACCTTCGCTACTATTGCAGCCGTCAGCTTCCTCTTTACTCGGTTAAAACATCTACATTTTAACTTCCACTTGGCAATATCATGCCATCATTACATCACTGAAGATGTTATTTCACCAATTTTGGATAGTTTATAGTGTTCTGTGTCATGTTAATACCCTGTTTTACAGAGTAAAAACAGACGAGACAAGTACAAGTGTGGTCTCTGACTTCTCTTGTTCTATGTTATAGAGCAGCGAGAGCACCTACTCTACCGCGCACGCTACCCCTAGTGGCCACTCCCAGTATGTACTTCGCAAACCACCCTTTTCTGTGCACAAAAGGAGAACACATTAAACAGAGCAATAGCCTAAATATCAATACATAAACACCTTTATGAAAACAAAAATAAATTGTGATCACTCCTTACTTCCTTAAGTACAAGGGGGTCACATACGTCATGGCACTCTAAAAAAAATTAACTTTTGCGAAGTGCAAAGTCATTTGTTAAATTTCCAGGCTATTAAACACAAGCAAGAAAACAACATAAAACATATATTCTAAAGAAAATTACACAAAAGCCTAAATATATTCTCTTTCTTTTTCAGCAATGGCTTATTGACAGCTACATATAATCTCCAGTGGCAAATCATGAGTATTAGAGTTTGACCTTCAGTAAAGTCAAAACCCTGTTAAAACATAAACACCGCTATGATGATGCTATTGTCAGCATCCCAAAGCGATTCTACTACTATATTTTGCCTGTAATCAACATATTATATATTAATATATACTATATCTGTATTTACCTTGTAGCAGTTTCATATTGACTCTTTCAGTAAAGTGTGCTGGTATAATGCTCCCACTTTTTTCCCATTTCTAACAATCCATTGATTGCATATCATAAATTTACATTTTGACATGACAATTTGTGTGATACCCATATGTTTCACATCATGTTCAGGACAATGTCAACTCTTTCTTTAATGAGAAACTGCTGCAGCTGCTTCAGCAGCTGTAAACCTTTTACATGCCATTTCACATGTGTCTCCGAAGTCGACAGAATGAAGCATGAAGGGTTTCTGAAGTGATGGGTAAGTTCTGCATGTGGATTGGTCTGTTTCACACCATATACAGATGGACACACAAATCCCCCAATTACACACAGCCGGAGCCAGACTCCTTTTCATAGCAATAAATAATTCTAGATGTGAGTCACATTCAATCTCATGATAAGGTATTATGATGGAATTAAAAGTGCAAATTTAACAAATTCAGGAAATATGAATCAGTTTCTATGATAGGAACTGTATTTCTGTGCTGGATTTTTTCTTCATATAAGATATGAACAGAAACTTCAACAAACTACTTTAACACACGGGTACATTTAGAGAGCCCAGAGGGCCATTCCCTGAATGTAAAGCTTGTTCCTCCTGTCCAAAATCTAACAAAGAAACAAAATTAGAAATTTAATTATTATCATTACCATGATTATATATCATAAACATCAACTAAAATACAGAAATCATTATACTTGATATATTATATCTCTTAAGACCATAAAGACCAAGAGTTTCCTCTTCCTAGAATTGTGGCTTCAGCTGATTCTTCTTTTGACCGCTGTTACAATGTCATTCCAAATACTTAGATAGGATTCCTTATCCATCATCACCAAGCTTTTCAATGGCCCAGTAATCAGATAATCACCATAAAGAAATGAGTCTTTTTTATATAGGCTCAGACTACAATCCTAAAGAAGGCTCTAGACCAGGACTTTGAACATACTGTATTCTTTCATGCTATCATTTCAAAGCCGAATATCAGGAGCCTTCATAAGAGGGACGAGATTGGTCAGAATCACACACCTGGAAGCACTTGATGTGTAAATCCAGGAGCTGAAGATCAGAAGTGTTTCTTCCAAAAGGACTGGAGATCCATCTTATCAGAGCTGACTGTGAAAGTGTGTGTGTAATCTTCTCTGCAGATGCCAAATGAATTGGAATGGTGGTACAGGCAGAGGAAAGAAAATGAGCAGGCTAAGTGTTGTGCAGAGCCTATATGAAAACAACAGAGGACATTGCGATTTATCCTGGTGGCGCACAAGAGGCCTCCAGAAACAACAGATACACACTGTGATTGCAATCAAGGCAACAATGACATGGTGCATAATAAGCTGGGGTGTTTGCAGGCAAACAGCTGCCTGCATTGCCTTTGTGTGTCATCTGCCCACTGACAAACGGGGTGTGTAGGGGGGGGATTCTGGCTCAGGATCAAATGACAAAAGAAACAGAAGATGGTAGGTGCAGTGCTGGGTGATCTAGACAAAATTAAACATTTGAATATTTTCAAAATATACTCATCACCAACAAAATTGTTGCACCCAGAAGGAATCATCCAGCCAGAATGAAACTTGATGAGTAGGTCTGACATCATGAGACATGAGAATGAATAAGGTTTCATGCTCAGCCACAAGCAAGTGATGTAAACAAGGATGGGTCTTACTGCTGTACCTGACGGACCCAACAGCCACGATTTGAGACATTCGACAGGCAGTGATGGTCAGCGCCAAGATGAGCGGTTTGGAGTCAGAGGTGTCAAAATCATGTAGTAATCAACTATATGCTACTGATATAACAGGCAGGGTTCAGGTTATAGAAAACACAGAAGTATTCCTTTAAAGGAGCATATACATGTGAGCTTGTGCAGAACTCTCTGTCTCAGAAAGTCTCAGAAAGTCCTGACACACAAACACATATACTCATGCATTCACATCTAGGGGCAGTTTAGGCATCTTCATTTTAACTTACTGCATGACTTTGGACTGGGAATCAAACCCAGGCCCTTCTTGCTGTGAGGCAACAGTGGTGCACCACTGTTAAGAACAGTCCTGGATTAATCCTGGATATAATGCTTGCCATTTTTCAGTATCCCTAACATTATTGTCACAGTGTGACACCAAAGACAGTGATATTGATGACATACTGCCCGGTACTAAGCAGCTGCATCATTCCATGGTCACTAGCTGAAGGAGCAAAAGGAGAGACCTTGGAACTGAAACCTGGAGTTGTAAACAGGGAAAGCAGTGGAGATTGATGGTTGCTGGGGAGCTTGGAAATGGTGGTAATGGCAGGCTATCTCAGTGCCCGTCTAGATGCTATTCAAACAGATCCCTCCCTCAGGTCTGCTGATAAAAATCCCATCATTGGGTGCCCAGGTGAGAACTGATAGAAACAAAGCTGCATTTGTGAGTTTTTTTTACCTTCTTGGCCTCAAGCCCTCTCACACTCTGTCTTCAGTAAGGGCCTTTATAATGGAGTTTTATCTGGACAAGCATGAGTTAGCCGGTGCATGGAAATCCAATCGGGATCCAGCGTCGCAGTACGCAAGTCCATTAGGAGGAGCAGCATGGTTCAATTGATTCTAATGATAATGGCTCATATATCATTTCATTTGCATTTTTTCAGCATAATTAATGTGTGTAATTAAGATTTCCATTACAAGAGAACAGATGTTGTTAGCTTCATGCTGATAATGGACTTAGATCAGACTAAGATAAATTTGCAGAACTGATTAAACTGGAAACAGTCTATGGTACAGTTTCAAGTTTTTGGCACAGTAGTTTCCTAGTTTAGCTGATTCAGTAATGATGTTCATTTTGTGTTCTTACTGCAACTTATATATCAAATGTCCCTCAGTGGTGAACAATGGCCCTTTAAACAAGGCCTTCAGTTAAGGCCATAAATATAAAACCTCCTTTAAAAAAGTCCTCTACCATGATGCTACTTTCCTCTAGCATCCTTATGTGATTCTACTAGTATACTAATGACAAGAGAACCATGAGTCATGCAAGTGAATAGTAAACAGAAAAATAGAAATTAGTACTTTGTAAATCCATGTGTATTTTAATGGAAGATATGTATGCCTTCATTCTGAATTTCCAAAAACATAAAGGCAGGGATAATTTAAGACATGTTCAGAAAACATTTTAAAAGAACTAGTCCAGGAATGTGCGAGTCCTTCAAGAACAAGGATGGCTCAAGGTTCATCTCTGAAACACATCAGCAAATAGCCCAAACAAATAAAACAAAGACATCAATGAGAGGTTGCAAGGATTTCACCATGTACAATGTACCAATATTATCACAAGATGCAGGGAATCTGAAAAAGACTAAATTAAGTCTGTGTGACATTCAAACCCTCCAATAGCACTGTATTAAAAAACAAGCATACTATTTCTGTGATGCATATCACTATATGGGCTTAGGACTTCTTTGACACACCATTGTGGCTGCATCCACCAATGCAAGTTATGACTGTACTCTGCAGTAGAAGCCATGTAATGTCAAAAAATTGTACCATTTACTCCAGACCAAAGAAATAAAGAGCAATGTTTTTAGTGTAAAGTTTAAAAGCCAGGGTTTTTGGAAATGCCTGTTACTATGCCATTCCATCCCACATTTAACAGTGAGCTAAAAATGGAAAGATTATTTGCTAAATTTACATATAACGAGCATTAACATATAACAAGCATGTATATATATTTTTTATTTCACATATAAAGCTATAATAAATTACTGGCTACTGAGTTCATTACTTTTACAGGTGTTCTGATAAAATATAGGAGCGTGTATTTTAATTACAGCTTTTTACTGTTCTTATTACAGTAATCTCAGGATTCAAGTAACTATAGCCAGCATAAAACTGTTTTACCGTTATTTACTGTAAATTATTGTGAAGGTAATGCAGCTAGTAGCCAGAATTTAGCAATCTAGCAATGGTGGTTGTTCATTTAGGTTTAATATCTGTGGATATAGGCTGGGACACGTCATTCTATAAATTCAGTAATCCAGTATTGCTATTAATTGTTCTCCTCAACAGGCCTGTGGAGAAAGAAAGAAGGGTGAAAGGAAAGGAGGCAGGCAGTGGGAATTAAAATGGCACTCTGAGTCGAAGCAGTTCAGCTTACGTGAAAAGGAAGAAGGCACTCCGGTGACCTTTGCTAATTAAGTGCTAAGAAAGTTTTAATGGGTTTATATTGCGGAGCGGTTCTAGGTGTAAATGGCATTTCCCCTTACAAATCTGACATTATAAAAGAAGAAGCGGTGGCTGTATATTTCAAACTGAATTCAATGGGATTAGCAATAAATTGAAAAAAAAGGAAGTTGAAGCTTATCACTCTCCCTGCGAAATGAAAAACCCAGAGGGATACGGAGGCAGGGAGGTCTATAAATTAAATGTTGAATTATCACATCAGCCTATAAGGCTCTTAGTGCCGACAAATCCGATTTAGCAAAATGATGAATTCTGATAGGAATTTAAACTTTCTCATGCCATACGACCTGTTTTCATTACGGCACCTTTTAATCCCATAGTGAACGTTGACATCATATTGAGTTACTCATTCTGAGCTTGCACCAGTCTAATAAAAAGGTCTTTTGCAGTTGTGCATCAACTACAGGACAAAAACAATTTAATGATGAAAAACACAAAATGAAAGATCTTTAATGGCTGAGAGTCAACACTAGTTAATACTATTTAGACGCCTTAGGATTACTTAGAGTTAGTGAGCCGTATCAGCACATGCAGTGTCTCTCTTTTCCCCAGAAAATCAATCTATACGTTCTGTTTATTTATGCAATCATAGTGTTTCATCATGCTGCGTTCTCCCGCTGCACAGCTCAAAGTACTACAGGAAAGCCTTGAAAACTAAGCAAATTATATAAAAGTGATTAACTTCTTAAAAAACACAACGTCACAGCCAGAAGAGCTGGCTGAACTGGCTTTTCCAGTGCTAT
This sequence comes from Prochilodus magdalenae, assembly GCA_024036415.1. Lineage (NCBI taxonomy): Eukaryota > Metazoa > Chordata > Actinopteri > Characiformes > Prochilodontidae > Prochilodus > Prochilodus magdalenae. Next base: position 288,161 of record JAMWET010001680.1, on the reverse strand, counting down.
TCCAGGTGGTTGCAAAGATGTTGCGCTACTGTTACCATCAAAAGAATTGTTACACAAATAGTTGCACTCAGAATAAATCAGCCAACTGGAAGGTAAATTTGGCATTGTGAAACATGCAAATGATTCAAACTTAGCTCAGCCACACATGTGACATAATCACTTATCACTGTACCTGACTGACCCAACGACTTAGCCACCATCTGAAAAAGCATAGCAAAGACTGAGCTATGTCATAGCAACCACCTCAATAATAGCAAAGACGAAGTGAGATCATAGTAACCACCTGGAATAACATAGCAAAGGCCAAACAACACCATAAGCAAAAACCTTTAATAACGCAGTGAGTGTATATTAGCCTTTGAGGAAGCACAACAAAACATAGCCTGTTTATTTTTGAAGGATAAAGTAATGTTGAGCCGGGACATGTGCAAACCAATTACAAAACCAAACAAATGTTGTTTTGGATTGTATTAATTCTACTGCATATAGTATTTTACTGTTGCAATCAAAAACACACATGCTGCTTATGTACAGTGATGTGCATGATTCAGAGAGTTCTGCACAAGCTCACATGTATATGCTCCTTTAAAGGAATACTTCTGTGTTTTCTATAACCTGACCCCTGCCTGTTATATCAGTAGTTGTATCATATAGTTGATCACTACATGATTTTGACACCACTGACTCTAAACACACTTCTAATAGAAACTATTGGACAGTCAATTCCATCAATATACATTCTTACCAAACACATAAACTGATATCATATAAATAAGAGCTGGTGCTAGAAAGAAACAAATTGCCCTTGACTTTTGTCCCCTACAGTGGCACTTATTTGAGAAGCATTAAACCATATTGTTCTTAATTGAATTTATAATTAAGGACTACTTTGAACATAAATAGTCCCAACATTATTTACAGAATATAAACAAAAGTGTGTTTATAATGCCTGCTATGCAACTGTAGCCTCTGTTTCCACACCTAGTGTGCTTGTCTACACCTTAAATTTGGGTCTATTGGGTTTTGGTTGGGTTTGACAACAGCTACACCAAGCCATTCGCATGACTGTCAGGTTCTGGGCAGGGACACAGGCACTCATCATTCTAGACCAAGCTTGTGCCTCTGCCCCTTTTGTTTCAAAAGTGAACCCCCTGGGGTATAAGGGTATTTTCGTATATAAGGGGTTTTTTTCTGTCTTCTAAATTAGGCTTTAAATTCCCTTCAGTATAACGTTATGCACATGTTTTGTATAAAAACGTTCAGGTCCATCTCAGCTGTCTTGCTAATGAGGCTACATTTGACCTAGAGAACAGCGTATGGAGATAATTATTTGATTTAATAATCCATTCCAGTAAACAAGTTGGCTAAAAGTTACCAGCTTGCTGGAAGTTACAGATGAATAATGTTTGTTTGTATGAAGTTTGGTGGATAGGTTTGACATCATAAGACATGCCAATGCTTAAAGTTTCATTGCTGAACCCGACTGACCCAACAGTCATGAATTAAAACATTCACAGAGAAGCGATGCTCTCCATGTGTTATCCTGTTAATACCAGCCAGCTGCACTGGTGTCACTCCACCTCCACCCCTACCACAAAATCTACATGTGTGAGAATATTCAAGCTGCACAGGAGGGATTATCACAGGACACCATTAGGCACTTCTATCATCGATGCCGAGAAATGTGGTGACCTGACACCATACTGAGAGACATTACTTTTGTAGGTGAAGCTCAGTAAATATTCCCCACATATTGTCTTTATCTTCTTTCTGAATAGTTTTGCAGTCCCACTCTTCCTTTTGTGCGAAACTTTGTTTTTGACGATGAATATAAATAGACTTAGCATGTGCAAGTTAGTAGACGCTACTGCTGGTATAATATTATTTAATATAACATTTAAATGTGGGAACAAAATGTAACCCGCCATTTGTGCTGTTAAAATAAAGCTTCTTTCTAATATACAGGGGTTGGACAATGAAACTGAAACACCTGTCATTTTAGTGTGGGAGGTCTCATGGCTAAATTGGACCAGCCTGGTGGCCAATCTTCATTAATTGCACATTGCACCAGTAAGAGCAGAGTGTGAAGGTTCAGTTAGCAGGTAAGAGCACAGTTCTGCTCAAAATATTGCAATGCACACAACATTATGGGTGACATACCAGAGTTCAAAAGAGGACAAATTGTTGGTGCACGTCTTGCTGGCGCATCTGTGACCAAGACAGCAAGTCTTTGTGATGTATCAAGAGCCACGGTATCCAGGGTAATGTCAGCATACCACCAAGAAGGACGAACCTCCACCAGCATCACGTAGTGACCTGGCCACTATCCTGTAAGAAGAATGGCTTAAACTCCCTCTGACCACTGTGCAGGACGCAGTATATGTCATTCCCAAGACGAACTGACGCTGTATTGGCCGCAAAAGGAGGCCCTACACCATACTAATAAATGATTGTGGTCTAAAAACCAGGTGTTTCAGTTTCATTGTCCAACCCCTGTATAATAAGTCTATAATTTGATTTTACATTCTGATTTTTTGGACAAGGTGTAAAGGTTATAGCTTACATTAACATTATAGCACTTCAAAGATTAGATTTTCAAAGACTTGTATTTTCAGTGAGTTTTAAATTAACTTGTTTTCAGAAGAAGGTGGAACGTGGAATTGTTGCCTATGGTAATGGATAGTTCAGTACAGGAGGCAGTAAAAGAAGGGTGAAGTGCCTTAATGATGCTCTCTAACTCTGAGACTGTATGTGAATAAAGACATGCCACCCAATCTGCTTCCCATCTTCTGCAGCCCTCTTCATATCCTGATGTTCTGCTCTTTCCACAGACAATTTTGCAGTAATGCGCACCCTGACATTTCAAGGCCGAGATGAGACAGCTCAAGAGACAGCTGTGGTGATAGCCTTTGCATATGTATTGTCACATATCAAGACAAATGCCAGTCCTACATAAAACAATCACTAAATGAACAGTATTGTGCAAAACTGCAATTGTTTTTATTACCTTATCTTACAAGGATAAGTGAGGTTTTATAGATTTTGCAGTGACTGTTCATCGCTTACCTAAAGCTAGGGTTAGGCCTCACTTGCAGGCAAACTAAAATGGCTGCTAGGTGAACGTTAACAATCCATCATGTTGCCTTTTTTTTTTTTTCTGAAGAACAGAGTGCCAGAAGCATTACTCATTACAAAGGAAGCTTTAAGACCGCCAGTTACTGGAAAAACATAAGATGAGTGGAGATAATAATCAATCAGCGTGCTATTATGAGTCTTTATTGTATATTTAATCTACTCGTAGCAGAACCATTTTTGGCTAATTTGCAGTATTGCTTTGGTCATTGAAAGCATTTAAGATCTTGCTACATCATGCTATTGCAAAGCATTGCTGTAGTTTTTCTCGTTTTGTGAAACTCTTTCTCTCTGGGTCACCACACAATGACAGTCCAAGTGCTGGCAAGAGACCATTACACTTAAAACAACCCCAGCAACCCACCATGTAGCTGATGTTGATGACAGAAGTTTGCTGGTGCCTGGGGTGGTTGTCTTTAAAACACTGACATTGGTGGGCATGTGATTAGCCACCCACTGATCTCATTTACAAAGCTCTGCAGAGTTTTTTATTCCTCAGTTAAATCCTTGCTTATGATGGTCGAATGCCTATTATCCACAGATGGAAGTTAACACAGTGTGTCACTGTTTGGAAAAAAATCAGCAAGCCTGGACCTCATGAAGCAGGGCTTCTTTTCTAGCTAGCGAGCTTATCTGAATGTGATTCAAGATTTTCTGTCTCACCATGGTGGATCAATTTTTACCAGGATAAAACATCATAGCAACTAGCCTGCTCCAGAGTGGATCACCGACAGCTCTTGAAGGGGTGGTGTAGTCGGCCATATATAAACACATAGACAGTGTACTGATATTATTTACCAGGCTATTTCTGTAAACTGACTATATATAGTTTTGATTAGGCCATGTTTGGTAGTTTCTGTAGATACCAACACATGATATGCCACTGTAGTATGCAGTAAAAACAAACAAAGTATTTTGTTGGATAAGTGTTGTTGGATGAGGGGGGTAATGGAGGTGGTTGTGTCCCTATCACCATTAATCAGAGGGAATTAGGTTGCATAAATGTTAAGAATATAAAGCTGTTATTAATTCAGTAAGCACTAATGTGTTGACAGCAACAGCACTGAAGCATTTACATAGTTTGACTCCTAATGTTTCACATGATTGACTGTTCGTCATACATCACAACATCACACTTTCAAGTTGTTAACTGTGTTTGCGAAACATGGTGGCATGTGTTAGATTTTGTGTGTCAGAACCAACAAACGTACTTGGATGCACACAGAGCTAAACGTCATAGGGTTTTTAATAAACAGATTGATAGTTAGCAGCAGCAACAAACAAACAAACATTACCAAAGGGCGAGGCTGAGGCATTAAAAGAGGCACATGGGGTCGAGAACCAGAGAGGCAGATCAAACCAGCAAACAAAACCAAAGGAGAACCCTAAATCAATAAACAAAACGGAAGTCGAAAACCAGAGAGCAGATAAACAAGCGAACTAAACCAAAAGGGAGAATCCAAACAAGAGTAAGTCAAAATAACAAAGAGGAGACACAACCAAATAGGACAAGCAGAGTTAAACAGGAGAGAAATGCTCAGTATATAAAAAGAGTTTGGCAATACTTCGCAGTGTGTGTGTGTGTGTGTGTGTGACTGAAAGTTTTAAATACAGACGGGAAATGAGGAGCAGGTGAGTGTAATCAGTATTCGAGGTGAGAATGAGCATGGGAATGGCGTGTGATTGGTGAATTCCGGACATATGGCTGTGATGTCATTGGGAAGTGATGACGTTGTGAAGCTGAAACTTAGTGAGGAACACTGTTTATGTTGATCTGCCTTTGGAGAACAGGATCCCCGGGATTTTACATTTATGGCATTTAGAGGATGCTCATATCCAAAGCGACTTACAACTGTGCTTTGTGTTCGCTCAGAGAATGTTTCCTAGCTAGTACAACTAGGTAATAGTCTAAAACTTGCTTTGAGCTCAGACAGTGCCCAAACAAGGGCCAAATCTAATATATAGAAAGAAGAACACAGTTAGAATTAAATACAGCAGCAGTGGTCTACCTAGCAATCCCAAGCTAACGCTCATACCTAGAGAGAAGGAAGGTTGAGCTCAGGATAGGTGCAAAAGAAAAGCATTTAAATGTATACGGTGATTAGGGCTCACTTAAGTGCTTTACAAAGACATGGGTCTTCAGTCTGCGTTGAAGACTGTGTGAGAGTATGCTGTTAAGACAGCCAGTCGAAGTTCATTCCACCATCTGGGAGCCAGGACAGAGAAGAGCCTGAGCGCTTGTCGTTTATGCATTTTGAGGGATGGTGGATAAAGCTGAGCTGTACTGAAGCTCAAAGGGTTAAGGTACAGATAAACTCTTAACCTTTGCCATAAGGGAGGGGCTGGTTCATTCTAGGCTTTGTAGGTATCAGAGTTCTAAATCTAGCACCTCTTCTCAATCTATCAATCTCGTCACACAACCTGCAAGCTAACTAATGTTTTGTCCTAATGTTAATGTTTTGTTATCTTATTTGCTCAGTCAGACTAAAAAAAGTGAGTGAATCATTACGACTTACAGGTTCTGAGCCCTGTTTATTCTTTGCAAGCTGATGTATTGATAATTACTGAGCAAAGAAGGTGGCAGCTTCATGTCCTCCCTAATTTGCAAAGAGAAAAAAAATGCTTGGTCTTTAATTCAGATACACAGCTTCCTCACAAGTGCTCAACCAGAATTTAATCATAGCGCTGTAGGGAAGATAGCACAACAAGTCTCCCTCGAGTCCTGATCTTTGATTTAAGATCACAGCTTAGTGTTATAATTAGAACAAAGCCTTTGCCATGCTTTTATTTGTTATCATTAATTAATGGCTTCCCGTGCATCAAAATATTCATAGGGCCTCATTACCAACTCAACCATGAATTAATCCCGTAACCTAATACTTTCAAAACTCTTGAGAATTCTCTGGCCTGACTCTTCTGGCCTGAGCAGAACGTGCTCACGGGTGAGGATAGAACAGGTCAAGTGCGGTCACTTTGTCTGCTGCCCTGTGCGAGATGAGAGAGGCTGAAACAAAAGATAATAACTTGCACAGAACAGTGCATTTTTATATCGAAACGAGCATGGCCTGCCATGAGGAGTCGAGGAGGCGCGTCTTATCGCTGACCTTTTCTCCGTGCGCATGCTCTCCAGATTGTATCTCTTTCATGAAAATGGTGCAGGCTGGGCAGTTTAATTTTAGAAATGGAATTGCCTTGATATTGTTTTACGGGTGGCGTCATCTTGAAGGGTTGTTTTTTCCCGGTCAGCCGTTTTTCATGGACACTATTTCTTGCCAGTCATTTTCCATTTCACTATCTGCACCACTGCAGCTTGACTTTGCTTTTGACCTGCTTCCATCAGGGTCAAGCGGCAAACCTCTGGGAAACTGCCTGTTTTTTCCCAGGCTTTTGACTCACTTTGAAGAAAATGAGAAAAACTTTTGCCCTTTGCAGATGATTATTTACTATCTGTGGGGCAGACCCTGCAAAAGTACGTAATACTGTAATGCCTCTTGAAGAAAGTGGCTATATGGACATACAATTTCTTTCTGTGATGTGTAAGACTGTCATAACACAGCAGCAGGCTATAAGCTTATGGTGGTGAAATGATGTGCTGTTTCACGAACAGAGATTATTTTTAAACCACAACACATGGACGGGGTGCTGCTAGAGCTTTGCAATGGGCTGGTCAGGTTACTCTCAGTGGTTTTACTGAAGTGGCAAGAAAACATTTTCTGCTGTGGCTGTATTAGTGCCGCTTTATTAAAGATTAACATTCATTCACAGTTATTGATGAAAGCAAAAAAAAATTCAGGTATTTTATTCATTCATGAGGAAATTACATGCATTATATGCATCACTTTTTTCAGCACATTAACTTTAAAGTAACTATGGCCTAACAACACCTTGGCAGCCACCTGCAAGCTAAAATCATAACAATAGTCACCACCTAGGATACAGTGGCAACTGCCAAGCAACACCTCAGTAGTTACCAGGATACCATAGTAAGCTCCTAGCAACATTTTAGCAACCGCATGTGATATCACACTACCATCCTATCTATATCTTAGTATTCACCTAGGGTATCAACCAATAACATAGTAGATACTATAGTACAAACAACATCTTAGCAACCACCTGAGATCATTCTAGCAACATCTAAGCAACAACCTGCAATACCATAGCAACCTCCTAGCAGCATCAACCACCTGAGATATAGTAAAATAGGTATAGGTATCATAGTAAAATTCTAATTACACCTAAGCAACCTTCTTGAACACCATAGTAACATCCTATCTACACCTTAGCAACCACCTGGTATCTCATAGTAACCTCCTAGCAACATCATAGCAACCACCTGGGATACCATAATGACATTGTATCCACACCTTAGCAACCACCTCAGACACCATCCTAGCAACACCTAAGCAACAACCTGCAATACCATAGCAAGCTCCTAGCAGCATCAACCACCTGAGATATCATAGTAAAATTCTAATTACACCTTAGCAACCACCATAGTAACATCTTATCTACACCTTAGCAACCACCTCAGATACCATAATGACATTGTATCCTCACCTTAGCAACCACCTGGGATACCATTCTAGCAACACCTAAGCAACAACCTGCAATACCATAGCAAGCTCCTAGCAGCATCCACCACCTGAGATATCATAGTAAAATTCTAATTACCCATTAGCAACCACCATAGTAACATCTTATCCACACCTTAGCAACCACCTGGGATACCATAATGACATTGTATCCTCGCCTTAGCAACCACCTGGGATACCATTCTAGCAACACCTAAGCAACAACCTGCAATACCATAGCAAGCTCCTAGCAGCATTAACCACCTGAGATATCGTAGTAAAATCCTAATTACACCTTAGCAACCACCATAGTAACATCCTATCTACACCTTAGCAACCACCTCAGATACCATAATGACATTGTATCCACACCTTAGTAACCACCGGGCATAACTAAGACCATACGGCAGGGTAAACTCTGGTTCAGGCTGCCCTCGTGACAAATTACAGGGTCTAATGCTAAAGCCAGACATCTAAGAATAAGGTGGTGTTATAAGTGAACAATCACTGGCCACCTGATCACTGCTTGGCTACAGCTGAACTTGAGTTCTGATATGAGCTGAGTATAGAACTCAGAGGTCAATTTTTGAAGACCTGGATCAAAGCAGATATTGCTAAATGTGTGGGTGTTTAAAAATGGGAACACTCATCGTCACTATCTGGGTTACATACCTTCATGCTTCCCCTGTTGCTTAAACAATGAACTGTATGGTGGTCTATATTTAACAACAAGGATGCAAGCCTAAGATCACAATGCAGTTATTACTGTCAGTACCCTTAGCATATATGTGCTAAAACAAGGTCTCACCCTCTGCATTGTAATGAACAAGGAACTTCTCTCCTTTTAGCAGTCACCATAATAAGGATTATCATCATAGTCCACTGCATTAAACAAGAACTGCATGACATTTCTGAGATCACGTTCCTTGGTGTAAAATATTCTAATCACATTTTGGGGTATTACAGAACATGCTGCGTTACAGTTCATGTTGCGGTCTAATATAGCTAGTAAGTGAGAGAGAGAAAATGAGACAGCAAAATTATATATATATCATATACTCCATAAGCATTGTATTAGAGACACTTGTACAAGTACTCATTCACGCAAATATCTAATCAGCCAATCACGTGACAGCAGTGCTGCGCGTTTTTTAATCATGCAAATATGGCCAGCAGCTTCAGGTCATATTAGCATCTCAGTGATTTTAATCCAGGCATATTTGTTGGTGCCAGAGAGGCTGTTTTAAATAGTTCTCTAACTGTTGATCTCTTGGGATTTTCATGCACTGAAGGCTGCAAAGTTTACTCTGAATGGTGCAATAAAGAATTAATAATCTAGTGAGCAGCTTGATGATGAAAGATGTCAACAGAAAATGGCCAGACTGGTTCAAGCTGACAGAAAGGCTACATTAATTCAGTACAGTTCTCTCAAGCAGATAAGCATCTCACATTTCAAACCTTGAGGTAGATCGGCTACGACAGCACAAGACCAGGTTGAGTTATTCTTCTGTCATACGAGGACAAAAACTGAGGCTGCAGTGGGAACAGACCCACCAAAACAAAACAGCTGAAGATTATAAAAAAACACGGCTTGATAGTCTGATGAATCTTAAATTATTGAGTGAGGACTGAGTATTGAGCATATTATATTTGTATTGCTCAGAGGGTGCTGGAGCCTATCACAGTGTTCTGTGGGTGGAAGACTGGAAACACCCTGGACAGGCCACCAGTCCTATGCAGGGCAGAAACTCACATTCACATCTAGAGGGGCAATTTAGCATCTACAATACGCTTTTCTCAAATAAAGCCTTCTTCAGCTATTTGGAATCATATGCAATAATCTTTTCTCTGTATTAATTAATTGTGGTGATGGACAAACAGATTGTGACGAGCACTGAGCTCAAATCAAGACAAGGTTTATTTAACAGATTTGTAATCTAACACAGCAGCAACAAGAGCAAAGCGGACATAACAAGGGCAAGGCAGAGTCAGAGTGAAGAAACAGGAAGGCGTCAAAACCAGGCAAACAATCAGACCAGCAAAAGTACGAAAAGGGCAAAGACAAAAGAGTAAATCAGCGAATCAGAATAAAGTCAAAACCAGAGTAGCAAACAAGATCGAAACGCTCAGTAAGCAGGAGCATGTATACAAACAGACTAAATTATCTCAGATCTAGAAAACGGAACAGGATTGGTAGATGGTGGACATGTGAAAGTGAAGTCATAACTCTATATTATTACCTCTATTATTGATAAAGCAGTGATATAAGAGTAATAAGTGTTTTATGCTTCCACTGAGCAAAAATTCACATTTACAGCCCTGTTCCAAATTAGCTGATGAAAAAAAAGCAACACTGTTTAAGGTGAGAGTAACTTTAGCCTCCTGCAGATGGCGTTGCACAAGGATGGTGGGGCTATAGTACCTGCAGGGTGTGCAATGGGATTTATTGACTGAGATAAAGTGGTACAGTGCTCGTCCCATGTGTGGGAAATGCAGGTGTTAATGATTGGCAAAAAGGAGTGATCTCATTTGGGTGTGCCAAAATGCTTATTCCTTCACATGCAGCCTAAAACACAGATAAGGTCACAGCTACACTGCATGGATCTACACTGCTGTCAGATCTTCACTGTTGTCCCATTAGCCGTGAGACTGTCTTTCATCCCTTAATCTCTTTTAGCTTTCGCCAACGAGTAAAACCCAGTCTGAGATTTACTCTAGTCTCTGGCTCTCTCACTCTAGAATTTTCTCTTCCTTGTTCTCTCCTACAATGGCTTCTCCAGCTTCTTTGCAGCCTCTGCCTTAATGTCCACAGCTATTTCTCCACAGCTAGCTGAGGACCCATAGTTGCTAGTCTGTAGGATGACCTCCTTAAACCTAATGCAGTTCTTGCAAAAGATCTCGTTTGTTCTTCCAAAGTTACATAGTGCTAGGTGTCCGCGGCCCGTAGTGACAGTGACGGACAAAAGCCATTCTCCATATCATAAATCAGTGTAGCATGAATATAATAGATTTTTAAAGCTTTTATATTATGGTCAAATTGTTGCATATTGTTGCATTAAGCAATCTTTTCATTTGTTTGGCAAGACTTGTTCACAAGACTTCACAATTCATGGCTATGAAGCCAATCTGAGAGAGAGAGAGAGAGAGAGAGAGAGAGAGAGAGAGAGAGAGAGGGAACAAAGTGCTACTGTAAACGGAAATTGCAGATGAAAGGCTGACGATATGAGGGGATTTGGATGAATGATTGCCTGTCTTTGTGGTCCTGTTGTGCCCTAATCCGCTTCTGCCTTTGTAGAAAGTACAGTCATCATATTGTGGGCAAAGCTGACACTTTTTTAAAAATGGAAATGAAGAGTGAGAAGAAGGCCTTTTACCGCACTCCCCTCGTCTCCCCATAGGAACCTGTCAGCCCAGTGCTACTCACAAGATTATTACAGCAGATAATCTTGCTGTATGGCTCTTAAAATAGAGGCTCATGGAGAAACTCAGGGCAGTGTGACAGAACAGAGCAGCAGACAGTAATCAGCGATGCTGTTTTCTCACATTTGTGCAGTAATTAAAGTGACGCATTAAACAGACGTTTGTCCAATCACATTTTCTATTCATCCTAAAAGGGAAAAAAAGGTCAAATGGGGTCAGCCATGTATTCAGCACTGCTTTTTATTGCACCCTCTCAGTTCATTTGTTGGTAATTGTAGCTATTTGAGAGGTTCAAACTTGTTCAAAAAATGTTTTGCTCAGAAGATAAAGGGGGCGCAGGTGTGTTTATAGACTGAGCGTACTACAAATTTAGTGTTACAGTAGAGAAGAGAAGAAAGGTCTGCTCGACAATATTTTAAAAAAGACTAATTATTACAGTATAAACAGTCCAAATGATGTGCAGGGTTGGGAGGGATTATATTCCTTTGGAATTGTAACCTAATCCAAAGGATTAATATGTTAAAGTGGCATAACAAGATTATATATGTTGCTTTTAGATTGCTTGTTTCTTGGTGTAGTTGAACATGGGCAAAATAATGTAAGCATAATCAACAAGAAAAAAATATGTATTTGTTAAATTTTGTTTAATGAAATTAAATGATAGATTTGAGACGATTTATTGTCCAATTTATTTGTCTGACATTTTTCAGAAGGTATTCAAGGACTGTGGAGAAGGTAGGGATGTAAGAAGCTAATAAAAAGTAGGGGAAAAACTCCAGTTCATTGTGCAGCACAACCATAATCTGCTCTTTTGGCATTTTGCGTCATTTGTTGAAAAAATCTGGTGGATATCAGTTTTAGAGACACCTCTGCATCAATAATCATTAAATACACTAATTTTCAATGAATAGTGATATCCAGAAGGAAGTGTGCGGTTGCAGTGCTATTGGGAAAGAAGATAAAGGTTACCAGGAACAATAAATGCTAACACATTTAGACTGATATGGGCAATTTTTATTGAGCTACACATACAGAAGTATGTACATACACATACTCGCAGTATGGCTTTTTACGCTGCCATGTCAGTGTCTTGTGGGTGACCTACCCACCAGTGTTTTTCCTTTTGGATGGAACAATTCGTGCAACTATTCCTTTGATGATGAGTGTATTATTTGACTAGTAGACTCTTTTAAAAACTGACTTGATCACCCGCTGCTTACTGCTAAAAGGTCTGTCTTAGCTTATATAGTTCCTTTTGCTGCATCATGCTTGGACATTTTCTTTGTGGTGTTATTTACAGACGCTACCTAACTCTAAAGTGGTTTCAGCAGTCCATACAAATCAACAAGTCTTATTCATACAAATTTTACATGCCATTATTTTCACCAAAAACCCTATCATGTGAAATAATGAATGAAGAAGTCACACATGCAAACTGAGGCATAGTTTCTGAACTGATAATGTTGCTTCACTAAAAATCCAGCATGTTAACATTTGCTAGACAATGTGTAGAAGAATAAAAGAGTTCAGTTACAGTTCCTGCTGTATAATCCTTTGGGACAACACTGCAGATCTGAGTTCTGTCAGTAAAGGTAAAATAGTTATTCAAATGGAATCTTATTTAAAAGATATAGGGTGAAGAAAAGGCATGATCCTCTGCTGGGGGGGAGGGGGAAATTATGATTAGAATTTTTTTACTAGTGTAGTCTGAACTTTTTGCCACATGATTCAAATTAAATTCACAGATTCACTAAAATTCTAATAAAGATTTTAGCTTTAATTCTTTTTTTATTTTTTTTTATTTTAAATCTGAGGAATACACACGCTTTTAAAAATCAACTCATTTACATGTCAAAGAGCAACATTTCATTCCGAAGTCAACAGAATTAAAAGGTTTACTGATAATAAACATCGCTTGACTTTTCAATTCATCTAGTTAATATTTTATTACTAATATCAGGGGTAAAAAAGATATTTACAGTAGTATATTGCATTTCGACTGCTACAAATTTAATATTGACTTATGATTAAATGTCATTTTTGTACAGGTGTACAGTAATTTCTTTTGTAATGTTTTTGTACATTAAAATCAGGATTAAAATCACATCAACACATCTTGTAACAAAATCAATTTGAACATGTACCTAGAATCTCAACGTTACATTTATAGCATTTAGCTGACACTCTTATCCAAAGTGACCTACAAGGATATTAGTTTTTAAAGGTAGGCCAATGTGGTGTAAGAAGTCTTGCCCAAGGACTCTTATTGGTGTAGCACAGTCTCCCACATGTAGTGGTGGCTTCCTGGTGGGTAGTGGGGTTATCCGCTGAGTTACACCAACCATGTCCACATGTCAAACAACTCTTCACTTTGAATTCCAAGCTAAACCAACATTCCATTCACAGGAGGAGGCTTTGCCACACATGGTATTGCCTGCAGAAAAAAAGAGGCTGTTTTGAATACAGTGTTGGTTGAAAGTGTATGATGTCAATAAAGTTTTCTCCTGTAACACCTACATCTACATTTTCTTATGTCTGATTTCCTTCTACTGAACTCCTCCAACAGCAGAAGGTTTGCTATGCTGTTTTCGCTAAAAATGGTTTCGGTTAACGTATTTTTCAGCTATACAATATATACTCCAGGAATCCTCCAAGGAACAAGCATGTTGTTAAATTTGGTAGGATTTAATGACGGAAATATAATTTCTTTGTAAAACTGAAAAAGAACACACATATACATACAGGTAAGTATCTATAAGAACTGTTGTACATCCACAAGAAGCTGTTGATATTGTATATATAAAAACATACACCGAAGCCATGTACCAAACCAAAGAAATAAATGTTACAAACACATAAATAAAGATGTAAGCAGTACAACACTTACGGATGAAGTCGTTTTGTGGGTATTAAAGCACAGGATAGACAGGATTGCAATATGTACAAATGCTAGTAGTCCATGGCAAACAATGGAAATTCACTGGCACTTCCTGTTCCTGTTAGTGCACTTCAATGACTATACCACCAGGTGGTGCTAAACAGAATAAACAAAGAACTAAGGCAAAACAACTACTACCGAATCCAATACTTTTTCCATGATGCTCAGTCCAAACAAATCAAAACATATGCTTTTTACTGACTTGCTAATCTTTAAACTTGCTAGTTTTTGAGGAAGTGTGACTAACGCTTGACTAACACAGTAGAAAATATCATTTAAACCACATCTGCTTCTTATTGAGGAAATTATTCAAGCGATCTTTTGGCGGGGGGATTATTTGGAGGCAGTTTGCGGCAACATCTCAAAACCAAACAAAGGTTAAAACATGCTGGAAATTCTTGTTTATGAACAAGTAAACTGTTATTATTACCCCTCTCTTTGCTCTTAATGTTACAGTAAATCTGCTGGTGTGTTTATGAATCCGGCCCAGTGTGTATTCGGTCTGCTTTGTTTGTGTGTTCCTCCAAACTCTGCTGTATGTGGATGTTTTAAATATTAGAGAAACTGCCAGCTGAGTTTACCTGCTCCCTCCTGTGCTCCTTAAAGTGATTTAAAGCACTGTGATAGCTGTTACATTGCATCTCCTCCGAGGCCTGGATAATGGAGAATCATATTTTCCACGGGCATTTTCACTCGTTTGCTTGTTAGTGGTTTATTGATCTAACGGAACTCATCAAACCAGGTTCTGTCACACCCCCAGAAAATTAGCTTTCTCATAATAGCAAAGGATTGGTTTTATTCTCACATCTGTTATCCGTAGCAAAAAGGAACTTTGGATTTCTTTTCCTTTTTTCTTTTCTATTTAACCTTGAGGCCATTTCCTGTGCCTTGGTGTGCATCCCAGTGAGCTCACGGATGTTCTTTGTCGTCTGCATTAAATCGATTCTCATTTTAATACTGATGCAGCTCATAAATTAAAGGTACAAAGCCGAGAAATACAGGGAAACATATTACAGAAGAACAGCACAGGAAGGAACAAGGGGAGCTGAATTTGTCAATTCTTGTTAAAGTTACAGTGGGGGAAAAGAGCGCCAAAAAGCTGTTTTTTACTGTTGGAGGAACGAATGTGTCGATTTAAATGCCCTCTGTTGTAAAATTACACACATATATCCACATGAATAATTTTGGGATGTGTGGTTTTCCTTTATCTGTGAAGAAAGTACAGAGACGTCCCTGTTCCCAAATTTGGGTTTATTATATAATAATAATAACAATAATAATAATATAAAATATATGATATATATGAAAATATATGATGATAGTTTAGATCTTGGTTGTACATACACTCATCATCAAAAGAATAGTGGCACAAATAGTTGCACCCAGAAGAAATGAAGTTGGTCGGTAGGTTTGACATTGTGAGACATATAAATGATTCAGGTAGGGGCCTTATCGCTGTACTTGACTGACCCAACAGCCACTACTGCAGACATGCAGCGAGCAGTGATGTCCTCCATGAGCCATCCTGTTAGTGCCAGCACCATTAGCAGACGGCCGCATGGCGGAAGACTACATGCACACAGACCGTTACAATTACTACCATTAACACCACATCAGTGGTGTTAATATATGGATTGTATGGACCGGATGTCAAACAGGTGTGTTGAAGAATTAATAATGTTAACGTCTTACATCAAACCCTTATTTTGAAAATAAGGCAAAATTGAAATTGTCTTTCCATGATATGGGCCCTCTTTGGTTTGAGATTGAAGTTAGGATCATGGTGGACAGTAAGACTCCTTTACTTGAGTACTGTACTTGAGTATAGCAGTCAGTGGACCAAATTATAGTGTATAGTGTTCCATGGTAATTCCAGTAAACATTTTAAACAACGCTGAGCCTCAAAATATTTGAGCTTGTAGTAGTAGTGTTTATGATATCGCTGGTCAAATTACTTCCTATGGTTAATCGTTTTGGGCTGATGCCATGTCTCAACGTCTATGACATGGGTTGTTTCAGAGTCATTAGCTTCTGTAAATGCATTGTGAGCGGTGCACTTTTCCATCTCTGGTTAGGATTTGGTTGAATACATATTACAGTTACGGCATTGAGCTGACGCTCCTATCCAGAGGCACTTACAAGGTTATCTATTTTTAAACAATGTAGTGTTAAGAGTTGTGTCCAAGGAATCTTACTGGTGTAGCACAGCATAGTCACCCAGACTGGGATTCGCCCTCAGTCTCCCACATGTAGCGGTGGCTTCCTGGTGGGTAGTGGTGTTACAGCTGCCGTGACTAGGCCTTTACACTGCCATCCATTCAGCATCATGTTCCATAACAGTTAACATACTCTGATTTGCAAATCATGCTTTGTGCAGCTATCCTGGTTTTCATTTAGTAATAATCACAGAATCCTATTGTGATTCACTTCTGTCTTTGGCTTGCTCATTGCTGTCACCAATATCATCTCAACCCACCCTCCCCCCTCTCTCCCTCTGCTTTGGTGTGGTGGAAAGCCTGCTCTTGTTTGAGGACACGATGCATTTGGTTGGCGTGGCTGCTGCAGATTGCGTCTGTCAGGACGGATTACTGGCACTGTGAGAGTGGAGTTGTGAGCAGGCCTACTGCTCCTGAAGCACCCTGTGGTCTCTAGCCATTGTGTATGATGCAAGAAAGCTCTCCATCGTAGAGGGGAGTGATGTTCTTTCCGGTTCTTAATGGTTTATTTTAAGAGGCTCTGTTTTTCCACCTCTGGCCTGCTCTGCTGTTAATCTTAATACGGGGGATGATCCTGTGTATTTGATGTCTTGTTAGTGTTTTATGGATGTAAATGGCTCTCTGCTAAATTCTATATATGTATATATATTTAATGCATGCTATATGGGAATATTTGGGATCTTGTAATGCAAGAAGAACATGAAATGCACAAAGAAAAAAGTATAAGTGCTTGACTGCTTTCATTTACTGGCAGTGAATTCTGCACTTACTTTCATTAAAAAAAAAAGAAAATGAAAACACAAGGGAAACACAAAAAATCTCTTTTTTTTTTTAAAAGTTTAATTAAATTTGTTCAGAAAATTTATGCAAAATTAGTATGGTCATTTTTCTGGCCAAGGTTAGTGACAAGAAATGGAAAATTATTAAGATAAATCATGAGAATATGAAAGCGTCTGGTCAAATGTCTTCAAATGGTTAATTTCAAACTGCAAAAAAGTTTAATAAATCCTCTACAGAGAATGCACATAAACATGGCCCAAATCAGGGAAGATCTGGGAGGGAGGGATGGGAGGCATCTGGGCGCAGAAACAAGACGATACCCCAGGGGCCGTGACTTGAGGAGCTACCACAAACAAGATAGCTTGGTGAGTAGCCACTGGTGAGGTAGCTCTGGATGGTGCTGTGAGGGCATTCATCTATGAGCCAGTGCTCACACTGAAAGAAAGCTTGAGGGTCTACGTTGACAAGCCAGTGCCCCTTGGGGCCTTGAGCAGAACCTTAAGGGTAGACATCGATCAGCCAGTGCTCACCAAAACACTGGAGGGAGTCTGAAGAGCTTGCAATGAGAAGTCGGTGCTCTCGAGGGCCTTAAGCAGAACCTTGAAGGCAGGCATTGGTGAATCAGTGCTTTCCAGAGCACTAGGTAGAGCCTGGAATCCCGGCACTGTCTTACCAGCAATCTCTGGAGACGTGGGTCCAGAGGAGGAACCCAGAGCTGGCTGGTAGATGTAAACTCTGAGACACAAGAACTAACGCATCAATGGCATAGCTGCCCTATAGCAGACTGAATGGAAAAAGCTCCAGTGAGTCAGGCATGTTGCTATGATAGCCCACACGTGAGCCACCAAGTCTGTGTTATTTGGCTATTGAAGCTACTTAGCTCTACAGTATTCTACAGTAAATGTCCGACTGAGGTGCAAATACACACACATAAGCCTACACAGCACTAGCTGACTATCACTAAAAGCTCACAAAAGGGCCCTTGTGACAGCCACACAATACAAGGCAAATGCAAATGACAGATTGTTATGATTTCCCTATTTACCATCCTTTATATCAAACAAAGCAGAAAGCGTAATGCACTTTCTCCGAGCTGCCCAGTGAAGGGTCTTTTGGAGGCTTTGTGGCAGGTTTTCATCAGCCGTTGTTAAGGTTATGCACACAGGATATAGAATCTCCTTACTGAAATGAAAGCGTGTGAAATGAGCTTTCTGCTTTGTTGTGCTGTGTATTTTGTTTTGCAGCCTCTCATCTTATTACTGAGGGGACCAGATTTGGTGAGACGCTGCCATGGCCTCATGATAAAATGAGATGAAGCAGAATTGCAACTGTTTGAGCAGTTTTTTTTATGTATCTTAAAAGGCCTCCGATTCAATCCGCTGAACCTCAGCCTTCATTAACTGTGACAATATGTGGCACAGCGCAGAAAACTGCTAAATCGTTACAGCCCAGAATGGACAAAGTTGACAGATGCTTTTGTTTTCTCAAGACTTGACTGCTGTTCTCGATGGGTTACCAAAAAAAAAAAAAAAACAAAAAAAAACACATGATTGATAGGCTGTAGGTTGTCCAGAATGTCAGAATCAGGGAGTTTACAGAAACACACGAAGGAAAACCTATCACACCAATTCTGGCAACACTGTATTAGCTTTCGGTTACATTTAGGACTGGATTTAGGACTTGAACATGAACTAATCTTTTTTCTACTTTTTCGTATTTAATCCATACTCATATATAACAAAACTCTTCATTATTCATATCGTACCATTTATCCTATGAATATACATTGATTCTAGTGTGGAACAGCTGACAAGGACACAAGCGAACATATGCACAATAAGACAAGGGACAGAAAAGTGTGGTACATTTGGGCCCATAAATAAAGTCCCAAAGTTTTAGTTCCTGGCTTTATGCGTTATATTCCAATTGCTTAGGTATAAAGCTAAATGTTAAACATTTATCATGAATGTTGTTTCTGTGAGCAGTACACCAAAATAAAATACATCAAGTTACTTTAGTAATGCAGTATATAATATAATATAATGATTTTTTAGAACATCAAAAAAGCTGAAAGCTGGAACATAAGCTGAAATGGTTGCTTTAGTGCACCCGTGTTTGTGCTGCTATGTGTATTACTTGACAGTACCAGACGGTTCTAGAAAGTTCTAATACATTTTGCAAACTTCTAGGAAATTCCAGACAGCTCTGTAAACTTCTCATGGGTTCTTACAGTTCCATTTGAAGTCTGTGCATCACTGAGTGTATCGCAGATGTTCTGGAAAATGACTTTTCAAAGCATCATTGTTCTGACCACACAAACAAGTATAGTCATGTCAATTTTAGGCCTAAGAAATGAAAGAAAGCACACTTATTAGCCAGAAACAAGAAGAAAATTAAACATTTGTAACCTAGAGTAATTAGCTTGGTCATATACAGCACAAAATTGAACCTCACTTCGTCTCTTTTGTGTTTTTAATTGCATTTTTATGGATAATGAGACTATCGTTTGAAGATAATGAGAGTTTTCCCAGGATGAAATGTGATTAGATTACAGTAGTGCAACATGTTCATGTGATCTACTTTATCTCTTGGCTTTTCTAGTAGTTTGTTAGCCATTTGTTAGTACATCACAGAATCTAATGAAAGTCCACAGGAACAATAAAGTATTTTGATTTTGATTCTGTTTGCTCACGAGGAGTTAATGAAGATCTTTTTGTGGCTAATTCCTAAAGCCACTATAATGTGCAGTCCCTTTTGTAGCTAAGAAAGTTAGTTATGATGAAGACAAACTAAAAAACGTAAGGTGCACAGCATGCAGACCAGAAAAATCTGGCTACCTCAAATGCTGAACCTACACTATATAAGACTTTCAATAAACATGATATCGAGGCTGGAGAACTATGATCAAAACCCAAGAATCTCAACCTGTCTCCTGTGTACGTGTCTGACGTCACTTCCAGGCGAGAGTATCACTGGCTTCGTTCTGTTTGACTGCCGCTTCTCCCCATGTCCCGCATGTCTTGTGTGGTGTTTTTGGTTGTTTTCTGTGGAACAAGGCTCAGGCCTACGCACCAATTGAACTTGGCTCCCTTACCCTGGTTACTCTGCCCTACATGCTGACTGAACATGGCTGCTTTACCGCGGCTACTCTGCACTGCACGCCGACTGAACGTGGCTGCTCCACCCTGGCTACTCTGCCCTGCACGCTGACGGAACGCGGCTGCTCCACCCTGGCTACTCTGCCCTGAACGCAGACTGAACGCCGTTTTGGAGCCGCATATTTTGGGTTCTTCGGTCCGATACATATGGGTCATTTTCAGTTTAGGCTGAAGTTTTTCTACCTGACAGTTTGTGCCGCAAAATTTGACGTATTCAGCCAAAGTTGAAGAATTTGCAAACAGCATGATGCACCTACCCATATTGTTATTCTACAGCAGATTGATACATAATAAATCTTTTTTCAGTTTTTCAGTTATTCATGTAGGGTAGCTCTCTCATTAGAGTTGTAGCTCCTCTAATACTAATCCCACTGCAAACAATGTACATAACGCATCAACAAGTCCCCCTGGCATTTGCTCCAGCTCTCCACAACACCACAATCACAAATAAGCTTACCTACTAACACAAAAAAGCCTAATTAGTCAAAGCAGGTGTCCTGGTGGATAGTTGTTACAGATACATGTAGACACTGCGGCTCTTGTTGGATTCAGTTGAGTAACCATACTTTTAAAAGGGCCTTAGGAGCTGCCAGGTGTTTCTGCAAGGTTTGTTTAATGTAAGGTCTACACAAAAACCTTAACCAGAATGTCCCTGAAGAAGTCGGTTTTAACAACATAACACTCACAGAACACAAACGCAAACGTTTTAATGAGCCACGTTTAACCCAAGCAGGAGGCACCGTTATTTACCAGTGGTGATTATGTACTGTCAATACATTCAAAGCGGAGCTAAGTGTGGTTTGTGCTGGGCGAATGAAAATGTTGCTGATGTTGAAAGCACTCTCAGTACAGAGCCAGATCCGGTTCCTCTCATATCAGTCCTGTGACCATAATTTCACCACAAGTGAAACATTGCTTACTACCTTCTACATTCTTGTCAACACCTACACCTTCTGTAGCTCCATAGAAATTAATCAATAAAATATGCATCTATGTGGTCAGAAAAATAAGAAGGTAAAAGTTTCAATTGACTGATTGGGTGGGAGGTGGGTTCTACCCATGTCCACACTCATTTGGCTAACAAAACTATCCATAGCCAGCAGCCTACGGTGGGCAATACGTTAACAGCCATCCATGTACCAAGAGTATTAGCAATACCCCTGGCAGCTGGATCTCATTATGGTAGCTTAGTTAGCAATCCCATGCCTATTATTGCAGTATTATTTTTTAAATGCAATGTTGCCATCTATTTGTTAATCACATTTAATTTGTTCACTGACAGCTAGCTAGCTCTACAGACAAGCTGCTTGTAAGTCTGTAATAGCATAATTAGAGGTTTATGCTTTAATGGGATCTGTCAGTTGACAATATAGTATAATTAAATATCAACCTACCAAGTTTAAATGTACAGTTTCACTAACAAACATGGACAGCATAGTGTTGTAGTGGGTAGCTCTGTCATCTGGGTTCGAATCCTGGCTGGGGAGCGTCCATGGTCCTTTCTGTGTGCAGTTTGCATGTTCTCCTGACGTATGGTAAGTTTCCTCATACAATCCAAAGACTTGTCCTCAGATGAACTGGAGATGCTGAACTGCCCCAGGTGTGAGTGTGTTTGTGTGAACTGAAGTCTATGAACAGTGGTCCGGAGGGTCATGGGTTAGATTCCTTGAACCCCTAGTAATGACTACAGTGGCCTTGAGCAAGGCACCTAACCCCCTATCTTTTCTCTGGGTGCTGTGGATAGGGCTGCCCACCACTCCGGGTGGGTGTGCTCACTGCCCCCGTGTGTGTGTGTGTGTGTGTGTGTGTGTGTGTGTGTGTGTGTGTGTGCGCGTGTGTGTGTTTTACTTCACGGATGAATTAAATGCAGACAACAAAGTCCTCTGTGTGCAAACACAAAAGGAATATACTGGCCATGAACTACTACTCGGAGAATGGTTGGCCTTTTGTAAGTGTTCAGCTGCATTGTGTTTCAGAGCAGTGAGTACAGTACAGCATGAAAGGTTTGATGGTTTAGTTTAAGGTTAGGGGTTAAGTTAAAGGTCAAAGTGCAAGACGTACCTTGTGGTTAATGAGCACTACAGCTCAGGGGGAATATCTATTAGCATGTCTCCTTGTGCTGATTTTGATGGTCCTGAGTCTTCTACCAGAGGGAAGTGGCTGGAAGAGGTGCTGTCCAGGATGAGAGGAGGGGTTAGTTGTAACTTTGCCAGCACACTTCATCAGCCTTCTGTTGTAGATGTCTTGACGTTTTGCCAGACTACGTCCAAGGATCCGCTTTGCTGTCTTGATTATGCTCTGGAGTTTGGCACGTTCTTGTGAGGTAGAGGAACCAAACCAGATGATTATGGATGATGTGAGGATGGAGTTGATGGTCTCTGTGTAGAGCTTGATCATTAGGCTCTGCAGCAAGTCAAATTTGTTCAATTCTTCTCTAAGGACTTGTCGTCTTCTACACAAGGTTTTTTCTACCCTGTGTGAACATGTTAGCTTGTCTGAGAAATATATTAGCAATGTTTCTGCACTGTTCTAGAAATATTTAGGGAACATTGTACTATGAGCCAACAGCAGAGCTATCTAGTACAATGCAGAATGCTGATGAGGACTCGTGTGTATAGTGTTCAAACTGACCTATAGTGAGCATGTACTGATGACGTAGCACTGCTAATTCCCAGCTGTGACCCATGTGCCAATGTTTAGCCACCTCATGGTGAGCAACACACAAAGAGCTTATAACAGAGGCTGATCTTGCTTCTCACCAAATGTTCTGTTTATTATGTATATTGTTTATAATTATCCAGGAGATGAGGAAAGTGAATATTAGGCTATGATGGATCAAGATGTACTTTCTGACTTGTACACCTGTCTGCCCTCTCTGGTCTGCACTGATTAGCTCTTTTTATTGAATGGACTATGCAGTTAATAATGGAACTGGCTGTGCTCTAATCTTCTTTACCCACCAGATCTGGTAAAGCAAACACAGATAGCAGTAAAGGTCACCACAAATGTATATTAATGCATTCGAGCCTTTGGCCATTCCTTTCTCCCATTCTCTCTCTCGCATTCTTTTAATTTTCATTTACAATGCTTCACTGGCATGATTATCGATCTAAAATTGTAATTTAGCTAGAGAAATGCTAAGAGTGCATAGTAATGCAAAATATGTATTTGCTAGTATGTATTTAAAGTGGCTTATAATGAAATTAAAAGAGATGTTTAGAGGGTTAAAATGTTACTTATGAAAATTAAGTATAAAAAAAAAAATTAAACATACTGTAACAATGAGGGTATGCATAATTTTTATCATAAGCATAAAATATTAAAGGTACCACCATTTTTCCACATGCCACATTATTATTACCTGTTAAATTCAGCGAATATTCAGCCAGTATAGGTGCATTACAGTGTGCACTAAAAAGGGTGCTGTCAATACAACATGTGCACTGTCACTGTCATTTGACGGGGGTGCACAAACTTTGCACACAGCTGTATCTGACACCACTGTGATGGATGTTTCTTATTTACCATGCTCTAGACAGAGTTGACATATGTAGCTACCTTAACTCATTTTGCCAAGTGTAGCATTCAGATTTCCAACAGAATGTATTATTAATGGATTTTTCCTGCTGTCGTTACATTAATTCATCACTTACATGCTAATGTACATTCTCTCTCTCTCCCTCCCTCTGCAGTCCTCTGCAGTCAGATGAATAGTTAAGCACATCCTCATGTGTGAAATTTCTCTCTGCTGATGGTCCATGAGCGATGCCATAGTGAGGCATATGGGATTTCCTCTTTAATGATAGCCACAAGCAAAAGAAGTCTTTAATCAGCTGTTCCACAGTGCTGTCATCATCATCAGCTGAGGGCTTGTTAGCTTGGACTTCATCGCAGTCCTACTCAGCATAGAAGACTAAAGATCTCTGTGATTTGTACATTCAGCACAGCAATGCATTCTCCAGTCTCCAGTAAAACATACAGAGCCCAGACTCCAGCGCTTCTCAGGCTAATCTCAATCTGTCTAGTTGTCTGTAGCATATGCTCACTTACCAAAAACGATCATTTCAAAGGAATATCACATAGCTCACTTATAACAGAAGCCAATGAGCTTCTGAGAAAGCTTTGGATGTGAAACTTTTTTTTTGATGAACTCTCATCGCAAAAGTGATTGGTCTCTGTTAGAGCAAACTGAAAAAGGAAATGTATAATAAAAATCATATTTTTAGTACTATTATTATTTATTATTAATAATCTTATAGAGAGTGGGCATCTTTAAAACCACACGCCCTAACAATAAGGTACTGCTACAGCCTGTGGTTTTTTAACCTTTAGGTAATTGTCGTATTTTAATAAACACAAAAATTCCTTAACTAAACTAAACATTTTTTTTTAAATATGTCAAGTATTACTGCCCGTCAGGCTATCTTAGATCAAGATGGATGAATGCGTGGATTTGACTAACAATGTCTATATAGTTATGCTTTAAAGAAAATGATTTCTCTGGCTTAGGCTATTCATTTACTTAGTGCAGTATCAGGATCAGGATCAGGCTATGGTATGACGTGTGCAGGTAAGATTAAAGAAGGTATAATACCAAATTACAAGACAAGACAAGAAGTCAAAACAAGCAATGGGACGATTTAAAGGTAAACATACCCAAAAGGGAGATCCAAAATCCCAGTCCAAAAAAAATACTGAGATAATAATAAGAAGAGTCAGGCAGGGTCTCTACTTAATATACAGGCACCATATTTTGCAAAGAGCTAGACAAAGCAAACATCTTAAATAGACCACGAACCAGGTGACACAAATCAGTAAACAGGTGAGATTGACATGGGATAGATTGCTGCTTGCATACTGGAGGTCATATGCTCACCTAGGGTATCCTGGGAAAAAGAGTTCCCAATGGCTAGGCTCAGTACTTAGCCAAAGGAATGTGTGACACTTATAAAGTGATAAACTGAATCAGGTCATATGAGAACTGACTTGGCAATAAGACTAGTTCTACACAGACAGAGAACATTATAAACTAGTAACAGAGATTTAAAATTGAGCATTATTAGTTGAGCATTACTAAAAGTTGAGCATAACAGTTGAGCGTTATTAGTTTTTGCCTGACTCTGATATGAAGAAGTCTAGTTTTCCCAAATTTAATGAAGGTTTTCAGCATCAAGGCCTTTAAAACATTACAAAGTGGTGGTTATAAATCGTTGAGAACTTGGGTTAGATGATAATTTCCATATAATATTTATTCACAGAAGTTCTATCCGAATGGTGGACAAATGCCAGGTGTGTGACATTCCAGTTTTACACTGTGTAAGTCAACTGAATTACCTTTCTGTTGGGTTTCACAGTACACTGCAGAGCAGTCATAGGTGAGCATCAAGCACAGTGCTGGAGCAAGATAGCAGAGTTGAGGGGAGCCAGGGTTAACCGCACACTTCCCTGCTAGCCCATAATATCATCTGGTATTCAGAATCCACACAGGTGGAATTGACCTGTCCATGGTCCGCACATAAATTCTGTTGTAGCAGCTGCTGCCAGACTAGACAAGCTTTATGAAATGTTGGCAAGAATCCTATTCAATCAAATGCAAAAATGTAGCACATTCTGTTTGGATTCACTATATTCAGTTAAGTTTTCTCATTTAAATGAGCTGAATGTCCTGAGAATTTGGCTGTTGGCACTTGTTTAAATAAGCTGGCAGAAGACTTCCAGTGTCTGCGTGCCCACGTTCACCACAGTAAAAAGCAGAATTGTGTAGAATCAGAGAAATCTGCATGCCCCTTTTGCTTATGTAACAGTATGCATAATAACCAAAAAGTAAAGCAAAGAAGCCCTGAAGGTCACTCACTGGATATTTAGCTGTCTCTCCTTAAATTCTCATGCAATAAACATTCATAAAATATTTGGCCTGCATGGCATCATGCCTAAAAGACACAAAGAAAGCTGCAGCTTAACATATTTCATAAACACAAACATTCTCTACCTATCGTTATGGAAAAAGGCAAAATCACATCACAAAGAAAGCCACTCTCTTCATCTAACTGGCCATGTAACCCTTTGCTAATGTTGTGGCAGTTACATTCCAGTGCCATTCCAGTTTCTTATTTGACTTTCCATGTTCCACCTTAAATGGTGAAGCAGTTACCTTCATGCAGCTCAGATGCCACAATGACACTGCTGCACCGTTTAAGGTAGAGCCATGTCATCTCTGAGGTCTCTCCACCACTGAAATGCCTCGCCGTATAAAAACTTGCTTCTCTATTCTTTAAATCGTCTCTTGTTTGATTGTGTTTCAGTCATTTCTTCTTCTTGGCAGTGAAAGACATTCAGCATGTAGCTGAACCCCCGCCACACACCTACTGTTTGCTCATTGTAATAGTGTTGCATGGCTCAGTCCAAGCCACTTTGTTTAAAAGTGTATTGGGTTACAATGTCAAATTGAATGACTAAAGTTTCAGTGGTTAATGTTATGTTTTTAAACTGGTCTAAATATTTTTAAATATTTTGGATTGTTAATCATTTGCTGACTTCTCAGGAGTAAAAAAAATGACAAGTTTAATCATTTTTATAAACGCGTTACAAGAGAAATTGAGGCAAAAATGCCAAGACAACAGCTAATACAAAATCAACTGCAATACTTAGTATTAGTATTTGCCAGATTAACTACCTGATTACAGCCCACCCTTTTATTTCTGGCTAATTCCAATTTGTGTACCTGTTCTGCCATCACAATGGAAACTTTAGTTAGCTGTCACTGAGCAACCTAGGCTAAGCAGGATGATAGCATTATCATGAAACTACTCAGCCAATCAGATTTTTTCACCATGTAACACTACATTCACAATAGCAGGCAGCAAGTAGCTTATGTTGGCTCAAGTTTGATTCTTGTGGGTGTGTTAGAGGCCACTTGCGTTGTCACATGTGGGTGTGTACTAAGTCCAGGAATGCTGGCTACATATTATTATTAACAAACAGATTTGTATAGAAACTTAACTTGCAGTTGTGGTTAGTTTTATTGGCTGGTTACCATGCTGGCTACCCTAGCTAGCCTTAAGTAACTTAACTCCCAAGAGACACTAACACTATCTGCTGGTGACCTCAGAACCCTGTGTCTGCAATTGGCTCAAAGAATTTGTTGGGGTCAATTGTTTAGAATGTCGGTTCACCGCGTCACAATTTATTTACATAAAATTCTTATCATAAAATCGTAACTAGATTTTGTCATTTCTTGCTCTCTCACTGTCTCGTTTCTGCTTGTCTCTAAATTGTGGCTACAAATCCCGTATTCCCATAGGAAATGACTGGTCATGAACGTAATATGCAAGATGATATCATGCAAAGTGATGATAAAACATGGTGTGTCGTGTTAATATATCTAATAAAGGGAGAACTTCCTAAGAAATCATGCGATCCACAGAAAAGCGCTGATTCAGTGTTCAAAAGCAACTGAACAGCCTTAAAGGTTTAAAATTCTGAGCTACTGACCAGGATTAAGCTGTTGTAGCTTGGAGAAGAACCTATTCCTTTTCACTACCATTTAATCCCACAACACCTAACATCCAACTTGTCCATGCAATTGAACTAAATTTCATGTAATGTGAACAACACAAAATCTCATTGCGCTACAGTTTCTCATTATGTTAAATGGAAC
The DNA here is from genome assembly GCA_024036415.1 of Prochilodus magdalenae. Taxonomy (NCBI): domain Eukaryota; kingdom Metazoa; phylum Chordata; class Actinopteri; order Characiformes; family Prochilodontidae; genus Prochilodus; species Prochilodus magdalenae. The sequence continues at coordinate 260,286 of JAMWET010001680.1, read as the reverse complement.
TTTCTTATCCCACAGTTGTTCCAGAAGTAGGCCAAGTACAGGCCAGACTTGCATCTCTGAATTTCAAGCCCAAGCTTGGAAGAAAAGCTTGCACTCAAGTCAGAGCGACAGTCAATAAATAGCTTTGTGACGCAAGTGTCTCACTTGTCAGTGTGCTCTGTGGCAGTGTGAAGGGACTGAGCGATGCCAGCCTCCTCTGTTGGTGCAGCCTTCAAGTTGGAGAGGGTCCAGGAAGAACAGGAGCGGAGCTGTCGGAGTGATGCATCACCAATCTTTCCGACCACTTCATCACACCACTGAATCAGAATGAAGTGCCTCTGGATGGCTATTATTGAGCTATGAAACCTTGGACCCCCCCCAAACTTTTCAATTTCCAAAATGGACACATGCTCGTGCTCACAAATTCGCTGCGCTCCGTGCTGCCATTCCGAACACTCCCGCAGTTAACATGTCTTCTCTCACCAGGCTCTTCCTGCTAATCAAGTGCTAATGAATACAGCGTTGTTATGCAGACAATGTTTTTGGGAGGGAACATTGGGAATATGTACAAACATGTCTAAGTGAATTAAAATAGAGGCCACATTTACAGGCCAGGAACCGGCCTCCATCTTCCTGGACCAGGTTAAGCCAAAGATACACATTGCTCTGTGTGTAAAATTGCCCTACAGGAATTAAGAGGTATTACTTTTGTTTTGGCATATTTTGCGAATGTAATTGAATACACAGTTTATATAGTCATATACTAAAATAGTCACCTGTGAATTAAACATACCTAATAGAGTGTAATCCCTTGCATGAACTGCACAAGCTTTGGGATGTAGGTGACAACAATGTGAATCAAAGAACTGCAGAGTTGGGACAGATTTGGTGGTTGCCTTCCTTGGTGCAATTCTGAGGACAGTTTCCTGTAGACTTGGGATTTTTACCCCTGCTGGTAGAGCCATATGACCCTACACTTCCTTACACCTGTACATTCAGGTACATCTTTCACACTATGGCCTTTGGCATGCCCAAATGCAATGACTCCTTTTAGCCAATCATTAACGTCTGATTTCGACCCATTTATCATACGTTCACTGCACTGTACCACCTCTTCTAAATCTATGAATCCCGTCACACATCCCCCAGGTATTTGTAGCCCCATCATTCTTGTGCAGCGCCATCCGTCCTCATTATGTTACCCACATTAAAATAATAATTACAGTGTTTTGATAGCATAATTAGCCTAGCTAAGTACTTAGTAATGGTAATTACTATTATTACTAATAATAGTAATGGCTCTGTGCTGAATTAACATTAAAAACACAATGAAATGTTTCAAACACTGAGCTCCTGTGCTTTACTTTTGATGTTAGAATGTTAGGTATGACCGGTCGACTGGTCGCTATTTCCTCCCACAGAGTTACATTAACATTTCACCTCCCTATTCAAATCCTATTGTTTCCTTTAACCTGCAACCATACAAATTGCATGTACTTGCTTAGAGCATATCCACAAACTCTACAGCCATACTCACCTTCATTCATCTTTCTATCATTTGTTCATCCTTCATTCCCATTTAGTTTTAGCAACACCTACAAAATAGCCAGCCACAGACTCACTCTGCTTTTTCTTCAGGCAATTCACTCTCCTAGTTTTTATTATCTGCATCAATGCTAATAACTTAGGTTGCACTTAGGCTGTGCAGATGTGTGGGTCACAGTGATCGGGTCTTGTAGGGAGGTTTCCTCCTTAGCATAATGGGCATAGCTCGGCCATTGTAGTATGCTTTTGATGTCTGCAGCTTCTAATGGTCAAATCAATATTCATTCATTTTGCTAGCCTTAAATTCATTCCAAATTACAGGTCTTGATTGATTTGATTACAAGCTATAATTCAAATTTTTCTATAATACTGATCTGGATATGACACCTTTTTGGAGCCACCCCTCCCTCTTCCATTATTCATTTATTCACAGAGCATTGCTGTTTGTGGTTTCGGCGGGTGAATTTTAATTTGTTTGTGGTTGATGCCAGCGCTGATAATGCCTTGTGTGCCCTGCGCTTGGCTCACATCAGAGATGGAATGAGCCAGTCAGGAAAAAAAAAGCCACTCCTTCTAAATGTTTCACCTGCTAGAGGACTCGTTGACCCATCAGAAAGAGACATAATTATCTAGTGCTGAATTGGGTGATGCGTGTGCGTGTATGAGCGAGAGAGATTAAAGTTATGCTCTCCACAAAACTGTGAAATTAGCTGATTTCATATCTCGCAAATGCAAAGAGGGTCTTCGAAGTTCATAGTTTCTTAATCCGGTGTAGTGTTAGACTCAAAGGTACAGTTTACGTGAGGGTCTCTAGCAGGTATTTTGATTTAAATCTGTTTAATTTGTTCAGAATGGCTTATTGATCTTTTTTTTAAGGGGAGTTCAATCTGCGTTCTACGTAATGCCTGTCACCTCCGGCTCAAGGAGCCTCCTGAGAGTAACAGATATGGCTGAATGGCCATGAATCACAAGCACTGAACTGTGAACCGATGTCTCTGCAGTGAGTGCCTGAAGTCATTGTAAATCTGCCCCTTTTAGTGGTTAACTACTGCTTAACACACTGAGCTGCGTATTGATTTTTGACTCTGCCCGATCAAGATTTCTGCACCATTGCAACAGCTATCACAGTATTTCTATCTTCTTTTGCCCATAGACATGCATATTAGAGAGCTACATCACCTACAAGTGCTGCTCACACTGTGAGAATCAGAGTTTCTATCCTTTGTCTGGAATCGAGAATGTCTTCATTGATTATCAGATCAGTATAAACAAGCACTCTTACATACAAGCATATCCCTGCAAAAAAAAAAAAAAACACAACTATGACTAGATTGAATTCTATGCTGGTCTAAGCCGGTTTGTGCTGGTTTATGCCTTTTCTGTGCTGGCTGATCATTAAGTCCTGCTACACCCATTGTCTATTTTGTCAGGATCACTTGCCATATAAGTAGACTTAGTATCTTTACGATTACAGACTATAGTCCATGTTTCCCAGCATACTTTGTTAGCCCCCTTTTAACCTGCTCTTCTGTGGGCAGGTGGTGGATCATTCTCAGCACTGCAGTGACACTGGTGTGAGTGCATCTGAAACAGCAGTACTGCTGGAGTGTTTAAACACTGTGTCCACTCACTGTCCACTCCTACCTTGCTGGTCCACCTAGTAGATATACGGTTAGAGACGATAGCTCATCTGCTGCTGCAGAGTTTGTGTTTGTCATCTTTTAGTCCCATCAGTGGTCACAAAACGCTGGTGACAGGGTGCAGTTGACTGGATAGTTTTCATTTTTTGGACTATTCTCAGTTCAACAGTGACACTGACTTGCTGCTGCGTCTGATCTACTGTGTCTGATCTACTTGTATCAATTATTGGAGAACAGGGTATTAGGGGGACTAACACAGTAGACTCTAATCAGACTATAGTCTGTAGTAATAGAACTACAAAGTATGCATATACTTAATGAAGTGACTGGTAGGTGAATGCTGGCTGTGGTGGTGATCAGGATGGCAGCTTCGATTGCTTCCAAAACACTATATGTATTTTAGTCAATGCTGTTTAGGATCTGTTAGCTTTGAGAGGGCATAGCTTTCTATGAGTATTACTAGGTTAGTGTAGCTGACGGCTACATTCAAACATAGCATTTCCCTCGGGATACAGTTCTGCTTTCATTTTTGGTGATTAGAAACCCAAGTTAAAACAAACCCGGGGAGGTTGTTATCCCAGTGTTCAATTGGCACAAGACAGAAACAACCTGGACAGGCTGTTCATACATCACAGGGCAAACAGACACACACATTCACTGGGGAATTAAGCATCTCAAATTCACCTGACTGCATGTCTTTGGACTGTGGGAGGAAACCCACACAGGCATGGGGAGAACATGCAAACTTTACCTAGAGAGGACCCCAGGAATCAAACAGAATTGCAGAATTCATGTATTTAAAAGCAAACAAAGTCTTTACAGTGGTTAGATATGAAGTAGCTTATTTTTATTACAGTGGTAGTGATGGGGACATTGAGTCAGGCATCAGACTGTGGTTTAACACTCTTTGCTATCTAAAAGCTTTACATTCTTCGGGGGTCCAGTTCCACTACATGGCTCATGTATTTAACCAAAAAGCTACTTTTTTGATAAACTGGCTGGTGATATTTTTGCAGATGCAAGCTGTATCCTCACCAATCATAAGGCTGTCAACACAGGTTTAACATAATTGGTTTTCCTATCCATCCATTAATTTGCTTAACCAGCCACGCTAGTATTCCATGAATGGACATCCAGTAACAAAAAACATAAGATATCTTAACATATCTGCATATCATCATTATCCAAACAGAAACAGATCTCCAAATCAGGTCTCTACAGGAGAGGGCAAAAACCTAATATAACGTTAATGTAAGTCAATAGAACCAGACTTTATGCATGGAGGTTTGGGACATTTCTGTCGATCGATTAATCATGAAATTTTCACCCAATGTAAATTGCAGTTGCTGTGTTCAAATGATGCATAAAAGTAAAAATCATCCTCTTTTTCATTGGACAGCGATGATATACAACCTGGATAATGTTTTTAGTTAGCCATGAACATAGTCTGGATAGTTTACAACACAGATGGAGAGCCTGTTTCACTGATTCTCTCTCACTTGTGCTATTGTGTTTAGTTCTGCCTCACACTGAAGGTTGAGGGCTGTCAAACACAGATACTCAATAGAATATTAAGCCACACCCAGGCAGTTCTCAGATTTTTTTTTTTTTAATGCATTTTTAAAGTCATGTGTTTTTAGATTCTAGCTTGTTGTTTGATTTTTTTTCATTCAGGCTTTGCTGAAAGTTTACAAAGAAAAAAAAAAAATCAATGCAAGTCTATGAAGGGCATTTACATCATAGTGGCTTCTGTAGTGCATCCTCTGTTGACGAGCTAGGTCTCTGAATATGTATATGTATGCATTCGGCGCTGGCGCTCACAGCTGGAAAGCAGTGATTCTCACATCAAAACCAAACAACTCATCATTTGATCATTCACTAAAAAACACCATGACTCGTCTGGATAGACAGACAACTCAACTATGTGGTGGTCGCGTAAACATCACAAGGGAAAAGACGCTTGGTTGCTAGCCTGCAGCGTCAAGTGTCTCCAGACTCATTAATAAATAAGTGGGCTAAGCCTCGGGAACGTGCTCCACTCACTTGCTGCTACTTTCCCAACACACTTGGCTTATGTAGTTACAGTTGTGAGGGAGCACCCCTAAGCCTATTTATAATTAAACGCATTCTATTTTCGACTGTCGCTCCCATGGTCTAGCTCGTGCTCATGTGTGGTGCAGAAACCTGAATGGAACACAGCTGTGAAGGAGAATCTCTCAGAAACCTCTGACAACAGGGAAGAGCTCCTGAAAGAGTGATGTTTCTGGATGAGGTTTGAAATGGCTTTCAGTTACAATGAGCGAAGGCGTTGCACATGCCCTCTAGCAGAGTAAGACTCGGATAGGACCTCAGGGCCCTGTTCTAATCTGTGATGACCCACTCTTATCACGTACTGCCAAGGTCAAGGGCCTAATGAGGAGGAGAAGCCATTAGAGCAATTAGATGGACGTACCTTGTTTCTGGGGCAGGGCGAGTCAAGGGAGAGGAGAAACGACAGCAGAAGCTTCTACCATTCACCACCCACTCTCTCTCTCTCTGTCTCTCTCTCTCTCTTTCTTTCTCACTCTCTTTCTCAGGCACTTGAAATTCAGCATCCATTGCATGCAGCTGCTGCAGACCACAAAGGCACACCATTGCCCCTCTGTGGTCAATGGGCACACTGCACCCACCCAGAGTTCACAGATGGGAGGGTGACTACAAGTCTTTTTTTTTTTTTTAATTCCAACCACACAACAATTGATCGCCTGTGTTAAAAGAAGACGCCTTAATTAATACTGGTATTAATTCATTAATGCTACCCATGCAAAAATATTTGCATTATCCGATACCAATCCATCTCTGTTAGCTAATTAGTTCTCCCTAATGGTGCCCATTTTTAAGGGGTGCCTTCTCACAAAGACATAGCAAAGAACCTTAAGTAGGAGCTGAAGCTTTGGCCAAAGGGGTAGACTAAGTAAGTAGCAATCTTAATAGATGGATATTATTATATAGACTCTGTTAGTGATTAAAAAAAATGTTTTTTCCACAAACGAGGAGAAAAACATTGTTGCATGCAATTACCCATTGCCCTTCTGACTTCCCAGCAAAGACATTTTCATAAAAGCCCTGCTCGTAATGTCTCATTATGTACAGAAACGACACTACAGCGTCATCCAAAAAAGGGCAGAGCAAATCAGAGGGCCTTCTGCTATTATTAGAGCTCTGAGTGGTCCCGAATAGTTAACAGAAGTCATTGCTGCGTGGAGAGCCGCTCTTGGCACATGTTGCTTGGCTGTAGGACACACATCCAAGCCATGGAAGCTCCTCTCCGGTTCACTGGTGTTGGCCCCTCTCCACTCCTCTTCCCCAGCCTGGCTTTTGGCAGCCTGACAGCTCACATCTCCACAATGTTACACTTCAGAAATTAACATTTTAGACGCTGGACCGGGACGGGCAGGGTGTGGGAGAGGGCTCTCCCAGTGCCAAGCAAACTGGCACGCAACGCACTGCTAGCTCCCTCACACCCTCTCGTGGCCCAGTGCAACAACCTTGAACCAGTTTGTTAGCCTCCCAACTGGACAGCATTTGAATAACAGATTTGAATAACATAAATAAATGAATGAGTAAACAAGCCCACGCAAGGCCAAAGAGGCTCTAGTGGCTTTCCGGGGGGTGCTGGGGTTAGGGGGTTGGTGGTGGCTTGCACTGCACGTGTAATGATGTGCAAATAGCTGGGCACACAGATAAAATTAAATTGAACTCCAAAGCTGCCCGTGTCAGCTACATGGGTAAATGCTGTTCAAATTTGAGGCCATCAGTCCACCTGCCTTAACCCACAGGAAAAAAAGGCTCACTCCAGCACGGTGCTGATGCAGTAGGCATGAGAGCCCACAATCATGCACTATGTGCTCCTCTCATAAAGCCCTGTTGACACCAAGTCAGTGTTTCTCACTAAGGAAAGACTGTCGTCAGAGTTATGGGCATTGGCCAGCCTGAATGTTTGTTTACTTTGGAGTATTACTATGTACAGTTATCACAGCCTCAAACTTTCCCCCTCAAAAAAGCTGCTGTTTTGCAAAAAGATAATTGATTTAATTTCAGTTTTTTCTGGGATATTTTTGCAGACCTCCAAAACTTGTCTTTAAAATTGAGCAGTAATTGATTGCATACACTGCTTCTCACTGTCAAGTTACTTATGTAGAGTCATTAGTCCATAAAGGGTGTTGTCCAGTTTCAGTGCATTTTATTCCTTTTGTGTCTATTACCATTCCTCAGTATCTGCTTCCTGACAGCTACCCATCCTTTTAGAACCATAGCGTTGTCTTCTTTCAGTTGAAGGATGGACAGAAACAATCTGGAATTTTTTCAGATCTGTAGTGAAAGTTTGATCTTTTAAAAATGAAAAGGCTTTGGCATTTTTTCATAGTCTCTGTAGTTTTGTTTCTCTACATAATTAAACATTACAAACTGGGCTTTTATGAAGATCCTTATGCTGGGAAGTAATTTACAAGGGCAAAGACAAATGTCATGCTTCAATAAACAATGCTTTTATCTCATTTGTTAAGGAAAAAAATAATTGTAATGATAAATGGAATCCATATAACAGTGTCATTTATTTGAGACTGCTACTGCCATTCCTCCATAAGCTGGTAAGGCTGTCGCACAAAAACCTTAAATATAGCCATTTATATCCAACATTGTATTTGGTTTATACATCATCTGAAAGCTCAAATTAAACTTCACATTGTGTCCAACATTCAAAATGAATGGACCAGCGGACATGGTCTTTGCCATTGCATTTGTTGATTGTAAAAACATGAGAAAGTGTTAATAAAGGTTAGCTAATGCTAAATAAACAATTAGCATCTGCCTTAATTCATATTATACATGTGCGTTAATTTGCATATGTTTGCAATTAAGCCTCACTGACTGTCATTACACATAGTATTAGGTAGTAGCTAGTTACATTCATTCACTTACATGTACTTAAGTAAAACTTTTATGGATTTGTACAGCACCACTCAAAAGTCTGGACACTAAATGTATCTTAAAGACTCTACAGGCTTACACTTAACAGTTCCAGCTGATTAGTTTAAGAGCTGATGAGTTGATACATATCCAGATATACCACATACACTCTTGATGTATCACAGGATTATATTTTTGCTATATTGCCACTTCTAATCTATATAGTGCTAAAAAAACACCTTTCTTTTCCTTTGTTTAGAAGCTCTAGTTACCTTTTCAATTTAGTGAATTTTCATAATGGACAGTCCAATAGAATTCATCCAAAAGTTCTTTAAAAATCTTGTAATATCAGCGTCCACTGCATCCTCCTGTAAAGTTCTATTTAGGAGGCTTTAAGGTGCACTGTATAATTCCATGAGTGATATTTTATGTTATGTCTTCACTGTTATTCTAAATTATTCTTATTATAAAAATAAGGAAACCTTCTATAAGCAGCCTTTCCTAAATGTTTGACAAGTGGTAGTACTTTTAATGCTGTCTCTGTATTTACTCAGTTCCTTTTTAGCCTTATTAGCCTTTTAGCCCTAAATAGGCTACATTTATCATAATACTGTTGATCACATGTCTAAGCTTGGAGCTTTTTTCACACCAAGAGATGCAAAAAGAGAAAAACAGAAGCTAACATATTTGACAAATTTATAAACAAATGCAATTTAACATCTGGATATCTTCTTCTCCAGCATTTGGAGGCAGTAAATAAACCTATCCACTTTTGGTTTGGAGTCCTCTGCTGAGGCTGTGTCAGTGCAGTCCTACACACAAGGCAGAATGCAACTAAGGACATATAGAGGACACCCGTGAGCACCCCTATGAATGGCAAAATCTGAAATTTCTATAGACTTGCAGTCCTCGTCTGCATATGCGATAGATAGTATTCTTTTGATGACACACGTGTTGTCACCAGCGTATTATTAGCATAATGCCTGACAATGCGGTAAAAGAGACACTCGCAGAGCCACCATATGCACACTGCTAGTAAATGAAGCATACTGATGGGTTAAAAATAGCCATGGTGTGTTGCATGGTCCATGCATGGTCCATTTATAGCATCCTGGCTGTTTGACACTGTGAGGGAAAACAAACAGCAAAAAAACTAAGTTTGCTGTCACAACTTTGTCACAGCTGGGTAACGGATGACTTCTATGGAGCTGCGCTGTTCATTTTTTGTGTTGAGATTTGCTAACCACTGTGCCTCCACACACAGACTTATTGGTCATTTCCACCAAGACAAAGCGGGACTCATCACCGAAGATGCTCCACTGCCATTCTGAGTCACTCCATGACAGTCTGGCACGACACCATTGCAGTCTTTGGCGACACTTACATGGCATGCATTATACATCCGTCTGACAATGGTGCTGGCACTAACAGGACAACTCATTGAGGGCATCACTGCAGTGGCTGTTGGGTCAGTCAGGTAAACCATTTGCATGTCTCACAAAATCAAACCTAATACCCACTAAGCTTTAGTCCTGTCAGAAGATTCCTTCTGGATACAAGTTTTGGTGGAACTATTCTTTTGATCTCCTGTGCTCTCTTGTCAGAACATTAACAGGCCTCACATATCTTAAGCTTACATCAATCCGATCAACCATAGATACCAAATCATTACTTACTTTTGCAGTCACAATGATGCTTGATGTTATAGTTAATGGTACAGAAGAATATTGATGATGCTTTTACTGACTAAATGATTATATGATTCAAGCAATTGTTATGCTTTTGGTTCCAACCATGTGTACAATGATGCAGTTCTGACAAGGTGATTACAGGCATCTATATATGTCAGAATCGGGACCCAAACTGACTTTTTCTTGATCTCTTGATTGGAAGCTATGGCAGGTATTGACCGTTCATACACATTATGCTTTTAGCAATATGGCTGTGGGATTTTTTGCCAATACAATCCATTTCCTGCCAAGTGTGGTAACTGGGACAGGGCTATTGAAATTGACAGTGCGGGCTTCAGGATGCACTATGGATGCAGTGTTCTAAGGGGTTAGGAAAATTAGGAAAATGGCATTAATAAAGTAGTGACTGTAATAATTTTGATGGCTGTAGTTGAGACAAATGCATTTTTAGATATCTGAATGATTGTGTGTCTTTATTGGATTGCACTTTGAAAACAAAGACTCCAGAATGGCACAAATGGAGAAAAGTAAGCATGCTCTGCAGTGAGCCATTTGTTCCATATGGATTTTATATTGGCACTAGTTAATTACCTTAAAAGCTACAATGACGCAGATGCCATTTGAGGCATGTACTATTGACTGCAATCTGAAAGAAAGGAGGAATAGGATGCATGCTGGAGCCATGGGTCATTCCTTGGAGACGTTTGGCTACACAAGCAGCTTTTTTTCCCCCCATGTTCCAATCTAGCTCAAGTCCATTTAAAACAGGACATTTGATCTCCATGATCATAAAATACAGTAGCTAGCCAGCTGATCCACACTATGCTCTTGCCACACATCACATGACATTGGCAGAGAAATTCCTGGTGGATCCCGTGGCCTTTCTGCGTGGGTAGCCTGATAGTTCTTTTACTGAACCATAAATAGCAAGCTCCCTTGAGCTAAATGAATGGCAAACTGTCAGAAAGAAGCTAACTTTTCTCAGCTTGGCCAATCTTCATAAATCAAAAGCTGCTTAAGATTTTAATACTCTCCGCTCTGTCACATGCTTAGATCAATGCTTTGTTTTCTGGCTGGACAGCAATAATTAATGATTGGTCTAAAAAAGCTTTCAGGCATGGCTCCCTCATATAGAACTTGATGAATGCCCTGTCTAATCCATCCAATTTCAGGGTTAATATATAAGCTATTTTTAAATGTAACTGCCAGGGTCTCTTTAGATACATTGCTCTCCAACCACTAAATGACTGCCAAGTTGTCCAAAGCTGAGGCTCTGTTAAATTAGAATTTAAAATTGTGGCATAACTGGATCCTATTGTAACAGGTTGAGGCAGGTTGCAAGTGCAAAGAGGTTTGATTAGGGGTTGTCCAGGAATTACTATCAGAAGAGGCAGGGGTCACAACACAGGCAGGCATCATCAGAGACATATCCATAAAGACAAAATCCAGAAACCAAAGCAAGGGTCAAAACCATGGAAACCAACACGAACACTACAAGACACACAAATCAAGAACAGAGGAAACAGGGCTCAGAGCTCTAATGAGAACACAGAGACTTTGCAACCAGGCTGAGCAAACCATAGAGTATAAATAGCAGTCTTAATGAGTCCTAGATCAGCTGCAGGTGTGAGAATGGGTGGAGCCAGGGTGGAGCAGGAAAAGCTGTGCAGTAACACACAGCTACCAGAGAGGGCGGTAAGGGACACCTATGGATTGCAGTATGAAAAGAAGTGGTTCTTCTAAAAGAAGTGAATTCAATGAATAAACAAGGTCAAGTTAACGCTTACTTACTGTTGTTATGTCTCAAACAAGGTAAAGCTTTCCATGTATGCCACTCCACCAACTAACACTATAAACAGCAAATATACTGTATCATGTAGCAGTAGTGGAGGGTCTGTTTATAAATGGTTACTATGTATGGGATGCGTTATGAATGGCAATGGAGATACACTCATCATTAAAAGAATAGCTGCACAAATAGTTGCACCCAGAAAGAGTGGAAGGACAGGATTGAAAGTTAGTGAGTAGGTTTGACATCATGAGACATGCGAAGGTTTACACTCGGCTGCATAGGACAGTACATGACTCTGTATTTGACTGACCCAACAATCATGATTGCAGACATACAGCAAGCAGTGATGCCCTCCATGAGCTATCCTTTTAGACGATGCATGCCTACATGGACACAGTCCAGGATGAATTGTGATAGGACACCATTAGGAAGCTCAACTTCATGCTGAGACATCAATGGCTAATGCCATATTGCATTAGCAAACATGGTGGCCCAGTGCCCTAATGAGAGATAATATGGTACATACGTTTATATTCTCTATAAGATATTGTTTCTTCATCTGCACGGGAGAAGGAGCCTGGACGTGTTTCATTATACTGTACAACCCTGTATTGGTATAATGACAATAAAGCTGAATTTAATTGAATTGAATTTATGTGGGGTTATGTCAGTTGTCATGACAAGCTCATGTAGGTGTCATGTAGCCTTATGCAGAGTACCCTACAGTAAGGTGTTAGCAGAAATTCTTGATATATAAATACACATAAATAATACTATTCGAGTAACCTATCAATAAACTAATACCCCACCATCCCCTCACACCTGAGACAGCTATAAAGTTCGAAAGTCAGCATGTGTGAAATAATCCAGGGTTGGAAAGATCAATTGGTATGATAGTTTATATGGTTTATTTTTAGCATTGCTTTCCAGGGTATGATGCTGAATAAAATAAATGTTTGTGGACTATTTACCCCTCACCTGTGGTTGTGGATGTTCAATGTGGTGTCAGAGGTAAACCCCAGAAGATGCAGGAAAGAAAGAGAGAATCAAAAGGACAGACTCCATCGCCTATTTATCAGAAGTAAGGTGCATGAAATTGGTTCTTAACCTCACAGTTAGGAGGTTTAATTGAGAATCATGCTTTTGCCAGGGTAGGGGGAGAGCAAAGATGTCCAAACAGCATGATAAATGACCTGCAGGACAAGAAGGCTGTGAAAGAAGGAGTGAAGTAGAGGTCACAGGGCACAAGAGACAATGTGACAATGGCAGAGAGAGAGAGGTGACTGGCACTACGGCAGAAGCAGGAAGGCATCTGGAACCAGGCTAGAAGTGTGTGACAGCAGACACACAGTGTCTCAGGAGGCACTGCGCACAGGTGGTGCTCTTTACCAACGGGCTGACTGCCACTCCAAAAAAAGACTGTGAACACCGAGATGGATATGCGGGTCTGCACTTCGGCTTTAATTAGGCCTGAAAATTTGTTCTTAAGCCGAACATAGGCTGAAAATATTTTACTCACATCCAGTGTGACCTGAACCAACCTACAGTACAGCATTATTAAGATCCACATGGTAACAGTAACATTAGTTAAGTTACTGCTTTCATAATGTTGACCCTTTTTCACGGACATATGTTTTGGAGGTTCCTCAGATAAATTATGTTTTTTTTTTTTTTTTTTACCATAGTGAGTCCACACAGGGATCTGCCATTCTGGGTCACTCCGGGACAGTCTGGCACGACAACTTTGCAGTCATTGGCCATACTGATGTGATGTAAGGGCCATTCGCTGCAACAATCTGTGTGCCTGTAGTCCTGCGTTGTGCAGTCGTCTGCCAATGGTGCTGGCACTCGTGGATCACTCACGGAGGGCATCGCTGTGAGCTGAATGTCCACAATCGTAGCTGTTGGGGCAGCGAGGTACAACGATATGGCCTGTCCTTGCATATGTCATATGCGTGGTCAAGCATGAAACTTTAATCAGTTGTATGTCTGACAATGTCAAACCTTCCCACCAAGTTTTCACCATTCGTGACCGTTGCATTCCTAGGTGCAACTATACTTTTGATGAAAAGTGTACATTTGAACAACATCCCAAAGGTGAGGATAAAGATACATAAGCTAACGATTTGCCTTCTGCTGGGCCCAGGGACCAAAAAATTATTTAATTAATTTTTTAATTAAATAATGCTCTGAAACTGTCCCGAACACAAATAAAATTTGAGAAATGTCTGAACCCAACAAAACCTGACATGAATAGTCGGGTCCCATCAGCTTTAAATAAGCCCTATGCTACACAGGATGTAGAGAGGTCAGTGGCTAGCTGGCTGGCTGGACGGGATATGGATAGGGGAGCAGATGTTGGCATTAGCATTGTGCATCTCGACCTGCTGCGATCCTGGTCCCTCCACTGCCATGGCAAGGCCAGCCCACAGAAAGCAGAACAGATGGGCAGACAGAGAGAGGGGGCAGTAGAGGGTAAGTGGAAAGAGTGGCTTGGCGCCACAGGATGGCTGCACTGAGAGTAATCCCAGAGACACGAAACTGAGTTTTAGTCTGAGCTCAACCTTGTGCCATTGGCCTCTCAGGGAAGCCTTCCCAGCTGCCCAGGCCATGCAAACAACCTTGGCCTGCTCTCTGTCTGCTTTCTGAGTGTTAAACAATTTACAGTCCAGGGAACAGACAATAAGGGTCATTCTAAAATGGGAGAAGTAAGCATGTGAGAGTACACTGACCTGACAAACAACACCAACAAAATCACTGTGTACCGTATACAAGTTTGTAATAGGTGGGGTTGTAATCCCACCTCTAGAATGTTTATATGCAGGTGATGTAAGCAAGAACAGTCCTTAAAGCTGTACCTGACGGACTAAACAGCCATGATTACAGACTGCAATGGTGTCATGCCAGACTGCCATGGAGTAACTCAGAATGGTAGCGGGTCATCTTTAGTGATGAGTCCCAATTTTGTCTTGGTGGAGACCCTAACAAATGTGTGGAGGCACCACGGTCAGCACCAAGATGAACAGTTTGCTGTCACGCATCACATGTCCAGATGGGCTGGTGTCACTCCACCTCGACCTCTATTGCAAAATCTGCAGGAACTGTGTGAGAATATTTAAGCTGCATGGGATGGATTACCACAGAACACCATTAGGAACCTCTACAACTCCTAATGTTAGCTAACATGGTGGCCCAACACCATACTGAGAGACTACTTCTGTATGTGTAGCTCAGTAAATATTGTTCCTTTTCAGTCTAAATGTATTATCATTTATTGTTCCTGGTAACTTATCTTCCTTCCTAATATCTTTGCAATCAGACATGAATTGCCTCAAATGCTATTTTTTTGATGATGAGTGTATATAGCTCTGAAAGGCTCAAACCTGTTAAGGTGTCATGAGCAGGCAGCTGTTTTGTACTGTTGATTAGCATTACGTTTGACACATCAACATGCGTTGCCCACTGGACTAATAAAAAACAGAAGCACAGAAGCATATACCCAGAGCAAACGCAGACAGCAAATGAGAGGATTTGATTTGTTGAAACTGCCAGTTGCAGTCATCTCAAACAATCTGTGTTCCTCTGTGCATGCGGTCTCTTAGGCTAAAACATGCATGCGCTCTGCTGTGAGTCATTTGTTCACTATAGATTTTACAATGGCACTGGTTAATTGCCTCAAAAGCTACAATAATTGAGATGCCATTAAGAGAATTTACTATTGACTGGGATCTGCCAGCAGGAATAGCTCCATTCACATGTTGAAGCCATGTGTCATTATTTGGGCACATCTGCTCACACAAATAGCTCACTCCTTCATTCCTGTTAACTGGAAGTTACTTTGAAAAAACAATGTAGTCTTTATAATTAGCCTCCACAGCTGCACATACCATGCAAACAACCTGCGCCTGCTTTCTGTGTAATTTCCTTGTGTATTAAAGACTCTAAAGGCTAATGGAGGACTACTCCAGCATGGTAAGAAAGGAAGCATTGTACTGTCCAAGAGTTCAATAGTACAAGTGTAAGACTACTGCACACTAAAAGTGTGACTGTAAATTGTAATTGTCATGTGGTTGGTGAAGCAAAGAGAACTCGTTGATGTGACTGGGGTCCTTAACTTTTCCCCTTCCACCTTAAATGGCCTCAGGCACCAGAATGTAACTGCTGCAGCATTTAAGGTGAACAGGAAAACATCAAAAATGTGGTAGCTGGTAAATAAAAAGGAACCTTCAGCCGTGTCCTTCTTAGTGTGTTGGGAGTTGGCTGCAGTTTATGTATATAAAGTTTTTCACACACTTATGGATTTGCTGATATGTGAGATTTTCCCTGCTCCTTTGGACAGCTACCCAGCACCTTTCATAGGTATGAAATACATATAAAAGCTACCAAGATCAGTTTATGCAACATAGATTAATATATGTCTGAAGATTATAAAAAAAAAAATTTGGTGAAACTCGATTAGGTAAGCTATCATCTTGACTACTCCGACATGGCAGATGCACAGATGTATCACAGCAGATACATACAACACAAGAGACAACACAGCATCTGTGTCCACCAGCCAGCATATCTACATTCACCAGCCACTTTATTAGGTACACCTCTTTGTATCTACACTTGCTGTCCATTTTATCAGTTCTGCTTACCATATATATGCACGTTGTAGTTCCACAATAACAGACTGTTGTCCTCCGTTTCTTTGTGTAATTTGTTTGCATCTTATTCCCTGTTCTTCAATGGTCAGGACCCTGCGCAGGACCACCACTGGATCATTCTCAGCACTGCAGTGACACTGACATGGTCGTAGTGTGTTAATGCTGGTACAAGGGTATCCGACACAGCAGTGCTGTCGGAGCTTTATAACACTGTGTTCACTTACTGTTCAGTCTATAACACTCCCACCTTGCTGGTCCCCCGTGTAAATGTAAAATCAGGGTTGATAGATCACCTGCTGCCGCACAGCTGGTTTTAGAAGTGATGGAGTTTATAGATTGATAAGTGGTGGTATAGTGCAAAGTGCAAAAGTGTTGTTCGGTGTGTGGAAAATCAGTCCAAAGCAGTTGCTTATGATTGGCTAAAAGGAGTGATTGCATGTGGGTGTGCCAAAGTGTGAAGGAAGTAGTAACGTATTTGCAGGTGTATGGGAGTGTACAGTTGTACAGGTCTACCAATAGTGCCTGCAATCCCAGTCTGCAGGAAATTCTTGTCAGGAAGGGCATTCACCAAATGTGGCTGAACTGTGCATTTCTTTGATGCAAGAGTGTCTGAACATCGATGTGGCCTACATCCAGAAACTTGTCCAGTCCAAATCCAATCACTGATCTTACTCGTGCCCATGGAGGTGTTACACACTATTAGATACATTACAGTCACAGCTGACCAATTTTTTGTCCGGTGAGCTTATTACAGTTTGTTATGGTCCATTGCTTGTTGCCGTCAGCTGATATGGGCTTATGTGGGCTTATTTGTGGCATACTGGTATGTGACAGGCTGCCACAGAACTAATACCTGAGAAAGAACTTCAACTGGAATAGCGGATGAACTTCAGCATACTGCAGGAAACCAATAAAAGGTAAAACACAGCTGGACTGTCAGTGGTTATGCTGTGGAAGGAGACTGTCGCAAATACGTCCCATCTTGTCCACAGAGAAAATCTGGCCCCTAGTGTTCACTGAAAACACGCAGGAATGCAGATGATTGTGCTTGTTTAATCAAATGACTTCAGTCTTCAGGCAACTTAACATGTTACTGCTTTGCCTAAGCAAAAGCCGGCAACCACACTTGCCCTTTGTGGGAAAGACTTGGCACCTCTGGTCTACCCACATTAAAGCAGGCAAACTTTAAGCCACTGTGCAGAGTTAGGCCCAAAACTTTGGAGTTAGCTGTCTATTACTAGCCCCATCACAATTATATAGACCCCCATTCATTCTGCCCTGGGCCCAGTCTGTCCTCCAGCTATCTTTTACATACAGTGCAAAACCATTCAACCTGTGGAAACAATCATGAATGAGCAAAAACCTGCGTCACAGTTTTAACAGGAAGCACTGCTTATGCTCATCAATATAGAACAATGGTACTGCCTGTTTAAGCCCCATTAATTGTGAATCTGAATACAAAAGAGCAGTCCAAGAAAGGTCTTTCCTCTTAGCTACACACTGGATTTTGACAGTCATCTGTGTGAGCTTGCGAAAGGTTGGATAATACGCTGTTTAACTGAACCAGGTGGTTCAGGTAAACACTACACACTAATGTGCACTCCAGGCTTTTATTTGAGTAACACTCTCTCATAGGGTGAAGAACACTGTGCTAATTGGTCCCAAACTAGCTTCCATTCATTGTTAGCCATTTTAGCACTTTGTAAAATATTTATTTTTAGGAATTTACCGGTATCAGTGTAAACTGCTGAATGTGCACTCCATCCCCACCTGCAATTAAAACAACAGCACATGAATCAGCGTCTCATTAATGCAAACATAAAAGGTGGAGATAATGATTTATCATATTCTGGCTAAGATGAAACTGCAATGTATGAATTTATCTGTGACTGTATGAGCTCAGGTCTTGGTTAATGCCTTGCACGCTTCTCAAGATGCGTATAAATATGCCGCGCGCCATTTGCCCGTTAATTTATTTCAATATTTATGCAGCACTCGTCGGGCCCCAAAACACTAAATATTTTATATCGTCAATTAATTTTAACTTGTTGTACACGCCACTAGAGTGCTTTTCACCCAACACGAGCACGTAAATAAATATTTTGCAAGGAATTTCATGCGCCTCCACAGCTGTTTCGACAGCCCACTAATTTCCCTCCACCCTTGTCCCATCCCTGCGCAATCCAGCCGGCTGAAAATCCTGCCTGCTCGGCCTCATCACTTAGTAGAGGACGTCTCCTTGAATAGGATCCAAAGAGTAATCTGCAAATTTCATATTTAATAGAGCCAGGAGGAAAGCCGCCGGGCTGCGAGGGGAGTTCAGTGCAGGCCGGTTGGGGCGCAATGAGCTGGACTGGAGCCTGTGATTTTGATATAAATACCTGACCCTTTTGCTCTTAGCCACTTTCTAATTATATTAGGATTAATTGGCTAGGGTGTGAGGGACCGGGGCTTTGGGTATTACTGTATTAATGCAGCGCACCTTGCCGGAGAAGCTCAGTGCAGGCAGCTGATGCCCCAGTAATGAGGCATGTTGCGAGGTGTGAGAAACAGGGACTGGGGTGTAAACAGCGGAGGGCACTGCTATGGTCTGGCATTGCCACCAGAACAGCGGGTTACACACATAAAGAGTAGCTCTGCCTACTTAGGTCCTGCAGCTATACTACACAACCGGCCACCCACTGGTATGCTCAATCCGGCCTACGTGTCTGTGAAGTCTTGTCAATTCTGCCTGCGGGATCTCGCTCTGCTTGCGTCTGCCGAAAACTGGCTGTCAGAAGTTCATCTAGCCGCTCTCAGCTACTATTACTATATTACTGTTTGCCTTTAGTGAAGCAACTTAAGTTATTTTGCTTCTATTACTTCTTTAGGCAGAACAACTCCCACATACACCCACGCCTGCTTTGTTCTTACTCAAATCGAGGCATTGTGCTTAAGATATCAGCTGCCTTTCTCTGAAAAGGAAGGTTCTTAAAGAGTTGCTTTAAAGTTTGCAAGAATTTTTTTTTAATTTGAATGGAATTTTAACATTATGTGGAGGTTCTTCACGTTTTACAGAACTGTCCTTGTGTACCCCACTCACGTGGACCAAAATAAGTGTACACATATTTAAAGTCTGAAAAAAAAAAAAAGTGGAACATCTGGAGGAACCCTGAGATTTAACAGCCACTGATTTAAAGAGGCACACTGGCCAAGCACTTCTGTATCCCTTATAGTCAAACTGAAATGTAGTCTCGCAGGGACAGACGTGATCTTGTACTGAAATACCACATGTGGGGACAACTTGTTAAAGTTTCGGTGCTGGTTTCAGTGAAATCCACCGTTAACACCGAAATCCAGGGGTTAACACCCACCCCCAAGTTTCTCTAGTACAGCCAAGTGCTCAGTACAACTGAGGAGCAAAATAAGTTAGCCAGTGAAACCGTATTGCTAGCTAAAAAACTGCGCCTAATTTGCCCAGGGATATGAACTAACAAAGTTAAAACATTTATACATCACATTCAGACATCTGCTAAAGGCTTATACAGAGCGATGTACAGTCTAATCACGTTACAGATGTAGGCAAACGTGTAGTGCCAGCAGTCTTGCCCAAGGTCTCTTGTTGGCTGGAGTGGGAGCTGGGGAGTTACATTACACAGATCAGATCTTAACTTCAACTCTGTTCCACAGGTTATACACACACACAGCATTGCCTTTGTGCAACTGTGTTCCCTAAAATCTGCACACAGCATACTTTCATCTTGTCCGTTTGTTACACGTATTGCTATGGTGCGATAACAAAGCGGGCTAGCTATAAAATGAAAATCCTGAATGTGACAGTTAGTATGCCATAAACTCATGCTAGTAAAGTGAGATAGCATTGTTGTGCACAGTTGAAAAGCTCTAGTTCCCCTTTTAGTTTAGTGAATATTTATGATGTGCAGATCAAGAGAACTGGTCCAAAAGTTCTTACAAAAAACTCAGACTTTAAGTTAAGCAAGCTGTTTTATCCTCCTGTAAAGTTCCACTCCATGAGTGCTGTTTTGTAGTTTGATGTCGTCACTTTTACAATAAAGTAAAGCATTAAGCTGAACATAAGGGAAACTTTCTATGAGTAGTCGTGTTTAAACTCCTGACTGGAGCTGCATGTCCTCAATCTTTTTAAATTTCCTTTTTTGTTTTCTTTGTTACCTTTTGCAGCTCTGATGTCCATCTTCACATGAAGATTCTACTTTGATTCCAGCTTAGTATCAGTTAGTTTGAAGAATAAGTTTTATACATGTTTAGTTTCAGTTTCAGTTTTTAGTATTATGACTGACCAATGTAATGATAGGTATTTTGATAAGAATAAGAATGTCCAATTGTGCTCTGATGTCTACATAGAAGTTCTAAGATGTTGTCGAGCATGAATGATGCCAGTTACGGTTTTACACACCCATTTACACCTTATGATTTAACCCTAGAATAAAGCTAGCTGATTTGCTGATTTGCTGATGGTGCACTCATGGATATTTCGATGAGCTCTGCTCTGATTGGCTAGTTTAAAAACAACATGTTGATACAGACACGGGCAGAAAAATGAAATTAATCTGAACAACACGAAGGAAATTAAAGTCGTTACTCAGTATGAAACTTCTGATTTAAGATTTAAGGTTCCATTTAAGTCTGATTTCAATCATCAAACATTGGAGGAA
Organism: Prochilodus magdalenae; assembly: GCA_024036415.1. NCBI lineage: Eukaryota > Metazoa > Chordata > Actinopteri > Characiformes > Prochilodontidae > Prochilodus > Prochilodus magdalenae. Next base: position 239,367 of record JAMWET010001680.1, on the reverse strand, counting down.
ATCATACAGCATAGCTGCTACTTGCAAGTTACTGTTGGGGCTGTGACATTAGTTAAGGTGGAACTGCAGACCTTTCCCTCTCTCTGTGCTGCACAACGTGTGAAATGTGAAAATGTACAGAGCAAAATAACAGCTTTAAATTAAAGTTGTTCAGAATAAATTGTGGGAACTTGAGTTGGCTTCCTGTTAACCAGTTTTTTTAACCAGAGAATTTTGTGAATTTTTTGTTCCAACTTAAATACTGTCAAGGATTTTAATGTGCAACTGAGCATTTGATTAAGACGATAGACAATGTAAGGCCAATTTCACCTCTGTTTGTGAATGAACATCAACCGTGTTCATTCAGATCTCCATGTAAAGGGAATGAAAAGTGTTCATATCCTCTCTCAGGCTCTCTCAGCCTCAACCATACAAGCTAAACCATTTTAGGCATAACGGAACATTAGATTAAGAAGTTGATGAATAGAAAGCCAGTTTCAGCCTCATGCTCATTAACAAGCATGATTAAAATTGGAATAAAGTGCTGACGTCCTCTTCACAGCCTAGACAAGTAGATTTCTGCGCATATAATCCGCCATTGTTCCTAGAACTTGATCAGTTATATGCAAATGTTGGGGCCTTCATTTGGGTGGAGTTAGGACTGTTACATAACAGTCTAGTATTTAGGAAACGGTTTGTTTCTCTGTCTTAGCACAGGATTTGTATTTGAGTGTATTTAAAAATCAGTATTTGTATTGAAGTATGATGATGTAAATACATTTTCATTTAGTTAATTTTGTAGTAGACATTACAGTTTATTTTCATGTTTCTGAAGACTGATATTTTTTATTTTTTATTGGAGTTAAAGGGCACATTTTTTTATTGCTAGCTTTTATTTTATAAAAAATCTAGTGCTTGTTTGTTTACATACATAAATACATGATCAAGCAATTAAAATGTCTTAGGACAGTGATGAAGAATGTTGGGCTAAATGTGGGTGAGAACGTAGACTTATAGGGTGGGAACAAACTGAGTGTGAAATTTCTAAACCAATCCAATTCTCTTTGAGGACAGGATTCAAAGTAGGGTGTGACAGAGAGCTTGTCTTGTTAGCCCTTAGTAAGATACTCCCTAAAACTTTAAATGAGCACATAGATGTGTGTTCTATGTGAGTAGAACACATTGATAATATAAACATCACCCTCTGCTGGGAATAACTGTTCTGTTAGATAGCTTGTTTTGCATGTGTAATCGATTGTACTGCGTTTGGGGGCAGGATTTAATCTTTGTTAACCCCAGATATGCATTCTTGTTATGGAATCACGTCTGGCCCTACAAGACTAGACCACAGGTTGACTTTAAGGGATAGAGTAGTGGTTATTCTTTTGGCAAGAAGGTAAACAGTAAGTGATAACCGCTATTAAAGGGAGCTGATGGCTGGCTGTTTTCTCTGTCTGTCTGAGTTTAGAAAGTGGTCTCCCTCAGGTCCAGGTTTCTGCCTCCCTCACGTATTTACTCTGCTACATGTCGAATAACAATTTAAAAGAGGAAAGAGATCTCACCAGCCTCTGCAGAGGTGTGTGAACAGAAATTCAACAGTGTGGGATAATTAATACCCATTTGATCTTGCGCTGTGCATCCCTGTGTGTTTTCTTCTGGGAGTAAATAGGAGCCTGTCTGCCATTAGTACAAAACAATTTCATAGTACTTGCTGCAAACTTAAAACAGGGGGCTTAGTTATCCAGAATTGAGAATAAAAATGTCAGCTGAGGAACAACGTCTGCATTCCAAAGCGCACCGCTTGTCAGGCCTCCCTTACTGGACCAAATCATTAAGTGTAATTATCTCAACCGAAGATTTAAAAGCCAAGAAAAAGGCATATAGATCTATTAAGAGTATGAGAACCATCCAAGCATGTATAGAAGTTCTCTCTCTCACCCTGTCTCTCTCACCAGCCGATGAACTGCTGTGTAATATGAGATTTCAACAGAGAAGCAATTAGTCAAATTAGCCCCAAAGATTCTGTATGACAGTAGAAAGAGCAAAGAGAGACAGAGAGTGAGAGAGATTTGGCAGTCTAACATTCATTATACTACTCCATAGATATTACCGTGTTGGAGCTGGCCACTGATTGAAGGACACAAGAGGGCAATATGCTTTCCGCTTGATCTTCTGTTCCTCTGGCCAAATTATGTTAACCAGCAAACCTAAAATCACAGACAAGACCCATGCACATCAGGTACAGTATTTTTAGTTTGTTGTTTTAGTTTGTAGACTGTGCCAAGAAAAGGGGAGCCCATATATCAACCATTATCCACAAACCCAGCTAACTTCTTTGGGCAAAAGATCATTCAAAATCTGAGTGGAAATGTGTGCTGTGGCTTGATGAGTTCACCTTTTGAATTGTTTGTGGACATACGTTATATTGCCAAAAGTATTCATTTAGCTGTCTTTATATCCCTATGAACTTGAGAGACCCATTCTTAATCCATAGGGTTTAATATGATGTCAGCCCACCCTTTGTAGCTATAACAGCTTCAGCTGTTTTGGGAAGCCCTTCCACAAGGTTTAGGAATGTGTTTTTGGACCATTCTTCAAGATGCGCATTTGTAAGGTCAGGCAGCCTTTGTTCTAATTCATCCAAAGGTGTTCTGCCAGGTTGAGGTCAGGACTTTGTGCAGGCCAGTCAAGTTCTTCAACACCAAACTTGCTCATCCTCGTCTTTATGGACCTTTCTTTGTGCACTGGTACTCAAAGAGAGGGGGGCATCTCCAAACAAAGCTGGGAGCATGAAATTGTCCAAAATCTCCTGGTCTGCTGAAGCAGTTCCTTTCACTGGAACTAAGAGTTCCCTTTTACTGGTCCAGTGGCAGCATGCTTTACACCATCACATTCGACACTTGGTGATGTAAGACTTGGATGCAGCTGCTCATGGATGCATTCCATGAAGCTTTCTACACACTGTTCTTGAGCTAATCTGAAGAAGCAGTCTGCATACCTAGGTGTTGGGTTTTATATACTTGTGGCCATTGGAGTGATTGAAACACCTGAATTGAATGATTTGGATAGATGAGTGAATACTTTTAGTGTAATTGACGTTGTGATTTCAGGGCCAGGGGGAGAAGTAGCACCTGACTGTTACCGAGGCAAAGTTCAAAAGCTAGCATGTGTCATGGTATTTTAGTGCCAGTGGCATTAGTAACTTGAACATCTGTGGAGGCACCAACAATGCTGTGGGGTACATTTTGTGGCAACACATGCTGCCATCTAGATAACATCTTTTTCTAGAATGCAATGCAAAGCCAGAAAATGAACTGCACATGTTAGACTGGCCTACCTGCAGTCCAGATCTGTCTTCCATTGAAAACGTGTGACATGTCATGAATATGAGCAGCTTAAGTGCTAAAATGGTACTTACAAGTTTGTGAATGTTTTATATTTCTACATACATATAAATATTTTCTGCATACATATCTAAAAGCAAGTCCTAAAAGTAGAGAACCCAATTAAAAAGGGTCAAATATTACATATCTGCAAGGGGCAAAAGTGTGTGAATGTGATTTATTGACAATTTGATGACAATTCATTGTGAGTGACCACCCTATCAAAGTTATATCTTCACAACACATATTTGTGGAAGTGCATCATGGCATGAATAAAGGAGATTTCTGAAGAAAGTAAAGGAGAATAAAGGAGAAAGTAAGTTGCTGATGCTCATCAAACGGGACTGGATTACAAACCCATCTCTAACGAGTTTGGGCTCCACCAATCCAAAGTCCAACAGACTGTGTACAAATGAAGGACATTCAAGGCAACAATAATGTGCAGGGTGCATCTCCAAAAACATTTCTGCCCATCTGCTGTTTGCTAAAGATCAAGTGGACAAGCCAGAAAACTTGATTTGTCCACTTGATCTTGATTTGTGAACAGATGAGACAAAACAAATAAGAAATTTATCCCATCTTTAAAGCGCAGTGCTGGTGGTTTGATGGTTTAGGCCTGGTTTGGACTTGTATCTGGGCCAGGACAGCTCGTCATCATCGATGGAACAACTGATAGAATTCTAAGTTATATCCCTAAAGTAAAATGCCAGGACATGTCTCTATGAACAGGATCTCAGGAGAACTCTAAACACACAAGCTATCCTACCAAAGAATATTTATTTATTTATTTATTTATGTTTATTTGCAGTTATTACTGCACAAAATACTAAAGGCAAAGCTTCACTTTTGACTTTCACACATATATAATATTCATTTGGATTTACGTCATATTTATGGAGAAATACAGAAAATTCTAAAAAGAATGTGTGACTTAGTTTTACTTGGAAAATCATCTAAACATGCAATAAGTGCATACAACAGAATATTGCCTCAAGTGAAGAAAGAGAAGCTCAGATCCTTGTTTCATTCGATAGTGGACCAATCAAAGCCTTTAATTTGCTGCATCTACAGTGTAACTCCAAGGTGCATCAGCAAAAATACCTCTCACCTTTCAGGTGACGCTACAGCTTCAGAGACTCGTTCTGTCAGTTCATCTTAAACGTCATCCTGGCTCTGCTCTCTGTTAGACTGCCATTGACAGTGTATGTGTATTTCACTTTGAGTCTGTTTAGCTGTGTAAAACAATTTATACACAAACATGATTCTGATTCTCTACATACTAATTGCCATGAGTAATTGGAGTAGAATTATCAGAGTAATATATCACAAAGCCTAAGGCACAACACAGTATGTAAAGAATGTTGGCTTTAATCAAACCCATCCAGGTGAAATCTCTGTCAGAAATTACCCCAACTGAAAAAGGGGTGTGGCCTGCATATACCACTATTACACAGTTACCCGAAACAGAAAAAAACTGTAGAACCCAAAGCAAAATGACGCTATGCTTCCAAAAAATGACTCCTCCACCCACTATAAAACTAGCTTTAGCAGCCAAGCTACATGCTGCAATATTTTGCAACTTGTACGGTGAATGCCTGGTTAGGATGTGGACTGACATTTATGTTTTGCTCGATTGGCACACATGATGAGCCTCAGTGTAGAGTGTGCCAATTTGCATGCCAGTTGCTGCTGACCTTGTTGGGAGGTAGAGGAGGTGGGCAGGGATGGGGTGGGCATTGGAGGAAGAGAGAGAGAGAAAGAATGCATCTTCTACCACAGGGAATGGGACAGCCGGTCAAACCAGAGGTCAAAGCTGCCTTTAAGCCCTGCATAAAAATACACTTGCATGCCATCCATAAAAAGGTTGCTTAATGTTATTTGCTAGCCTGCTAATTGGGTAAGTGAGGCCTTCTGAGTGCCCTCAGTCAAGCAGTAATAATATTCTCCTACTTTAGCAGAGAGCAGAAACAGTCCTTTCCCAAAACTAAAAATAGTCCAACCTGAGTGCATCAATAATGCCAAAACACTGATGAGGGTTTTGAGCACCTTCCAGTCACTGTCGTCCAGCCAGTTCACCCCACTGGCGTGTCCGTCATGCCTGGGCATTAAAAGCTGTTCTAGGACTGGTGCCATCTTAATCCTATCACTCGGTCTAAGGCTAGTCTGGTTCTTATCGCACAAGGTCAGATCGGCGCCACAAATCATTCCATCTTTGATTACATTATTCTAAATGCTTATTTTCTCATTTGATTACTCCTCCATCTTTGTTATTGGAATTTGATTGGATTAAGTGTGGAGGTGCCAAGTACCCCGTAGCAAAAAGGCAGCATGTGTCCTCTGATTTTATACCCCTCATCTGCTGGTGCTGTTTTGTATTTACCATATTAGAATTTATACGCAGAGGTGGTTGTTAGCAAGACTTTCAAAATGTAATTTGAGCTTGTTGTTTTTATACAGCCATCAAACAGCTTTCCAAACAATGAACGACAATAAAGTGCAATGGCCACTGACCCTTTCTCTAAATTAGCTCAACTTCATTATGTTCAGGTTAAACTCATTTCAAGAAGTACTGCGTTTATGCACTGTATTGCAGTAGATAATGAGTTATGACAAAGAGTGCAGCCATAGAATTACTGTGTTAAACACATTACCGTTCCTCTGAATCAGAAATGCTGACTTTGTGAAAGTGTGGAGCTTCAAAGTACACTCAACTCATACAATGGCTGGAAAAATGGCTGTAGTTGGTGTAGCTCAGTGGATAACACTGCTACCCCCCAGGGAGCTACCACCATATGTGGGAGATTGGGGTTTGAATCCCGGTGACTATTCTGTGCTACACCATTAAGAGTCCTTGGGCAAGACTCCTAACACTACAGTGACCCACCTGTAATATGAATACCCTTGTAAGTTGCTCTGGATAAGAGCGTCAGCAAAAATGCGATAAATGTAAACATTAATAAAAAAGATAAAACACACACATGCTGCTCTCTTTAAGTGATGGGAATCCATGGACTTCATTCCAAGAGTTGACTCCACATAATAACATTCTAGATTCCAAAAATACATATTGTCGCTACCCAAGGAAAACATGTATCACCGTTTTTGCCAGTTTTTCCTTTTATGCATCATTTGAACACAATATTTACATAGTGTGAAAATGTCATGATAAAAATCCCACAATCGCTTGAAAAAAAGTCTGACTTAAATTAAAATTAAATTAGAATTTGGGCTCTTCTGTAAAGTTGCAATTTTGGAGATACTTTTTTGTGGGACAAAGACAATATGGAAAGAGATCCATCAAAATAGAGCACACTTGCTTTTTAAAAGAATTAATAAATGAATGTGTATGTAGTACCTAGAATATTTTTTCTCTTGTAAATCCAAGACAAGTACAACAAGCCTTTATATGCAGATGTTGCCAGTAATCACTTCAACCCATTTACATGCACTTGAGTAAACAGATTATGTTAAATCTTGAGTCAGGCAGTAATCAGACTTCGGCTTTGGATAATGAGACATGCACGCAAATGAACCCACAGGACCCTCTTGGGCTTCAGGAAACATCTAATGATTTCTGTGAAATAAGGTGAAATTTAGGTTCACTGAAATGCCCAATAAGAAACTTTCCAAACAAGATTTCTTTCCCCATCATATATAGATAGATACAGTGAGCTCTCTGTATGTTGGTGCAGTTAGCATGCTAGCTAACTAGCTAATCATAAACAGTATAATGACACAAAGATGAACAAATTGAAACACGGCACTGCTGCAGTGATTAAGATCTGGCTAATTTGGCTACCATAAACAGTAAATACACAAAACTGAACATAATTTTGTCAAATGATTATGTATTTGCCACAGCACAGCACTGTATAGTGATCCGTTATGATCTGAAACAATAATTGGCATAGTAGGCAGCAGTTTAGTGTAGCTATGATTAGCCAACTAGCTAATAAGTTAACAAGCTGATTGGCTGTAGTAAACCAAACCTGGCAGCGATGACTCTCCAGAGTGTTGGCATTGGCAGATTTGTGTATTATATATATTTATATATCTCAGGCCAGGTTTTGGAAACCTTCCCATACTGTACCTAAACAAGCTTATGTCAATTCCACTGCAACGTGTCAGATTCAGCTCATGGCCAGGGGAATGGGATTGTTAGTAAAAAATTCTGTTCCTTGCTGTGAAGACTAACAGCAGATGGCACATCTTTCCTCCAGCTCTCTGATGTCTCTGGTCAGTGTAGGTCACCATATGGACTGTTGTGTCCCAATAATTCACTCGGTCAAACCCTGATGACCTGATGGTGGCATTTCTTTATACGCAGGCCCAAGGCTGCAGGATGCTGTGTTCTGTACTGGGCAGCCTTTATCAATGCCAGTGCAATAATAATAATAATAATAGTTTACATTTCTATAGCACCTTTCACAAACCCAGGGACGCTTTACAAACACAACAATAAACCAACAAATAAACAAACAAAAAAATATCATGAAGAATGAAAATGTTTAGAGAAAAGATAAGTTTTTAAGTGAGTTTTGAAGATGGAAAGAGAGGGTGAAGTGCGTATAGATGAAGGTAGGGAGTTCCAGAGTGTGGAGGCAGCAACACTAAATGACCTGCCACCCATAGAGGAAAGCCTGGACCTAGGAACAGCCAGGAAACCAGAGTCAGAAGACCTTAGCTTACGTGATGGGACGTAAGGATGTAGGAGGGCTGACAGATAGGTGGGTGCTAGTCCATGTAGGGCTTTAAAGGTCAGAAGAAGGATCTTATAGTGGATACGCTCTGTAACTGGTAGCCAGTGTAGCTGAAGAAGGATAGGGGTGATGTGCACTGACTTCTTGGTGCGGACTAAGACTCTGGCTGCGGAGTTTTGAATGTACTGCAGAGGGCGTTTTGGAGGGTAGACCATGGAACAGAGCATTGCAGTAATCTAGCCTAGATGAAATAAATGCATGAACCAGAGTCTCAGCATCTTTCGAAGTAAGATGTGTCAGTTCTCAGAATCTCAGATCTGCCTTCTGCATTTAAAGCACTTCTTCTAAGTTACTTTTCCTTGCTGGTATATATATATATATATATATACACACACACACACACACACACACACACACACACACACACACACAGCATGATGGGATCATACTGAGGTTGTCTATCAATGTTTGTGCCAGACCAGTTGACAGACCTGTAAGCATGAATAATCCCGTTCCTAAATCAGAGTGATTTGAACCTGAGTTCTTGAAAATCATCTTTCATTAGTGCGACTAGCAATGAGATCATTACCTTATGGTCTGCACAGACTATGAAGTATATCTTAGGTGGACAAATCACTTTCATGACCATGTCACAGCAAGTGTTTCATTTTCGATCTGTTTGTATTAGATGGTTTTAGACTTCTAGATATGAAGACTGCAGATCTCCATTCTCCGTCTCTCTGTATGGATGCCTCCACTGATACAATTACTAAGAGCATATTCCTGAAATTGGAGGTGGAATTTCCACTTGCTCTTGGGGTGTTTTACCTTCAGTTTTGCTTCAGCAAATAAATTGCATGCGTAATTCAGGACAGGTAAATCGCATGGCCACTGTAAAACATTTCACTCCTTTGCCTTTGGTTTTTTAACTTATTTTCCATCTGCACTATTTTAAAACACTTGACCAAAACTAAGCAGATAATATAACTATATACACTTAGAAATTCAACCCTTTGCTTTTGTCCTGAGTGACATTATTGATTACTGCAAAGGAAACTTGTTCCATTGGCAGCCATACAGGCCTATGCTATAACACTGCCTCCACCATGGTTCTCAGCTGAGGTAGCATGCTTTGGATCATGAGCAGCTCTGTCCCTTCTCCATAAACCTCTGTTCTCATTATTCTGGTACAAATTGATCTTTGTCTGTGACAGAGATACACCTACCATGGGGGATGTTCTTAATCTGTCCCACTGGGGTGAATGGATTGTTCTTCAGCAGGGAAAGAATTCTGTTATCCATCATGGGTCTTCCAGGTCTTTTGGTTTTTCTGCTTGGCAGCATTGTTTTTTTTGCCCATGCTTAATGTGTTTCTTATCTGTCTGATAGGTTTGCTGTGATTTCCAGCTTAATGATGGTTTGCTTTACTAGCAATGATCACTCCTTGGACTTTGGACATTGAGAGCTAACAGCAACATCTATATAAAAAAAAGTTGTAATTCCTACACTGTTCATCTAAATGTATTTTTATGGACCTGACTGTACAGTACAGTGCAACATTCTGCTTCTTTGGCTGGACAGTGTTGGAGTGCTGTATGTTTTCTCAGATCTTGGATAGGATTCTGTAGTTTGTTCTATTCCTAAAGAAGAAACATGAGTTTTTTATGTGAATCCTTTTGATCTGTGATGTTAGTTTCTGCTTAGATGTTTTCCTTGTCAGTGTAAAGATATGCTTCTTTTGTTAAAGCATTTTTACTCTGTCTTATCAAAGGCAGCCTCTTCTTTGTTTCTTCACTTCATAGAAGTTTTTCCGGTGTCTAGCAGGAACTTTTCTGAGAGTCTTTCATCTCTGGTGGTACTATATAACCTCTCACGTCATGTCTTCAAGTAGGTCATTTTGTTCTGTTAACTTGTAAATGTCAATCACAAAGATTTCTGCTGATTCATCAGGCCACTGTCGTTTAAATATATACAGTAGAAGTGGCCGATATTACATGAAAAGACTCATTGGGCCTTATGTGGTGGATGCCATTTATTTTTGAAATTCAGAGCATTTCTATTGGTCAGTCCATCATGAAATGGACACATTATTTAAGATAGAAAAAAAAAAACGATAAAAAAGGTGTTTTAGGCAGCAGTGTTAGTTTCTTCGCATAATCTTTTTATGTCTACACTGTGTTTATACACATAGTTTATTAGCCATTTTACAATGGTTCCAAACACTGAAGCAAAAGTAGATGCAAACACAGTGATGTCAGCTGAGCCTTAACATACTAAAATACAACCCCGACTAAGCAACATTCCATGCTGGTCTAAGATGGTTTATGGTAGTTTGGAGCTGGCTGACCACCATTCCAGCTTCCAAAACACAACATATGGTAGTTTTGGTGGTGATCAGTAAAACACATTCCTTGTTGACTAGTTGTTGACCAGCATACCAGTATCCAGCACAATATATCATCGCTGTCCAAAGAAAAACATGTATCTCCATTTTTGTTGATTTTTACTTTTATGCCTCATTTGATCACATGAGCTGCTGTTTACACTGTGTGGAACTTTCATGAAGAATGGACCAACAGAAATGGCCCCAAACTGCTTGGAAAGACGTCTGGTTCCATTGAGTTCCATTCAAATTAAATGAGGTTTTTGGCCTCTCCTGTAAAGTTACCATTTTGGAGATACCTGTTTTTCTTTGGACAGCAACGATATGCTAGTTTATGCTGCTTGTTCTAGCAGGATATTCTTTGTCAAATACAAAAATGAAAATAATACATTTCATCATATTAGTGATTGTACAGTGTCATCATATTGAGTATGAAAGAGAAGAAGAAGAATATGAGAAGAAGAAGAATATGAGAAGAAGAATGAGAAGAAGATTGATTTGTGACTGTAAAAGATACTGCTACTACCTAATGACACCCATGATAATGTCAGCAGCCCTTTAGTTAAATCTGATGTTAAATTGCACAGAAACAGGTGCTCAAGACAAGAAGACTTTTTTATTAAATGTCTAAAGCCTCCCTAAAACATACACTGTGCCATAGATGATTGTTTGTACAGACCGGCACACACTTGTACCCCTCAAAGCTCTCACATTCATTTGTCCCATTTATGTAGTGTGGTAGTGATGTAGGATATCAGGATATCAACATGTTTCAAAGTTCAGTTGTGTTCATGAGTAGGAGTCTTAGATGCAGATTTGTTAAGAGAGGAGCTAATTACTGACAGTCTACCTACAACTTTAATGTTTCAATTAATACATGCTACCACAATATAAACTCAAATGCTGTTTGATTCAAATGCTTTTTTAAATAAAGGCAGAAAAGTTTTTGCTGTAAATTTAGGTCTCCTGAAATTTTGACTTCTTAAGTTCAATGACATCAAAAGTTGAAAGAAAATATTTGTGTATATTTCAATATTCACATTTACACAACCCTAAAGTAATTATTTGGAAAAAATAAGATATTATTTTTACAGCATAATTACTTTGATTTTCCTTTTTAAAACACATTCTCTTTGAGCTGCAATAGAATATAATGTGATATTTTAAATCCCTGTTTAATTTAATTTTGCTTGCTTTGGGAATTATGTTTTAAGTATAATCTCTCTGATGTGCAGTACATCAATGGCCTCCACATTGTTCAAAGAAGCAAAAACAATTTTTAAGGCTTTGGTAAAGCAGCGATTGCAAATCCAAAGAGTTTCATTCTGGGACTGTTGGTCAAGCATTGTGGGAAAAAGTCGAGAGGGTCGGATTTGCTGAGTTGATCAGTCTTGCACCATTTTATGTTAAATATTAGAGTATTTTAATCAAAGACAGAGAGGTCTAACAGAGTGGGGTAAGGGCAAGAATGGATTCGACTAGAAGTAATGTGAACCTCTGAAGAAGGCCAAAGATAGCTAAGAGGAAAATGACTGATGGGTGTAGAGGAGATGGTAGTTGAGCTGTATCCTGTTCAGTGTCCTGCACATTAGGGGCAGTTGTGGGCTGCGGGTTAGGGAACTAGCCTTGTGACTAGAGGGTTTCATCCCCTTTTTTAATTTAACACCTGAACTGCCCTTGAGCAAGGCACCTAACCCCCAACTGCTCCCCAAGTGCTGTGAATAGGGCTCTCCACTGCTCTGGGCAATAGTGCTCATTGCCCCAAACTCTCTACTGAGAGAAGAAAATGTCGATTGATGATCACTGAGGTGATAGAAGGTTCTGCTTTTTGAATTCCTTTAAGAAGAAAGATAGTTCTGGGAGTGATTTGAGAAAGAATAAGGTGAACCACTTCTGAGTTTGTGGATGGGTGGACAGGTGTGACATAGCTGACATCTGGAAAGCAGCAGTAATAGAGAGGCCGTTTTGGCATAAGTCCTTGGGATCCGGAATTACCTTTGCTGACTATAAGGACACCAGAAGAATTCTTTCTGAATTCTGCCTGAGTAAATTAGACTCACTTTTCCTGTCCACTCATGACAGGAAAAACGTAACCAGGCCCGGTAGCCCAGTGGAACCAGCAGTCATCGTAGTAGTCACCAAAGCTGATGGAAGGAGCAGAGCCAGTAAAAAAAGAGGATGTCTAAAGGGTTGGAGATAGCATCATTGTAGAAAAGGCAACTTTTCCAGTGGCAGGCTAGGGCAAGCCAGAACATGAGCTCTAATGTGACCAAATGGAGCAATGATTGAACTGACGTGACAAGCTGAAAGAGATATGAAATGAAGAAGTGACCCTGGAGGATGAGTCGAACAGCATAGATGAGGTGCCCCAAAAGAGAGAGGAGCTGCTGTTTGGTACAGCTGGGAAAATTGATAAAAGCGGCCATGTTTCTCCTGAGGAAGGGAGGCTTGGAATGAGACCAAGTCCCGAATGACACCACGGAATTTGAATGAGGTTGAAGGCCCATAGTCTTCACACTGGAGACACAGGTGCTAAATAGAGCACAGAGGCCATGTACTGAAGGTGAAAATGGGGGATCGATAACCAGAATGTCAGGGTGAGCAAAAGGTAGCTTCTGTGAATTTTGAAAATATTTTTGGGCTACTTTTGCAGTCAAATGTGAGACGAATAGCAAATTAGAATTGGGCATTCTAGCAGACCCCAGAAAGCAATCCAGAAATGTGGAGAGAAAGCTTGATCAAGATTGTGGCAGGGTCCTAGGTCAGAACTAGGTATGAGGCTGTTTCTAGAAGCCTTAGCGGATCCATGAGGGGGAAAAAGATTGTCAATAATGTGGTCCTTGCCAAAATCTTTGGGCCAATGGGACCAATCATGACATCGTCAGAAACTTCTACATGCGACAAGACAACATCAGGCTTGGAAAGCACAAAGAGTTGACGGGCACAGGAGAGGAAAGAAGCAGGCAAGGCCTAGAGAAGTAAAATAAGACCATCCAGCATTTGTATGCTGAGATAGATCAGTGGTTAATGCAGGCATGTTGATCAGGGTGGACAGAAATCAAAGCAATTAGCTGCAGCCACATTTAGGGGGTCACTGAGGGAAGCAGGAGTGGGAGTGCATCTGGCCACAATACAGGCGGATACGGAGCAACTTGCAAGAGGAAGCAAACCAGCCGGAAGAATTAATATTCCATCCTATGTGGTCATCCAACAAATACACAAGCTGCCCACTATTGTTGTCCACAGCACTGGTGGAGGACAAGCAAGGAGCAGACCTGGTGACATAAGAGAAGGCCATAGGGTGTCACGGTAAGAGGAGAAGGCAAGGGCATGCTATGGAACCATAAGGAATTTGCAAGCAGTTTGTGTGGGCACGAAAGTGAATGAGAGTTTAAGGGAAGAACAAGGACACATAGAGGAGTGTGGATCAGAATGTCTGTAGATTATGATTTGGGGATCTTCCCTGAGTGAGTACATGCAGTATGGTGGTGTAGGTTAAAGAAGACAATAGGGTTTGAGTGGGGGAAAAAAGGAATAAGACTCTACGGGAGGAAAGAGGGATGCTAAAGAAAGACAAACAGATGATCCAGGCTAACCCAACACTAAATTTGTGCTCATGGGTCAGTCATCCAGATGGTTTATACTCCTCCTTCTGTATACTTGAATCTGCTCTATACTCACTCTAAGCTTATGTGCGCCCCCTAGCAAAGAATTTAAATTGCACTACCGGCATTAAGAGACCCTCTAAGAGAGGAGGGGTAGAGAGAGAGAGAGAGAGAGAGAGACACAGAGAGAGAGACAGACAGAGAGAGAGAGAGAGAGAGACAGACAGAGAGAGAGAGAGAGAGAGAGAGAGAGAGAGAGAGAGAGAGAGAAAATAGGTAAACAGTTCACACAGTCTCAGCAAGCAGCAGGCAGCAGGAATGAAGCTCTGGCTTTTTGAAGAGCTATACTATTTGATCTTTGGCCTTCCAGCAAACAGCCAAATTTTTCCAATCCTGCAGAGGACAAGATGAAACTCGCATAATCACTCTTCTAACCACAGAGGGAGAAGCTGCCTCTGCTCTGTTCCTACAAACTGCTGGTTTCAAAGTGCAGCAAAATGTTTCTGACATTACTCTCACCACAGTACATTTATTCCAGTTTCCTTTGAATTGCTTCACAGCTCAGCATTAATTTCCTCCACCTGTGCGCTGAACACGCATTCTCATTTGTTCCATTCAATTCTGTAAGATGAAGGCAGGCATATTATCTGGCAAAATCCATCAGTGATCATAAACTGGTGATGGAAGCGATTTAAAAAGGTGATTTCACACATTTTACTACTCTTCTGCAGACTACAAAAGATGTATTCCTTTTACAATTATATGATTTAATTCAGGGCATTCATTTTCTGTGCTAGCATGTCAGGCAGAACTTATGCATTCATACCAGAAATTGCAGAGGAATAATCAAATTAAGTCTATCCACTTAATGGGTTGACTGCTCCTAAAATTTCCTAGCTAAACACGTTAACCACATATCTTTTGTACTGTACATAGAAAGTCTTTAAGTCCCCATCCTCCCTCAATAACAAGCCAGCACCAATTTTAACTACATAACAAAATAATAAAACACAGGTATCACATGCACACAGATAAGACTGAAGAGCAACAACCTTAACAACCAAAAAGAAGAACATTAACATCTCTTTTCAAGGGGGGTGTGCCTTCCCTGAGCCTTGTCTAATGGCCATCCTGGCTGTCCACATCTGCAAGAACCTGAGAGGGTTCACCCCCCTACGACTGATACTATAATATCTTTATTTGTCTCTTTTTTTCAATCAGATTGGTAAACATGGATTTTGTGATTACTTGACAAAGAAGGAGACACAGGAAAGTGAACACAACAACAAGTGAGCCCCCCTCAGTCAGTGCCTCTGAACAGCAGGGATAGCAGGCAGGCCATCAATAGCCTAACACCTGCACAACTACTCCACTAAACAGCTCCACAAATCCAGGACAACGCAGACCCGCAACATATAGACATCTTTAGGCTAATAGCTCCAGTTATTTAAATGCTTTAAGTCTTTCTTATCATTGCTGCCGTGTTGCCATGCAACCCAAAACCTGTGCATATGACTACTCCTCCATTTGGTCCATGACTTTGAGCTAGTCGGGGGTAGTAGTACAATATGTTCACTGTAGTAAGATCATGTCAGATCTTTGTTGAATGTTGACGATTAGAATCAGATATGTACCAAATGATTATGCAATTTGAACATGTCCTTATTTGCGTCTTCTTCATATAAGATTAGCTTACATTACATGGCTGAGCAGCTCCAATCACATTTGAAAAACATCTGATTTTTTTGTGTACACAGTTCTCATAAAGTCAGAAAAAATCCGATTAGTACCACTGTACCATATAATGTCAACATAACCTTATTTAGCTTCTATCTGATCTGAAATATGATACATTAAGAGCAGAGCTCTATTCTGCCAGATTTGTTTCTGTAATCATTTCTGCCACACAATCCCATTAGAGAAAAAATCATGCTGTGCTGAGGGAGTCAGGTTAGGGGAGCAGCAGCACTGTGTGGGAGGGAGGAGGGGGTGCCTGCCAGCTTTAGGCAGGTATTACTCTTCCACCTTGCTTCTGGCTCAGGATAGAGCTTTAAAATAGATTGAAACTCTCCCTGTGTTGACACCTCAAAGTTTTATTTTGGAGGTAATAGGATGCCTTGGGAAAGCAGAAGTAGGAGGGAAAGTGCCTCAACCAGAGCAAGCAGCATATGCCGCAGAGTCGCAGCACTGGCTACCAAGACTGGCTCTTTCGTCTGGAGGCAAAACTATCTCCCCCCCGGTTCATCCACATTACTCTGCATGTCCCTCTTGGATTCTGGGCACGGCCGACTAAAGCTATACACAATGTGTAACGAAAGAAACCCGAAGTGAAGGGAGATGTCACATGGGATGGATAGAAAGACACAGAGAGAGAGAGAGAGAGAGAGAGAGAGAGAGAGAGAGAGAGAGAGAGAGAGAGAGAGAGAGAGAGATGAAAAATAGGTATAGTAGAACTGCACAGTGTATTGATCTTTGTATTATACTTCTATTATGAGCAACATGTCTCTTACCACATACTGAAATTCATGGTTAACTGCTGTGAGCTTGCTGTGATGTTCTTTGGAGCTGGGATGGAACAAGCAGTGGGACAGCTCAGGGCCTTCTAGGCCTAATGAGTTCTGTGAAACCACTGTAGTTCATTTCTATTTAATAGAATAGGCAAACTCATTGTATTTGAACTCTGCGAGTACTGTATAAGCACTCCTAATTCATTGTTATGCTTTCGTTGGTAACAAGAGTCACAATAAATGGAAATTGATCCAATCAGGATTTTCATCCTATGCTGTCCCATTGGTCAGGCCTCCAGGTGCCAGCCTGAAGACCTTATGTACAGTGCTGTTTGAAAGTTTTCTATAATAAACATTTCTACAAAAAATGTGGCCTAAAACATTCAGGTTTATATTTAAATTCTAATTCAAAGAAATACATAAATAACACAAAGCTAAGATACCCTAAGATAATTATTTATTAATTTATCAAATTAAAAATATCTTGAGCAAAATGATGTGAACCTCTTTTAGAAAAAGCCATTGAGCAGCATAATTTCAAGTTATTTTCGATCAGCTGGCCCAATGACTTGAAGCAATCATGCTCCATTCTACCTTACAGAACTGGTTTAACTGTGTTATGTTGGTGGCCTTCTTGTCCAGCTTAGGTTCTGCCCCAACATTTTTTTGGATCATAATGTAATATTTCTTCTGCTTTAACCATCCTTTATAGAACAACTGGTGTTTTAGTGGTTGCTATCTTTCTGTAGTACCCACCTTATGTTGAGGTTCAGTTCCCAGAGGGATGACCTAGCATTATCTTGTAGAATTTCTTAACGCAATCCAGAATTCAAGGTCCTGCAAAGAATAGCTCTAATACTGGCCCAAACCATAACACACCCACCACCATGTTTCACAGCTGGGATAGGGTTCTTAGGCTGGAATACATAATGCATTGTGTTTCAGGTTCTGCCAAACCACTACATTCATTCATTCATCCTCTCAGTCGATTATCTCTTCAGGTCGAAGAGGATGCTGGAGCACCGTCTCTTAGGAAGAGACAGTTTTAGCTTTATCATATTGGTGGTTTTTTTTTTTGGTTTTTGTTTTTGACAGTTTCGATATTTATGACCAAAACTGAAGGCCTAGTTCTAATAGTGATGGGATGTTTTCTACACCTGACAATTACTAGTGTTATCAGTAGTGTCAGGGCCACCAGACCTGATAATGTTTACGCTCCACAGTGAACTTTAAAACCAGATTAAGATGCAAAAACAGAGTTTAATGGAAATAACCAAGAGAAATAGGGGGTTGATGTAGCTCAGCGGATAACACCACTACCTGCCACGGAGTCACCACCACATGTGGGAGACTGTGCCACTGGTGCTTTGAATCCCGGTCACTATTTTAGGTCAAGACTGACCTCCATGGCTCCTTTGGTCGCTCTGGATAAGAGTCCAGCTAAATGGGCATAAATGTCCTAAATAAAGCAACAACACCAGGTAAGAGGATATATCAAGATTTAGGGTCCTTGAAGAGGTATGATTAAAACAGAAACCTTGTACACGCTCTGTGGAAGAGCGTCAGCTAAATGCCATAAATGTAAATGTAAATAAAGCAACAACACCAGGTAAGGGGATATGTGGCAGCAAATGTCCATGTCACGCACCTCAAAGTTACCACTGAACCTCCTCTACACACACCTTTTCGATTGCTAGAGCTATAAATAGCTAATTAGCTCCATCTGAGACAAATTTATCTAGGGTTTTTTAGACTTTTGACTCCTTATTAAAAGATTTATTACAGACACTTTAAATATCAATGTGACTTTTCTGCCAGTTTTGCTCAGCCCTAAGAGACAGAATAAGATGGGAGCCTTTTTCTGACTCTATGTGTGTGTGTGTGTGTGTGTGTGTGTGTGTGTGTGTGTGTGTGTGTGTGTGTCAGCAGCACATAGACAGACACAAACTCAAAGTAGCACACTCAAACAAATGGCGCAGTCAGGATAGGCAGCTCAGACAGCATAGGCCTGTGGGTTCGCTAGGCACTACATGATCAAAGCACAGGCAGCTCATTTCTGATGGAACTTCCAAATCAACTTCCAGGCTTTATGTAGGAGCAGTTAGAAGAAAATATTTACTGCACATGCATTGCACAGTCTGGTCTGTTCCATGTCTGGTCAGTTCTAATCTCAGAAGCTGAAATCTCTTATGAAATCTCACTTGTCCAATCAGTCATGGCATACAGGATACATATACCAAATTGAATCTAATTCAGTAGAGGAAAGCAAAAAAAATAGATATAAAGTGATTATATAAGTGAGACACTAATTACAGAATTAAAATAAACACTGAAATTCATAAAATTTGAATTTCTTCAACAGTCCATGGTTAAGATCTAAACAAAGACATTCAGAATGGTTTAATGTGAAGTGCTCTTGGCCAGGCCTCTATCTTGTAAAACATAATGTTTATTCTCAAAGGCACTTTCCTGGCAAAATAAAGAAAATAATGCAACTGGAGAAACTTGCTGAGTCAGAACTATTCACAGTGGTAGAGCTACATCACAAACAGATGAAATGAAATGGTTAAGAATGCATTGCCTGATTTGAGCCATGGTAGTAAGATAAGCTTTGGGCCTAAATCTATTTAGGGGTAAATGCAGGGTAAAGCAAAATAGTTTCAGATAGTTTTAGTTTTCTTTTCCCACTATTTTACCATTGTCAGTACATATATGAACAAGAAGACACATATAGGTTTGCTGGTGTTATATCCTGTGGGTTATAGGGCTGGCTATTGAATGCCTACAAATGATGTAGTTCCTGTGGATTAAGTGATTGGTGATGCTCTTCCCTCCTCTCCCCCTCTCTCCGACGCCTCTAGTCTCCTATTCTATGTTATAGTATTGCAGCAGATGGCTAAATGTGCAAATGGCTATACTTGCACTGTAGACACTGGTTCCTATAACCCCCACTGTAAATGTACAATAAACATTATCACAGCTAACCTCTTTAAATGGCTGACTCAATGTTTGAAGTGCTGAAAATGTCAAAATATAGCAGATACAGAAAAGCTGATGGAATATCTTCAAATTAGCTGTGATACTGATGTATAGAAACCACAGCAGCACTGCTAGGCCTGTTACTGTAACCAGATCTGTAACACACAGACTAGCCACGTTAGTTCCACTGGTGTGCTGAAAATGGGCCACCACTCAAATAAAAGAGAGAAAAAACAAAGAGACCACTGTGAGCATTAAATGGTCTCAAAACAGGTGACAAATATAAGAACAAATCTATATTTTCACTGATTTTTCATACCAGAGTTATCCACACGATATGCCGATTTACCACCATCACTGCTACACACTCTCCCAGCCCCCATCTGTCCCTGAAAGGTAAACATGTTGATAGCTAGCTTGTGAACTGATCAAGTATTCCCTGTGAATTTATATAAAAGAGCTCTCATATTCACGTCTGTAGAGGAGAACCTGCTCCCCTCAGATTCAGTCTTTTCGAATGAATGAATCTGAAGTGTGTGTAATAAAGGTAAAGACACCAGCTCCTGGAATGCTGACTTCCTGTCCTGTGCACGCACTGCATATAGTTGCTACAGGTTTCACTTGTCATTCCGGTTGTTTCTATGTGGGAATAACAGTTTATCTTTAGTTTTCCTTCAGAGATAACAGTACAACCAGACAGCCAAAGATGGTGTTTGTTGTGCATCTCTTAGGGATATATCTTTCAGCCGAGCATAGCATAAATCTGAGTTCAACAATTAATCTAAAATCATATTTACAAAAAGCACAACATAAATAAGCAGAGCACTGAGGACTGGACCATAGAAGCGCATTATGGGTGTGTCACCTTACTGGAAGTTCAGGAAGTAAAGTTGGACCGTCTCTGGTCATGTGTTCTGGCATCTGACAGTTGGTGCTGGCTTATCTGATCCACAGCTCTGGATGCTTCAGCAGAATGTAGTCAGGTGAGCGGACCTCTTGCTGGCTACATCTCGATTTCTTTCTTGATTTCCGTGCTCATTTCCTCATGAATGTGCATTAGTCTGCTTATTCTTCCACAAAAGGATCTTAGATATCCTCATTCATTTGAGAATTTCAAAGCATGGTTTTATCATTAAAATAAGACAAGCTTTTTGTGAACATGTTAATATAGTTAACCAAAATAAAAGGAAAATAAAATTTAATAATCTAAACAGTATGGATTCTATATATCCTAAGGTTAATAAGTATACACACTTTGTATTAAGGTTTCAAACACTTATCAACCTTTAGCAGTCCTACTTCTGAGAGGTTACATGGGGATAAAGAATAGCATTAAAAACAAAAAGAGCAAAAGCAATCCATGAGGTAAAACATAATTCAGGTAAGCATGCTCTAAATAGTGATTCAGTTAACACAGTTCAAATAACTACAACTACACATGTGAGGTTCTAAGCTGCTTTTAAAATGGTAAAGGTAGTTAAAATGGATAGTCTGTTTAAAGAAACTAGATCACAGTTTAAGAATCCTAACATATAACGAGTGTCTAGGGCTTTGGAAAGTCCTGTGTTGAGAAACTGTTGAGTTCAAAGTCATGAGGGTTTCTGTGGCAAGGCCCCTTGGGCGGCAGGATGTACCAGAGCACGGTCCCCTGTAGAGGCCACTAGAGGTAGGTAATCTTTGGCCTTGTTCCTGTTCTGACATCTAAAAGAATGGAACAGAAAGAGACCCAAGTCCTAACCTTGCTAAAATTACATGTGTGGTCGAGCATGAAACTTGAATCATCCACATGTCTCACAAGTTTCATTCGTGTCAGTTGATTCCTTCTGGGTTTGTGCAACTATTGTTTTAATGATGAGAGTATTTAACAACAGCAATCCAAACAAAAATCACACACACACACACACACACACACACACACACACACACACACACACACACACACTTTTAGCTTCTTTTATCTTCCAAAACCCTGACCTCTGTTCACACAGCAGCTATTTGGATTGAAGAACAAGAGGGCAGCAGCCGAGCCACAGTGACGCAGCCACTGGTTGGACCACTGCCTGTTAGGAAAGCTAGAGATGAAAGGATAAACAGTAATGGGAGAGAAAAATAGAAAAAAAAAAACCAACTAAGTACTATATGTTCCCCTCTGGCACGTAACAGCAGTGAAACTGCATAGGACTGTCTGAATCGTCTGAAAACAGCTGTTAGAGTGAAGCCACATTAAACAGTGGGGATTTCAAGCATGCAGTGTCGCCACAGCAACCAGAAAACCTTTTCTTTTCACAAGCATGTGCTTCATTCCTAGGTTCTCTTCCTATCATGCAGGACTGCCAGATTTGCGGTTTTCCTGACTAATTGTGTTGGACTAAAAGAGGAGTGCAGATAAAGGTTTTATATTCACGGTGCACGATTTAGTTTGTTCTAAATGTATTGCAGCTTTTGCGAATAAAACCAACCATCTTATGGATGCATATCGATCCTAGTCTTGAAAAACTGACAACCTAAGGACACACAGAGAGAGGGCTCATTTACCAGCCTGAAAGGCAGTTTAAGGCATCCAGGCCATGCTAAACCTGAAGGAGGGCAAACAATCATGTAACATCACAAAAAGAGATCTCTGTAAATCAACACTGGCAACTTAACAATAAACCTATTCAGAAGTGATATGAGTTTAGAATAGATTTGTGTTTCCTATTTCCTATAGTGTGTTATGTAGCTTTTTGTGCCTGCAAACAGTCTGCAAAGCCCAAAGTACTTGCCAGAGAGAACTCTGGGAAAAAACACTTTTCTCAGTTGCCTAAAATGCCTCACTGGAATCCCAACCTTTTCACTGTTACAATGTGATGTCATCTTGTAACATAGTCCTTATTGTCTGCTTACCTCCAAGCTTGGTGTGTCCTTACACAACGCACTGTCTAGCTTGTGTAGATGGATCTGGTCTGCTAAACTTGGTTTTCAGGATCGGACTCAACGCAGAACAATGACAGTGTTGAGGCAGAACTTGTAACAGGATACCACCCTGGTGGTTCTTTTTAAATATGGCATGCTTTTTACACTCCATAAACTTCAGAAGTCTATGTTTGGACCAATTTTGGGCCAGATGCAACTTCTGGCAGCTTTTAAACTGTGTTGAACAAAGTACACAAACCATGTAGTTAAGTTAGAGAAGAGTTATTCAAGGTGAAAATTTCATCCAGTTACAGTAAAGGTCCTCCCTTTAGACCTCCACCTGAATAAAAGTCCTGAAGGATTTGCCTTCAAATGTCATCAAGCATGGAGAGTACAAGCAGAATGATATATTATGACTCTACTGTCCTTTTATCATTTCTGGAACAAGAAACCAACTCATTGTAGGTGAAGAGACTCTGGTGTCTCTCAGTCCACCAGTCTTTAATAGAAGCTCATTAATTAATCTGCCACTGATATCTATTCAAATGATCATGAGCACAGAACACTGAAGGAGAACAGTTTCCATTAGCTAGAACAAAGCTCTTTTCAACAGGTCAAAGGTTTTTATACAAATAAGCTAAAATGAAGGACAGATTTGGCTACGATGCAGTAAAGTAAAAAAAATATTTGACTTAAAAAAAAAAAAGCAAAAGCAAAAAGTTGCTTTTAAATACTTTCAGCTTCCCATTCTTTTATACATTCTGGGTAATGAGGAACCTGGCAACCTGACTGATACATGTCACACAGATTTTCTAATAATTGCCAAAGGGTCTCCTTGTGGGTCAGGCCACCAGA
Organism: Prochilodus magdalenae; assembly: GCA_024036415.1. Taxonomy (NCBI): domain Eukaryota; kingdom Metazoa; phylum Chordata; class Actinopteri; order Characiformes; family Prochilodontidae; genus Prochilodus; species Prochilodus magdalenae. The sequence continues at coordinate 216,084 of JAMWET010001680.1, read as the reverse complement.
CATGCACCATAAAACCAAATGAGTGACCCAGGCCTGCTGTTTTTTACTGCTCGTCATCAAATCATGTCTCCAAATCTTTTATTTTCTAAGCTCTTAACATTTCCTTGTCTATTGCACACTTTCTACATCTGGTAATTGTGCCCTACTCTCGCTCCTCGAGGTAGTATTTAAAATACAAAACTATGCCTAACTTAATAATAGCAAAATTATTTATAACTTCAAAATACCCACCCTCGATACCTGCTCCTATTTCAGCATACCTCCCCTAAACTGAAGGTCTGTAAGGCATCAATGTTAAACTCACGTTGGTGCCTATGTTACTTTGTTGTTCATTACTATTACATGTAGTAACTTCTACAACTTTTTCCAAGGGAGCTTTTAGAGCTGGGGTAGCCAGTTCTAGTCTAGAGGTCAAACAACCTAGACAGTTCTTATCCTACACAACTGGCCCTCATATTCACATGCTCCTGAAACCTTTCACTGTCTGGATCAGATGTGCGTTAGGTTTGGGCTGGGTGATTGAACATCCTTGTTTTGAGCCATTACATGCTTTGGATGTGTGGTTCCTATTACCACCACTATGGACTATATTTCTCCAGTATGCAGAATTTCATATGCAGTCGCACTGAATGACTTTGTTGACACTGTAATAGTTTGATTATTCCAAAAATTTGAACAATCTGTCAAATTCCCACAGATATTACGAGAGAGCCTCGAGAAAACACCTGGAGTTGTCAGCAATGTTCCTTATTAAGAAAGTGTCAAAATACGTTGATATCAATGTTGACATTCTTCGGAACCTTTCCTTCAGCAATTTTTTTGACGTGCACTGAGTAGTGATAATGACATCTCAAATGTCATCTTCAAGAAGGGAAGAGGAGAAAAAAAGCAGATGCCTCCACAGATTATTAAAATAGAAAAAAAGCAACGACAGTTTTTTTTTTTTTATATCCCTTAAGGAATTTTCTGGGAGAAACAGCCCTGGGAAATAAACAAGTCTGCGCTTAATTCCTTGGGGAACCTGAAAATAATGGCTAATATATTCAGGCAGAAGTTTTAAAACATTGACGGAAATATGCACAGAGGAACTTTAACCATAGAATGAGGTGGTAAATAACAATAAATAAATAAATAAAAAGTATTTGCCAGCAGTCACGTGACAAAAATCCATGCGGCGGGAAGCCCTGTTCGTTCTTCCAGCTTCTTGCAATTGATTAATTCAGATGATATAAAAATCTCTCTGTGTTTAGCACGCACACCGAGAGGGAGAAAGAGAGGGGAGTGAGCAGAGACGCAGAAGAAGGAGGAAGGGAGAAATGTAGTTATGTCTGTTGACTTCTCCATCTCTGATCTCTGCTACAGGAAGCACTTTCCTTGAACCCTCAGTGAATAATTCATAAGGCGAGATAATGTTAGTAAATTATTTTTATATGGTGGGAAAAGATTCATCTTCAGAGCCAAGGCCAGTGGGGTGGAAGGGGGAGGGGCTAATGTGCTTATTATGCAAAAACAACTGCTGAAGATGGAGGGCAGGGGTGACACGTCCACTCACACGTGCCAATGATTGATATTCATAGGCACAAAGTATAAAATTTGCTCTGGTCACGTGACTGCTATGCGTTTTCCCCAATTTGGCTGCAGTTTCCTCTCCATATCCGCCCAGGGCGAGCGTGTTTCTCACAGTAAATGTGGGAATGAAAAGATAGAGGAAGAAAAGTTTCTCTCTCTCTCTCCGGTGTTTTCTTTTGGTTTGATGCCGCCATCTCCTTGCGTGAATGGCTATTAGAGAGAATAAAACTCAATAAGCATTAGACATGAAGTTCTGTCAGAGTGACAGAGAGTGCTATTAGAGTGGGCCGAGCTGGATGCCGGCTGCTATTTGCCTTGCTTAGCAGACAGAGACCACCGCATCTTCAGTATATTGGCAACAGAGGACCTGCAAGAGAAACGAGCTTCATCCTAACTCACAACAAGCGAGAGAAAGACAGTGAGAGAGAGAGGGGAGGAGAGATTTACACAAAAAAGAAGAGAGAGACATGAACACAGTCAGGAAAGAGATACGCACAAAAAAGCAGAGGGAGAAATAAAGGGGAATAAACGATTAGTGAGAGAGGAGAAAATAAGAGATATGTACAGAACAAGGGGAAAGAAAGAAAAAGGGATTAACACTTTTAGAGAGAGAGAAATGCACAGAAAGAGAGGAGAAAGAATGAGAGACATTAATACAGTCAGGAAAAGAGATATACTCAAAAAGAGGATGGAGACAGAGAGATAGAGACAGAAAGAAAGAAAGAAAGAAAGAAAAGAATCAGAAGGAGAAAGATAAGAAAGAAAAAAGATAAAGAAAGGAAAGACAGAGAGGAGAGGACACTTTAAGGTGCTAATCATAAATTAAGAAAGGAAAGACAGAGAGGAATTAACACTTTTAGGTGCAAAATAAATTAGAGAGGAAGAAAGAGAAAACAAATACAATTTGAAATAGATAGATAGATAGATAGATAGATAGATAGATAGATAGATAGATAGATAGATAGATAGATAGATAGATAGATACCATCAGACAGGGAGAAGAAGGTAAGTAGTAGATAGTACAGGGAGAGAAGCACAGAGATAAACAGAAACAGACAATGAGCAGCCACTCAGTAAGAGGTGTAAAGCTGGCCTGTGGAAGGAAGGCTCTGCTTAGTCTCAACTGTTCAGTTGACTTTCACATACTGCCAAAGTACTCTGGACTGAACATAGTGACTTCAGACGTTACACCTCAGACTGAGGCCTATGACTCTGATATAGTGCTGATAAGTTCTTCATGCGGTTTCTTTGAGCTCATTTGTCAAATTAAAATGTTTCACATCATTCAGCTAAATTTAGTATAAGATCCCACATAACCCACATAAACACACAATGTGGCCTAAAATCTGAGAATGTGGCTTTGTAATCTGAACCAAGATGTTGCAGCTGCCGTGTTGTGAGGTTCCCTCTCTCTTTTCAGGTTTTTGTTAAAAGTGTGTTTATATGTAACTTCTTTTGGACTAAATCAACTAAATCCACAAACTCAGGGCATAAATCTCTTTCCATCAAGAAAGACACACGACTGCTGTTCACTTTGTCTCACTAGACCTGGTAATCCACCACAGACTGAAACAGACCCAGCCAGGAAGCCGTCTCCATTGTGTTTAGCGAACTTGACAAAACAAGCTTTAGGGAAGTTGCAACAGAGTAGGTCCAACATATTCTGCAATGCATCCAAATGCATCTCCTCCCCCAGTCGTTGCTTGGCAAATCAGAATACTCCTTTATCATGCTCCTGCCCACCTGTAAGAAGAAAGCTGGAACAGGTACCAGACACTCTAAGGGAGGTCCACAACCGGTTGGAGCAATCAGACTCTGTGCTCCAGGACTGTTTATGATGTTTATTCCAGGAGATGTCAAACAATAACACTGAGGAATGTAGACACTCTGTAACGACATTCATCTCAAAGTGCATGGGCACAGAGGATGCCGTGCCCGCATAACAGTCTGCATTTACCTCAGTCAGAAACCATGGCCTAACTGTGAATTACCATCACCGTCAATGGGGTCACTGTAGAGAGGGGCCACAACACACTCACACCCATACATCACTCAGCACTTTATATTTAGCATATTCTTCTTTTATTTCCATATCAGAAGCAAAGTAGCTCCAGACCACCATGCTTGATATGATGGTCTTAAGGCCAGATATCCAAAAAGTTAAATACACTCATCATAAGAAAAATCAGTCACCAGCAATGAAACTTGGTAGGTAGGTTTAACATTGTGAGACATATGAATGATTCAAGTTTACGCCCTGACACACGTGTAGCAAACATGGTGCCCCAACAGTATAGAATAGTTATACCATATACCTCAAAACACTCCTACTTCATATACAAATGTTGACTTGCATAAGAGGGCAGTAAAACGGCTATATAAATGTCTTGTCTCATTAATATTTATTGCCAAAATTTACATACTACGAAGTGCAATGGAAATTGTGATCTATGTATAAAAGTCTATGGCTACGGACAGATGAAGGGGATGTTGGCAGTTTCCATATCCTTCCCAAGGAACCAAACTGTCCACTGGCATGGATCATGGTCATCTTTAAACTCTCATGTCCCACTCTAATCAATGTCCTATTTACCAGCTTCTTAATGAAAATCCATTCCATTCCACCTTAAATACCACAGCTTGTAACTTTTATGTAAACATAAGAGAACATGTTGAAGTAGAAAAGTGGCTGCGCAACTTAAATGCTTCCCACTTCCTGTGGTTGCTAGAAGATGCTAGGAGTTTGGGGATCTGCACTGAGTGAGTGCATGCAATTTACTGTCTGTGGGTTAAATGAATAAGTAGGGTTTGAATGGGGATTAAAATGAATGGGATTCTAGGGGAGAAATGAGAGATGAAATAAAAAAGATGAGCGCAGGTTAGAACAACATTAAATTTATGCTTGGGGGTCTGCCCCGAGGTAGTGTATGCAAAATGGTGAATGTCGGATGTGCAGAAGTACTGTAAATGGGCGTGTACTTTTCCACCCTATTCATTCTAAATGAAAAAAAAACAAATTGGAGAAAAAAGTCAGATTAAAAAGCAACCAAATCTCTCAACCAAGAAGAAGAATATAAATCAGACAACAATATGGCTAACAATATTAGATAACGATAACCATAATCAATGCATTCTATGGCACCTCATCACTTCCAGCAATACCATTACCAGTTTATACTGAATGTAGTGTTTTGAACACTTCATAAAATAGGAATAAAACTCAAAGATTGCTTTCGCAACAAACTCTGTGGAATCTCTGCAGTGGTGACTTTACCACTTTTAATTCCAAGCAGTTTAGATCATTTCTATTGGTCCGCCATAAACACATGATACAAAGGCTGCTGTCACTTTCAAAAGGTGTAAAATACCAAAACTAAATGGAAGCTGAATTAACATAGCAGCTAAAAGGTGGAGTCTGATATAAAAGCAACGTTCTACTTCCAGTACTTCTATGCATATATTCAGACATGTAAATGATTACTTATAAGTACACCGTCAGTTAGCGGCATTAAATGAGACGATGCTGGATGCATGGCAATGATATATTCCGCCTTTTTTCAGAGAGAGTGTGCTTCTCCCCCGCACCTTTCACAAATTGGGGTCAGTAGCTACAGTAGCTGCTCGTCTCTGCCTGCGCGCTGCCGCCTGTCACACTGACATTTCACAGCTGAAAGGATAAATAAACACAGCACTCAGCCAAGCCTGGATGAGATTGGCTTTCCTCAGCAAAGGTTACGCATGAAAATACATCAAATCATTTAAATATCCATATTTGGGAGCAATTCGGAATACTGTGGTCGGCGCCTTCTGAACTTTTTGCATCAAAGGTCTGCTGAAAATTGCTTTTATTTACATGCTAAATATTCCATCGATCACTCTGCTAATTATTTTAGATGATGATTTACAAACTGAACTGGGAATCATCTCTAATTTTAAATCCAGTGTGAAAGACTATAGTACAGTACTATAGTACAAATTGTACTAAGAGACAGTACAAAGCATACAAAAACTAGAAAGATAAAATTATACCTTGTAGACTAAAGCTTGTTGTTTTCCACATACAAGTTGTGTAAACATAAAATAAAGTACATCCTTTTGTTTCATGCAATTATATTTGGTTTAACGGGAACTCTAATATGCTTGTAATATACCAATAAAGTAAGCTTACCTTCAAACATTTCACTAAAAATTACTCGCATGTGTTGTGAGATTTACTTATTAGTTGCTTCCTCTGTGCACGAGAACAGTAAGGGTGTCTCTATTTAAAGACTTTTATAGATTAAACATACATTTGCCAAATGGTAGAGATGGCACAATCAGGTCAAATGAGGTTCAACATCTTCTTCATTAAGATATAGTGACTCAAAATGTGTCCAAAAAGTTGAGCAGAATGCTAACGCTTAAAAAATGATTAACCTAAGACAACTGTACATTTCCAAACTTTGCTGTAGAGTAATAACCTGAGCAATAACCACAAGCATTTCAAATCATAATTGTTCTGACACGTTGTGCTAATGACAAATAAACCTGAAACTTAAATTCCTTAGTAGAGGTTTATTTGGGTGTAATGTAGTAGCTGATGCTAACCGTGAGACTAAGCTATTATTCTCGACTAAAACCAGAATGCAAAAGGACAGCAGGATACCCACACACAGAACAACCAGTGGTGCACAAGCAAGTTCCTAATCTTTGAGTTTAAAAGAAAATGAGCTTATTACACGACGTTAACTGTTCTGTCCCAGAGTTTCTGTTCCTGTCAGCTGACCAGTAAATGTGACCTGGAGCAGCTTGTTAGCGGGTGTTCAGCTTTATGAGAGCAGAGAGCTGCTGCCTCAAAGCAGTCAAAGTACCAACACTCAAACCAACATTAATATTTAGTAGCAACATTTTCCTTAAAATCATTTCATATTTCACACAGCAGGCCTATCTGTTTACTTTTTAAAAACTGCTTGTGATGTCATGACCAGCAGTGGCATACAGTCAGTGGGGTGCAGATGATGGTAATGATGAAGATGAATTTTGAAGATGAAGATGACAGACACTGAATGAGTAATTATTTTTGATTAATTCATAATTTTCATAGCCATATTGTTATAATGGACTTACATTATAAACAAATACCACAATGAGAGTTTTTTTTTTTTTTTGTAGGTATCAGCACTGGCTCTTGTTTAAGCAGCTCTGACTGAGGAAACATTAATCACAGTTGTAAGTCACTCAGAATAAGAGTGTCTGTCAGGCATTTGGGTCAGGCCCTCTGACTTGTGGCCCTCTATTGAAAAGTGAATGAAGTGAATGAATTCTCCCCAAATGACGGCTGTGCATTAGAGCACTGTTACTACACACATTTGGAAAAATATCTATAAAGATTTTGTCATTTAGAATTGATGCAACAAACACCTTTAACAAAAAGAAATGTTTGTATTGCCACACGGTGTTTATTGTATAAATATATATATATATATATGGAAAAAACAAACTAAATTGTCTGAGCTAATTTCAATATAGCAAACACATGATTTACATCAGCTAGCTTATATATACTATATAATTATATACATATTTCAGTTCCGGGCAACCAACTTCTGTCTGTGATGACTGGCAAATGGATTGTGACATGCGCTGAGATAAAAGCAACGCGATTTTTATTAAACAGGGGTGCGTTTCCCAAAACCATCGTTGCTAACTACGTTAGCAACTTACATAGTTGGAACGACACAGCTGCGACGCAAGTGTTTCCCAAAACCATGGTTCAAACTATGGAGGTAACCACGTTGGTAACTTGCATAGTCCGAACCATCGTTAAGCGACACAGGTGTTTCCCAAAACCGTAGTTCCACCGAACGTTCGCAAACACTGTCGTTAAGTTGAGTAGTTGGAACTACAGCTGTAGACCTGTGGTTAGAAGCTTAGTTCCTGGTGACCACGTCATCGATGACGGAGGACGCCAGGTAACGTGTCAGTAAGCTGAAAATGTACACCAAACTCCGGGTACGAACATTTATACTGTCAAAGTATTTAAACGTGTAGTTCCCAACACACACCTCAGTGTATTTCTCTGTTTATACTTTTAGCTGCATTCTTTAAATAATGTCGCTATAATTCATGTGCGTGTTAGCTGTGTAGCGTTAGACAGGCTCTGCTCTTCCAGCATTATTTCACTCTCAGGTGTTTCTGTGGTATCACTGGTGGAGCAGGAGGTGGGTAAATAGGCTACATGTTGCTGGTCCCCGTTCAAGACATGTTGTAGGGTAAATCGTTCAAGCAAATATAGCCCTAGTATTAATACCCAGTCATCACTTAACACCTTTTAATACCTCATCATGTGTTCTGATTTTAAGACCTGAGGTTTTAGAACTAGGAGTGACCATTATAAAATAAACTAATAAAAATGTGAGTTTTAATAGAGGGAACAGGAGAGACTAATTCTGATTAAAGGATTAACAGCAGTTGTTTCCTGACTACTGTGTTATGGTTTTGTGTATTTCCCAGCTTGTCTTAAAATAGCTTATTGGAACAACATGACATTATAGCTACATGTTGGGGTATAGTAATCAAAATCTAGTAGTTCAAGAAGAATTTAAAATATTTTATTTCCAATTTACCCATAGAGTGCCAACATGGCTCTTTAAATAGATACATTATACATCTCCCACGACTAGAACAGGGGGAAAAGAATGGGTAGAAGGGACGGGGATGCAGGTAGGATCACTCAGGGTATGTTAAAGAAAAGAATTGCTGTTTATGCCACCATATATGATGCAATGCAAATAAATAGCAATAATATCTTACTTTCAGAGAGAGGGGGTACATTGTAACACTGAGAGCTTTCGTTATCCTCATAAAAAGGTGGGAGGAACACTTCAGATTCGTCCCCGCGTCTGCCTGCATGAGAAACGGATCACATCGCTATGGCATGGCGTTTTCAGCAGATCAGCCCACTGCGCCAGTGAGACACAGCGATGTATCCAAGTAATTTCAGTATCAGAGCCTACAAATGCATCGGTGTGGCTAAAAGCTCTTCCATTTGTTCGTTCTAAAAGAAGCTTTGCATATTATTACCATGTTTATAATGATAATGATGCACATTAATATATTAATACTTATATATTATTATTATTATTATTATTGTTGTTGTTGTTATTATTGTTATATTTTTATTAACATTTCATTGTTGATTCTATTAATATTATTGTTGGATTTTTATCATATGAATAAACATGGGTTGCCAAAATAATGTGTTCATTACGTGATTTCGGTCACAACTATCATTCTCTGGTTTAATCTCGCCGGTTCGTGAGCTTTCCCGCAGTTTCCCGCTGTGAAAGTCCGACCGAACCCATCTGGAAACATGGTGGTTCGAGCTATGGTGGTTCAAACCAACATGGTTCAAACTACTGTGGTACTAACAAAGTACGACGCTTTCGGGAAACGGTCGTACTTCAGATGTTTGTTAGTTTAACGATGCATCGGACCACGTTAGTTCAGTGCTAACCTCCGTCGTTGTACGGGAAACGCACCCCAGGTTGGTAGTCAGGCAGAACAACAACAACAACAACAACACCAACAACAACAACAACAACAACAAGATAAGGGGGCCCATAACAAGAGGGGTAGACAGAGGCCGAATCTGGAAACAGGCAGAAGCCAAAACTTAGTAAACAATCCAACCAGCAACCGTACCAAAAGGAGAGAAAACCAGAGAATCAGAACAGAGTCAAAGCCAGAGTAGCTAGCAAGAAGAATAACAGGGTGAAGCACTGAGTGGCAGTTGAGAGTGGCAATACTTCACACTGAGTCAGAGAGAGCTATATGAACAAACAGACTGACTGAAGACAGGTGTGTGTAATCAGAGTTAGAATCCCGGAGTCCAGGACCTGGAAACCAGAACAGGATTGGTGGATGGCGGACATGTGCTAGTGACGTCATCGTGTGATGGGTTATGGGAAATGGAGTCTGGGAAATTGGAGGTAAACGGAGAGCCCGGAGACATGACACTGTCTTACACAGATATGCACTATAAAGTAAACCATTAAGTAAGCTTGCTAGCTATTGTTTTCAGCTTTTTACAGAAATAAATGTAAAAAAATAAATAAATCATTTTTGAAAGCTACACCTATCCATTCCTATGCCTCTCTTCTCTGATCAAGTCTGATCAAATTCTGCCCACCTTAACATCAGCAACTTTAAAAGGTTGGTTAGCTCAGCTCCTGCTTTCGGATTCCTTTTGGAAAGACGATCAACTGTAATTATAATAATAATAATAATAATAATAATAATAATGATATCTAAAGTATCTAATAAACTGGCAGCCTCAGTGTATAGAAATAAATAACTGACAGTGGAACTGAACGTGGGAGCAATCACCTGTTCCCCCCATGCTAACAGCAATTCCTATCACCAGGGAGTTCTGAAAGCAACATTCCCCTCGGGTTCTTCGGACCTGGGGAGCAGCAGACAATTGGGCTGATTCAACACCATCAGATGCTGGGAGTCTCCACCGTCATTTCACACCGACGTTTTGTTTTGAACAAGCCAATTTAATTCCACGGCTGAGTCGATTTTGGAGACACTGAGGCATGATGGCCGGGTGTTATTAGGCTTTCGGAGCTCTGAGCGTACACGCGGCCCGCAGCTTAACCCAACACTGAGAACAGCAATCCCATCAGCGCCTTCATTTGGGCAGAGCCTGGGTGAATTGAAGCCATGCACACTTATTTATGCAGAATAATAATTGAGATGTCATGTTGTGCTTGTTATCTGCCACATCAGTGCCGGGCACAATGGTAAACAGGGGAGTTTACTCTTGTGCAGCCGCTCGGCGATGATTACCAGAGCTTTAGACGTGGAGAAAAACAGCAGTGAGTGATTTCACTTAGATCAGTGTTCCCTTATGAACAGTAGAAGCAGGCATCACAGTGGCCTAGCATGACTGAACAGAGATTTCAGATGAACAAAGATATAAAGCTCACAACACAACAGTACAACTTATGTCAAGACCATGACAAAAGGGCACTGCTATATCACCAGATGATAAATCCATAGGAACTTAACTCATAAATAGCATTCATAAATGTGCAGCATGAAAGATCAAGCTTTCACATTGATGAATTGGAGCATATCACCTCAAAGCAGGGCTCATGAATGGGTATATATCACGTCACATGCATGCGTCTGCTGCTGAAGCACCATGAACTGAACATGAGCGGGTGAGATTGAGAGAGAAGGAGAGAGGGGGGAAGACATACAGAGGGAGATAGCTCTGATGCTTGACTCTCCATCAGGGAAAGAGGGAGTAGTGCCTAATCAGAGATCAAGCAACTGCAATAAGCACCCAACCAGAGAGCCTGTCAATCATAATTGATCTTGAGTAGCAGGATGGAAGCAGAATGAAGCTTGGGATGAGGAAGGAGAGGGAGAAAGAAGGCACGAAGGAGGATTTTCCCCTGTGGATACAAGCACCTTTTATTATGCCAAACCTCGAACTCCCACGCCTTTACTCTGCCTGGAGATCAATCCCATTTGTGAGCTTCCTGAGCTTAGACTCTCATTTGCTCCATCTTTTGGCCTCCCTCTCTGTCTCTCCCCCCATTACACTCAGCTGAAATTTCATAACCGTGCATCCAAAGAGTACATGAGAGGGATAAGAAGAGACTGAATGAGAAGGAGAGGTGAGGGGAGGGCAGAGAAGAGGAGAGAAACTCTTTAAGCTTTCTAAAACACTTCAAGCATGAGAGAAGGAGATGAGGGTGTTGATCAAGACAAATGCTGAATCATTTTTTTATCAGCACCTTATTACCAATTCCCTTCCCTCCACACACAGGCTTCAGGCCTTTGTTCCCATGCATTAGCAATGCTAGACAACACTGATTGTTTTATGACAGCCCAACCTCAGGACATTGTGCAAGGTAGTCTTCAGAGACACAGTTTTGGGTTCACGCTATCCTGCATTTGGGGAAAGATCTCAAAACATCATCACAGCACAAGCCACAGAAAAAAAAAAAAAACCTTCTGGTTCCCAAAAGAGTAAATGAGCTGAATCAGTGACGAGAACCATTTCAAAACCACAATTTTTACCCAGCATTTCTCCTCTATGCTGTAACTGCCAATCACACCTGCTAGCGATGCAAAGTAAACATATTTACATTTATTAAATAACTTTCAGTAGAGCGAGTGCTTTAGAATTTTCTATACTTTTGCATCAATATGACATAAAACATAATCAGATGTCCTAAAAGGAGAAATAGAGACCCAATTATACAAATGAGACAAACATAATATACTTGGTAATATATGTACTGAGGAAAATGATTCAATATATCTAGCATATCTGTGATGGGCAAAAGTATGAGCACCTCTCAGGTTAGTTGTTAACGTGAAGGTAAGATTCAAGACAATTACAATATAAATACTAAGTACTAAATAAGAAAGGAAGGACTGGAGAGAAGCAAATACATGAATGTATATAAATTAAGAAAATGTACAATATGTGCTATATACACTGAAAGGTACAGGAGCAGAATATATCAAGTATCCTTTTTTTACTTTTTCAAGTATCCTTATTAAATATAAATATATCATACACACAGTGTACATATTCAGAATAAACAGAATACTTGTCTATATAAAGAAGTGATTAACTGAATCACCAGGGTATGTGCAAAAAGTGCAGTCTGTGCAGTTAAGCAGTGTGCAATGTTCTGGTGGTCAGTCTGTGCAGTTAAACAGTCTGTAATGTTCTGGTGGTCAGTCTGTGCAGTTAAGCAGTCTGTAATGTTCTGGTGGTCAGTCTGTGCAGTTAAGCAGTCTGTAATGTTCTGGTGGTCAGTCTGTGCAGTTAAGCCGTCTGTAATGTTCTGGTGGTCAGTCTGTGCAGTTAAGCAGTCTGTAAAAAGTTAAGCACTTATGCAGTCTGTTTTGGTGGTCATCTCGTAGGACAGAGGACAGAGAATGGACTATGCAGGACTGGTCAGATGCTTGTGGCAGAGAAGCACAGATGTAGATGAGGTAGAATGATTCTTGATTTCATGCGCCTGTATCGTCTACCAGATGGGAGAAGTGTGAAGAGGCTGTGTTGAGGGTGAGCTTTGTCCTTGATAATCTTGATGGCCCTCCTGAGGACTCTGGAGTGGTAAATGTCCTCTAGTAGTGAAAAGGCCGTCCCTGTGATTGACTGGGTTTTCTTGACCACCTGTTGCAGACACTTGCGGTCCTGTGGGGAGCAGTTTCCAAACCAGACTATGATGGAGCTGGTGAGAATACTTTCAATTATGCACTTGTAGAAGTTCCTCCGAATTTGTTCCTGAGTTTTTGCAGGAAATGCAGCCGTTTTTGTGCCTTTTTGACCAGTTGTGTTGTGTTGTGTTGTGTGACCAGGTGAAATCTTCAGTGATGCTTACGCCATGAAATGTGAAGGTGATCACTCTCTCTGCTGCCCTCTGATGAATAAGCAGTGGTTTGTGCTGCTCTGCTGACCTCAGATAGTCCACAATCATCTCCTTTGTCTTGTCAACGTTTAAGGAGAGATTGTTGGCCTGAGACCATGCCACCAGATTTGCCGCCTCCATCCTATAGGCCCCCAGTGATCAGTCCCATTACAGTGGTGTCATCAGCAAATTTGATGATGGTAGTGTCACTGTGAGAGGCAACACAGTCATGGGTAAACAGCGTATACAACATAGGACTTAAAACACAGCCCTGGAGTGTCCCTGTGTTTATAATCTGTGTGCTGGAGGTGTGGTTTCCAATCCTCCTGCCCGTCAGGAAATCCAGCACCCAGTTACACAGGGAGGGTGTCAGTCCCAGAGTGTGGAGCTTATCAGTCAGCTTCACTGGGCTAATGGTGTTGAATGCTGAGCTGTAGTCAATAAACAGCATTTACACATAGCTGTCTTTGCTCTCAAGGTGTTCTAGAGCGCTGTGGATGGCAGTGCAGATGGCATCTTCTGTAGATCTGTTTGGTCGATATGCAAACTGGAGTGGGTCCAGAGTGTCCAGTACTGTGTTCTGTATATGGACCAGAATGAGTCTTTCAAAGCATTTAATTACAGCTGATGTCAGTGCGGCCGGCCTGTAGTTGTTAAGACAGGCCACTGTGCTTTTCTTTGGGAGCGGCACAATGGTGGTAGCTTTAAAGCAGGTGGGAATTAGCGCGTGTGCTAAAGACAGGTTGTAGATGTCCACAAAAACATCAGGCAAATCTACAGTACATGATCTGAGTGCACAGCCAGGTATGTTGTTGGCTGCTTTTCGTGGGTTAACTCTGAGAGTCCTGTGTTTTCGTGCGTTTTCAGTCAGATGCATTAATCAGGTTTGAGTGACCTCCAAGTCTTTAAAGAACAGGAATCTATCACAGTGGGACGTTTGTGGAAGTGGATTGTGGCACAAACAAAGAAAGATTTCTGAAGTGTAACAAAATCAAAACACAGTAGGCCAAAATCAAAACACAGTTGGTCTTTTCTTGAGAATTCAGAGGACATCAGATATAATAGAGGCAGTCAAAACCGGCATCTTCAAAACTAGTGGCCATCCTCCTCTTCTAAAAATGTTGCTGCCTGTTTACAGTTTGCTAAAAATCATGTGTAAAAGCCAGAAGGCTGCAGGCACATATTTTGTGGAGGGATGGGAGCAAAAATAGAACATTTTTGTTTAAGTGAGCAGCCTTATGTTTGGAAAAAGGAAAACACTTCCGAATGAGGAACCTATACAATCTATGAAACATGGTGGTGGTAGTATCCTGGTTAGGACTAGTTTTACAGCATCTTAAGCAAAAGAAGGGAAAAAGAATATCATATTTTACTATCCAAAACATGCAAGATGTCATCAGTTACTCACAAATTAACTGACTGACCTCTGAATACATCTTTTAGAGAGAAAAAAAAGTGTAGTTAGTTATCTACGAGAAGTGTAAACATTAGCCTTCTGCAAAATGAAACTGGAAGTGTAGAATTTTCTATACATAAATTTAAGTGGTAACTGTTCAAAATAAATAAATATAAATATAAAATATAAAAATAAATGATTTATATGGCAAAAAATGGACAGTTCTTAAGTGTGTATAATACATAATGTCTCATTGGAATATATAGTAAGACATGGATCAGCATATGAATTAGAGCTTACTGTGCACTACTGTACTTTCTATAAATTAAAAAAGGACTATGCTGCCATTATTGTTGGCAAGTTTACATGCAAAGTAAGAATAGAATTTCTTATATTGATAAATTTTGTTAACATCAGAGTAACATGAAATGGCAGTGTTTAAATGTTAAAACCAGCCCAGTCCAGTTCGATGTGACAATTTGCAACTCAAAAGAAAAGTCTACAAACTTTGGTACATCATTTATTTTTTAAAAAGAGAAGGGTTAAAAAGAATATGGTGCATGCCAACCACTGCCACAATCAAATAAAGACACAAGCTCCCCTCACAGCAGCTCCTCACAGCAGCACATTAGCTCTTACAGCGTTGGGGGCCAGGCCTGATGGCTTGGATCCATGCTACTGTGAGTCCATACAGGGTCAGCAGGACCTGTGGAGATAGCCAGCCAAGTATGACTCAAAAGTCTGAGGGAAGGAGCCAAAAAGCCACACGTTGGTTGCATAAAGAACTCCTCACTGGATGGTTCTGTAAACAACAGTTTCAAGGTGTAGGATATTTTGAAAACAATTTTCCTATAAGAACTTTTACTTTTAAATGGCAATATCAGCCTAAATAATAGGGAAGAAAAAAAATATCATCAAAATCTAGTGGACACCTGACCATCACCTATATGAGCTTGTCAAACATCCGATTCCAAAGTCATGGGGATTGATATGAAGAAGCCCCCCTCCCCTAAACTTTGACCATAAACAACAGCCTCTGCTCCTTTGGCAAGGCTTTTAACAAGACTTTGGTGTCCAAGAAATTTTGCACCGCCCAGTCAAAGGAGCATTTGTAGGACCAGGCACCAGGCTTGCAATCAGCATTCAAATTTCTTATCTTCCCAATGTTACTATAATCTGCACCATTAGCAACTACTATTTTTTATTATGTTTGTTTCCTGCACTCTCTTCAAATTTCTTTTTTGACCAGGAGGATCAGTATCTTCGTACCAGCAGTTCTTAGGTTTGGCCTGCAAGCCTGTTGGCTAGACAATTTTTTCTTGAAACAATATTTGGTTAATTAGAATCTAGACTAAGACGTGGAAAAATGAACAATAAGGTCGATTTATTTAATAAGCTGCTGAATGTAGAGTCATTTTGTAGCAGAAGGAGTCGATTATTGTTGGTGAGCAATAATTGCTTATTGCTCAGACTTACTGCAAGTCTGAACGGCTCATTTTAAACAGTCCTGATGCAACAGTTTTCACAGCATGTCTACACAGTGTACACTCATTTAACCACTCCATTCTAATAGTTTTAAGAGAGGCCATTTAACTGCTGGTTGTTTTACTTAGCATCCATTTTAGTAGCCTGTTTAAGTGTCTGCAGCAAATCAATACTCTTGTGGTAATTTGAATGGCCCATATTGGCGAATAACTCTGAGTAGTATAGTGTAAATGTGTGAATGTGAGTCCAGTTTTAACTGTTTCTGTGATTCCAGTCCATAGCACACAGTAAAACAGACTTATTCGTCCCTGGACATCTGTACACTCACTGCCACAGCAAAGGCAAAAGACATACGTTTTGCGGTAAAGCAACAATTCTAAAAGGAGCAGTGTGTGAGACGATGTAACCTGTTATATTCCAACAGGAATAGGAACAAATGGGGGGCAACATATCACCAACCCACCCCCTCCCTCTGTAGTTCTCCCTAGTCTAGAAGTTCAGCTCAAACTACTCTCCAAGAATGTCTCCAGTGGTGGAAAGCAGTGCAAAGTTTACTCTTATTGTGCTTCTGTTTACTGTATATAACTTTTTTGTTTGCTGCCAAACGTGGATTTTTGACACAATTTGGCTGTGATGGTCATTAAAAGGTCACTTGCCAAGAGCTTCAAGCATTGTTGCATCTTTGGCTACCTGTCCTTTAAATGACCTATTATTACAGTTTACCATCAAACAGTTATTAAACATCAAACAGTTCTTGTTCAACAAGAATTTTTTTTTTTGTTTATTGCTTTTTCCCCAGTTACATTTTAATAGAAATGTGTTGAGTGCTATGAAGTATCACATCAATATTTTAAACCAATGAAAGAATGTCTTTGATAGATGAGACGATGGAGGTAAGAGACAAGAAAAAGCTGACTCAGCAATGAAAGACTTCAAATTAGAAATACATTTATGCAAAAGAAAGAAATGGATTGCTGAACAGATCTCTCTCTCTCTCTCTCTCGAAAGTACATGCGTCTACAAAAGTAAAATAACCAGTGAATTATATGCCTTTATGTATCCCTATAGGTTGTCATCAACCCCTGTGTGACTTATGAATAAGGACTTTACTCACACTGCTAATGCAGATCAGGTCATGGAGAGTACAGTTAAAGTACTGGCAAAGCAGTTTGACTCCAACTGAAACAAGAACGATGCATTGGTCTCCTGCCAGCAGGTCTGGAAAGGCCATTTTCATTACAACACTCGCCTACTGTCCTCCCAGGCCCCAGACACAAGATGCAAGATGGCCACTGGCAGAAATGGCAGAGCCCTTGTTTTCCTAAGTGAGTGTCAGTAGCAAGGCGTGAGCGTCATGCAGTCATGCTCTCTGTGCTAGTTAATTTCCTGGACTCGTGCAGGCACAGCTAGAAGAGGGATCCTGCAGCATCCTTCAGAAAATCCCATAGAACAGTTAAAGCTGATCCCAAGAAATAGAGAGTAGAGGCAGGAGGGGAGAGGTGGGTCTGTGTATGTTTTTGAAGGAAAGAAAGAAAGAAAGAAAGAAAGAAAGAAAGAAAGAAAGAAAGAAAGAAAGAATGAATGTCTGGCTGAATATGGCTGCTGGCAGCAGCTTCTGGACTGCAACACGTGTGAGCATTGTGAGCAAAGACAGATCTACTAATGAAACACATGCGCTCTTTCTTGCAGGACTTTTCATAAAGTGCTTTTTGTTAGGAATAATGAGCAGTTGTTGCATTGGTGGCCTGAGAATGAAACACCCATTATTATAAGGTTGTTCAACAATGATCACACTGGTACATAACACTCTGTGCGTTGGTGTTTAGTTGGCAGCTTATGCATGTTGACTTTTTATGTAATAACATAAAACAACGCAGCACCTCACTGATACTGTGAATATAAGCAGGGCTGTAAACGATATAGGAGATAGGAGTTAACTCCAAAACGACAGGGTGACCCTACTTTGGTTTTCTGAGAGGTAAGAAAGCTGATGCTAAGGACTGTGGAAAGCAAATGTGAACATGAAAGCAAAGCAAATTCTCAGGTAAAAGGTCAAAACAAAAAAAGTCCTAGAAAAAGAGGACAGATGGTACCTAACAAAAAGAGAGTCACTGCTCTTGTTCCAGGTATTTTTTAATGAAGTGATTCCACACATGATGCTCGAACTGGCCCCCATCCATGCAAGATGCACATGGTCTAGTCAGGCTGCCTGGAAAATGCATCCTTCTACAACATGCACATCAATAGATTGTCTAAATTTTTCTTGGACAAAGTGGGAAGCTAAAAAAGTAAATTTTTAAATGTGAAAGTTCTGTACTGTATATACTGTATTATAGTAAAAATTGACAAAAATGTGTTTATTGTTTTTTGCAAAACTATTTGAGTAAGCAGTTAAGAGTACCTTTTTGTCCATCTACAATGACAATATGACAATGTGTTTCGGCTTGGCCTTACCACTGGACATAACCTACCGACAAATCCAAGCAGTCTACAATCATATGCCAAACTTTGAACAACCCTGGATACAACATTTGTCAAGTTTGTCAATAAGTTGACATTTACATTTATGGCATTTAGCTGACGCTCTTATCCAGAGCGACTTACAAGGTTAATCATATTACAGGTAGGCCAGTGTAGTGTCTGGCCCAAGGACTCTTATTGGTGTATTCCTCTACAATGAACAAACCTAATTTTTACACATCATTTCTATTTACATACTTGAAACATTTGAGATTTAATTATATATACACTTATAGATTTAAGTAAAAACACTCTTTCATCAGTAACAAAACGCCAAGATCATTAGTCTGTAGGCAGAGCCTTATTATAGTCAAGCCCCTGTTCTGCAGAGGGACTGTGGAAAGCATCCCGAGCAGCTGCATCATCGCCTGGTTTGGGACTTGCACCGTCTCTGACCACAAGACGTATGTATGCGTATAATGAGGACAGCTGAGAAGATCATCTGGGTTTCTCTTCCCTTCATCATGGACATCTACACCACACGCTGCATCCGCAAACCACCAGCATTGTGGCTGACCCCACCCATCCCTCACACAGACTTTTTTCACTGGAGGTACAACAGCTTGGTTGCTCATACAATCTGGTTTTTAAATATACAAGGAGTGATCTGAGGAGTGTCATCTGACTGCGTAAACTCACAGATCACAGCATGCTTACCCTCTCTGTGCCTTATTCTGCTACCTCATGTCTGAAAATGAGTGCTGTGTCGGTGCTGCACTGTCCTGTCTGTTTACTGTGTTTAAGGTCTGTTTAATTTATTATATTTATTGTATTGTTTCGAGTTTTAATTTTTCTATACACACACTTATATCTGCACATTTGCACTTTGTACTCTGTTGTTCCATGTTTCACCCTGTTACAGGAACGTAATTTTACTCCACTTTGTACTTGTACATGGATGGAAAGTCAACAGAAGACTCGACTTGACTCTGCTGGTCATCCTTTTGCAAAGTAGCAAGCATGCATATTCAAGGGGCAGATTTCATTTAATAATGTAATATACAGCGTGTATGGTTCTATCTATTATATATGTGCCTGATGTTGTCTACAATTATGGACATTCAGTAAGTAGTGATGCCCCCCATGAGTCATTCTGTTTGTGCCAGCACCACTGGCAGACAGCTGCACGAGGCAGAACTGCATGATATGATGACTGTCCTTAACACCATGTGACCATCGCCAAAGACTGCAATAGTGTCATGGTGCCAGACTGTCATGGACTCAGAATAGCACCGGGTCATCATCAGTGACCATCAGAATTCCTGCTTTTCTATTGGTGGAGACGACCAACAAATCAGTGTGTGGAGGCACCACTATCAGACACAACACTTGCATACCTGTGAAAAGTGCTGGTATGCAAGAAAAAGTTCTCGTATGCCAAAGAATAAAAGGAAGAAGTGTCAGTACTGCAAACCAAACAGTACCTATACACTTAAAAAGCACATTTCTTGGTCATGTTTTTCATTCACAAAGCCTGAAAAATGTTTTTAAAAAAGGGCCATTGTTCTGTTTTTAGTATTCCTGTTCCTGTTCCAACATGAGACCCACCAGTCTGTTTGCGTGAAAGTTGGATCTTGTGTAGGTAATGTACTGTATAAATCTTACTGCCATGTAGACTCTGTCTTGTGTTCACACTTCACCTCCTCTGTTTCAGTAACATTACATACCTGCATAAACGTACCTGTTTAAAAGGGGCTTAAGTCTTGATTTTTGAAACTACATGGAATCAGCCACATTGAATTCCACGACTTAACATTGGTATTGGAGAACTAAACAGCCCTCATAATTGGTGTGCACCATAGCAAAGTGTCAGGACCCTGTCTGGGTTACCCTCCATATCTGTACTACAGCTAAAACATGGCGCGGCACATTAATGAGCAGAGTACTTGAAATAACCAGGTATGATTTTGAATGCAGCGCTACAGCTTGACGGCATATGAATGTACTACCCTCCAGCACATGGATAGCATGGTAATCTGTCCTCAGGCTGTGTAGATTTGTATGAGTGACAAGCATGCCCACTCTCTCGTTACTGTACAGGTGTGAACATTTCTCCTCACTTGTGACCCTGTTGTCACTTCGGTCTTACCCTGCTGTCAGTTCTAACGTGAATGGAAGTGGACAGATGACAGGCAGCATCACTCTACCAGATGAGTAAATCTAGAGTCTGAGCAGTGCAGCTGGCTGGGTGACACACTGGCTGGTGTTTATGTGCGTATGTGGGTGTAGCACTAAGCATAATTTTCCAGGAACACTTTTGACATAAGCTACATGCAATGCATACATGCAAAGCTGAATGTGAACATGATTAGGGTACAAGACTGAGAAATGTCAGATACTGGCCAGTGTTTTTGAATTTGTTTAAAACAAAATTAGCTAAAACTGTCATTATAAATCATCAGCATTGTCCGATTTCACTGTTAACAAATGCGCAAATGCAAAAACAGTATTATTCATTATTTTCATTTAGACATGTTACGACATTAGGGTTATTAGACTGCACGTCTGTAAATATTCATATTAAATTGTCATGCACGGTTGGGGTGTGGACCCAAGCGCAGGGCAGGAATCTGTTTGCTGCGATGTAAATGTTAAATTGCAAGCAAACGGACTTCCTGGATGTGGATGCACGTGAAACTATGTGTGAAGTGTTTTCGGGAACGTGTTATGGAATTTTGGTTTAGACAGAACCCTCGACCTTTGGAGTGGGAACCCCACGTGCTACCACTGCGCTATGCGGTAGTACACGTAAGGTAAGTCAGGAGGGGTTTTGTGAGGGAGAGGGAGAAATAGCGGGAAAAAAACAAACAAAGGAGCCGCTAGGACGGTGTTCTCAAACAAAAGGAGAAGTTGATAATCACAAATAAACAGAAGAGGGTTTAACAGAAAGGGGACTTGTGGATCTTTGCATGGAGAGTGACCCACGCTCTCTACTCTTTGTAGTTAATTAGTTTAAACACTTGTTGCTTTTCTCTTTTCTTTTCTTTTCTTTAGCTTTAGCTTTCTCTTGTCTTGTCTTGTCTTGTCTTGTCTTGTCTTGTCTTGTCGGTTTACCGTACCAGCTACCCCTCTACAAAGGTGCAGCAGAGGTGTTTGTGTGGTGGGGGCTTATATGGCTGCCGCCTCAGGTGCCGCTTGTTGGCTCGATCAGCCCAGCATTCTGGGGTTTGGAGTTCCGAGTTGTAGTTCCCCCAGAACGGCGCCGCCGCGGCCGCCCTCTGCTGGCTGCCGGCGGTACAGCCCGGACCCTTACATAAATAAAGCCAGGTAGCTCTTCTTTCTTCTGTCTAGGCAGCTCTTTTACAAAAACACCTTAGCGTGAAGACAAGTCCAATTATTACAGACAGGAAAAACTCACATCAAGCTTTGAAAACATACAGAGGCATATTAATGCCATCAAGACTGAAACTGATGGACTGCAACGCTGCCTAAAATTTATAATCAGAGCCAGCTCAATTTTCTGCCTTGTATGGAGGTGTTAAATCAGGCTGGCCAATCATAACTCCATTATTATGGCTGCAGTCCAAGCAAATTGTGGCAGAACAGCTCATCCTGCTTATTGCAGAGATTAAATAAAAGGCTGCGTTCAGACAGCAGAGCGTATTCCACCAAAAAAAAGGGATAGGAATCCTGTGAAGCCCATGACAAGCTTTGCACAGCGAAGGAGCAAATCTTTATGGGTGGCGTTTGTGGTGTTATGTATGGTTGACACAACACATTCGGCATATGAGGAGTATAGAAAAAGACGGGCATGCCTAGCTAAATATTATTTGTTTTAAAAATGTTCTGAGAATATGCAATGTAATGTTCCATAAATGTTTTGTATTGGTTTCCGGAACGTTCTTTCTAAAGGTAGGAGAAGTAACATTTTCTGAATGTTGCGCTGGGAATGTAAAATAATCTGCACAGGATTTAGATAACCTAAGGTATTTCTATTGCTCTGTACATAAAGTGGTAAAAGGTGCTATGAATTTTACTGACTCAGGAGTGCATAGTTGATAAAAATCACTGATGTGGCACATTCAGATGGGACTACTTTTGTTCTCTGTGGCCACAATCAAGTCAACATGCAATGCTGCTGTCCTATTCTGTCTGTACAACTGTGAACATGTAAGATTCACAGAACAAAGGTTGGTTTTATGCAGTGACTGTATGCTGTGAATTGGTAATGGCGCATGGCATTCCTAATAGACAGCAGATTAACTGGTTATGGTAAACAAATTAATGGCTAAATTACACATTTGTTTTTTGTTTTGTTTTTGGAGTGAAATTGGCACATACATTGAGGAACCACTCAAACCTCCAAAATCTGAAATTTCTTATCCTATGTAAATCAGTTATAAACATTACAGAGAGCCATTACCCCATCTCCCCATGGACAACTAATCCTGTCCTGGGTTTAGGATTGTAAATGGTAAAGGGCTTGAAAACAAATTTAAACAAACACAGGTGAAAAAACTTTAACTCCCACCAAATCCTGCTTGGAGAAATCTTCAGAAACCCAACATGTTTGTGATGGGGTGACTTAAATGACCAAAAATGTTTCCTCATAAAAGGTCAATGTAGTCTTAAATATAATGACTCCAAAGCAAAACGCCAGGGACGCGTATTGACTGTGTATTACTGAATGCTTATAAGCCAGCGCTTACATCCCTAAAAAGCCATTCAGTCCTCCCAAAAGAATAAGTCCAACCTATTATTGCAATTGCTTCAAGAATAAGAAGATGTAAGCGGGGTCGAGGTGGGTGGCACCATGTTACACCACCGTCTTATTAACCTCCCTCGCTGGGGCTTCTAATCAGGACAGTCAGCTACAGCCCTACAATAATTAAGCTCAGTCAAGAGTCATCCCATTCACACTCTACCTTAGAGCCTTCCTGCCTACTGAGCACACGACACCAGCAGATATAAAAGTGAAGAAGATATTAAGGGCCATAAAGCTCCAGCCCATTGCACTGATAATCCAAAGACAAGCTTCTGCTTTTGCCAGTTTGCTGACACAGAGAGGGATGAGTGGTTATGTCGGCGTTAATGATGTCTTGACTTTCTGTGGGTAAATAGCAGCTGTCAGATGAAGGGGCTTAAGAAGCAGTTGGGAGGGTGGGCTTGTGAAATGAGATGTTATGGAGATGCTCAACTTGTGTGTGAGATCCTTCCAGCAGAACAATTTTGTTCTCATTTAGGCATTTCTTTTAGCATGTCACTATGAATATAGACAAAGATATAGATAGTCCTCAAGAGCTCTTATGTCAACACTCCAGCCCAAGACGTAAGGGCTGGGGAGGGATGTATTCAGTGGCGGATGTAACATCTTAATAGGCTTGTGAAACTAACATGCTGCACTGCACAGTTCAGTTGCTGCCTGTGTTGGAACAATGCATGTTGGTTAGATTTTGTTGTATGACTTGCAAGGTCATGAAATAATGGTGAAGCTCCACCCATAAACATGTAAAGTAGTGGTGTCAAAGTTACTGCAGTAGCATATTCATATTCAAACTGCAACAATAGTAGGCCAGGCTTATGTCTCGATAGCATTGCAGACAGCTATACAGTTCTACTACAATCAGTGTCCATCTGCAGATGCTGAACATGGAAAGTGCAGGACATTAATATGCACTGCAGTTTTATGGAGTTTATGAAATACAGCAAAGAGACTGTTGCAGCACTCAGACGCTCCCTATACAAGAGCCTACTTGCCTGTTCTCACTGTTCTGTGGCTTCTCTCAGTCTCAGCCACATTTATCATAGCAATCTTTGCCAAAAAGAGTTAAAAAAGAGCATTTGAGGACTCCACAGACAGACACACCTAGTATAGTATAGTAAAGTATTCATACTGTCATAACTAACATTTTGTTCCTGAAGTATTTCTTCAATATAGTAATAAAAGGATGGAAGAGGATACAGTCACCCTGACTGTATAAAACACCTCAGGTTTTCCCTTAAGTATATAAACTAGGGGGATTTCCCTTACCCGAGGGAATTACTTTAGGGTGTTTAATTACATCACATTGCATGTTTTATATTGCAAAGTAGATTTAATGCACTCTAAGATTTTTCTCCATTAAATTCAATGGAATCCATAATTTGAGCTTAGTTTAATTCTTTTAGACAATGCTTTCAGCATACAGTTATAGCATGACAAGAGACTGTATGACTGTAGGAGGGTTGAGAACTTGAATTGCAGACCAACTCATGATAAACTTTGGAAGACAGCTAGTGTTAATAGATGTTATGTTATGTTATGTTATGTTATGTTATGTATTTAATGTCTGTATGTTTCTGAATTAGGCTAGGTGTTTTCTTATCTCTTCATTCAGTTACAAATTACTATATTTTTGGCTCATTTCCAACTGAAAGTGGCAGAAACTGACTCTTCTAACCAGTTGAGTTATGTAAAGTTGAACCTGTTCAAAACCTCATGATAGTCTGCTCAGGCAGAAATCATGTCCGGATTAGCTTGCAAACAAGCTAATTTTTTTTGTTTGTTTGTTTATTTGAACTCAACATGTCAGACATTTAGGCAGGAATGAACTGACAGGAATGAAACTTGGTGGGTAGGTTTGACACTGTGAGACATGTCCTTAAGTCATTCTGTTAGCACCCGGGACAGGACTACATGCATGCAAACCGCTATTACAGCTGATGTTAACATCATGTCAGTGTTGCCAAGACTGCAGTGGTGTCGTGCCAGACTGTCTTGGACTGTGTCATCTTCAGTGATGAGTCCGGCTTTGTCTTGGTGAAGATGATCAACAAATTTGTGTGTGGTGACACTGTGACACCTCCACCCTACTGTAAAATCTGCAGGAACTGTGTGAGAATTTTCAAGTTTGGGATGGATTATCACAGGACAGCGTCAAGAACCTCTATGACTCCATGCAGAAACATCTGGCATGTTGTGACAGCAAACATGGCAGCCTGTTGCCATTCTGAGACACTACCTCTGTATGCTCAATACATATTAATCATGTCAGTCTAAATTTATCATTATTTATTGTTCCTGGTAGCCTTCATCTCCCTTCCTAATAGCACTGCAATCCCAAACTTTCATCTGGGTGTAGTTATTCTTTTGATGTTGAGTGTAGCGGTTTATGCTCAAACAGCTCAGGATTTTTTTGAGATTCTCCATTCAATGTGTAACTAACAAGCACACATACTCATACTCATCGCGCTTATGCAGAAGGCCGTTCTTTTGTCCACACACATACATGCAGCATGTACTGTAGCTGCTCAGCCAGCCACCAAGTGCTCAAGCATACTAGACTGATGATTGACTAGACATACCAGTGATTCACAACTGTGAAAAAGCCAGACTGAACCCTAGGATAAGAAAAAAGTGTTATAGGAACATGTTATTCAAAGACTAGCTCTTCAGGCTATCAGACAGACACTGAGAGCTGGTGCAGTAACACATCCAAACATTGTACAGAGACTAGCTGGTTTTCACAGTAACACTTCAGAGACTCAGAGATGTGCTCCTAATACATTTACGCACAGCAAACAACCTTACTGTGAATTTCCTTAACCATTCAGCACGCATGAATAGGTGGAGCAGACCTGCTGCTCCCAGGGTAGGACCTGCTGTCACCTATGGAGGAGTGGGTGGTGCATGTGTCTGCCTACAGATGGTGGAAACTCCCACATGCTTTCAGTGCAGCACCTGCAGAAGGTTAGCTAATGGAGGATAGATGGAGAGGAGTGTTGTGAATGTTATGCCTGGGCAACTGTATGCACAACATGTTTACTTACCGGAATATTAGGGCGATCCAGGACGCCGACCTTTCCTCGGAGCCCAGTGGCCACTGAAGCGCATGGTGGCCGGAGCTGATTAATTAAAAAGCCCCTGAGGTCAGTCAGACGCGGAGGACCATGCCATTTGTCATCAGCTCAGAGTAATGGAGCGTGGCAGAGTGGAGAGGCTCTCATTAAGAGTGATAAACTCAGCCGTCCCCTACAAGGCCTCTCCACGCTCCTAACACGGGCATGGGTGACACGAACATCCACCCAAACTTAAACTCTCTTCACTACAGGGACGCGCTTCCCAGTGATTTCAAGTTGAGGTCAAGTTAATCTCTTACAGCAAAAATGCCTTGTAATTTATTCTTCTTCTGCTAATTCTGGCATAGTTCCTTTTTTGAAATGAGATGGAAATTATCTAAGACAGCCTTAATTTCATATGCACTCAGCTTCAAAAGAATAGTGGCACCCCGAAGGAAGGATAAAGATTGATATTGGCCACACCTACAGAAGCAATGTCTCTCAGTGTAGCATTGGGCTGCAATGTTTGCTCGCACAATATGCCAGACTTCTCAGCATGGAGTTGTAGAGGTTCCTAATGGTGTCCTACGATAACCCATTCCATGCATCCTACGGTGCCTCTATACACACCAAGACAATAGTGGGATTCATCACTGAAGATGACCTGGTGCAATTCTAAATCACTCCATGACAGTGTAACTATCCTTTTGATGATGAGTGTATTTTGTAGGCTTATACCTGACATTTCAACCCTGAAAGTTTAAATTGTTCAGTGTCAGAATTTTAATCATAATAAAAATAACAAATACACTGCTCAGATTCAATATTAAAGTTATAATCAAAGATAATGAATTCACCCAATGAAATATTGTTTGCAACTGCATTTTTATACTCATTTTTTGGACCACATCATATGTTTTAACATATTACTGTCACATGCACTGTCTCAAAAAGAAGGACCATTGATTTTTAGTCCCAAATTCAGAAACTGAAATCATGCTAATGAAGATATGAAGACCATAGTACATTATTAATCTACATTCTTAGTGGACACGCCCTTCACCAAGTTATATAAGGAGCAATACATGCAAGTTGACGTTCATATCTAGTGGTATTGGCAGACAGCTGCACAAAGACTGCAATGGTGTTGTGGTAGACTGTCATGGACTGACTCAGGATGGCAGCGGGTCATCTTCAGAGACAAGTCCCGCTTTTGTCTTGGTGAAACCAACAAAGCCGTGTGTGCAGGCACCCTGGATAGAGCATTGCAATCTGACACTTCCTCCTGGTTGCAGGATGGAATAGATAATGACTGTAGTGGAGCAGGCTAATGTGGTTCATGAGTTGATTATTAAAATGTGTTGTTCCAAACCTTAGAACTGATTTGAACTTAGATTTTACACATAATGGAAGTCACTTTTATTATTTAAGGGGAAGATAAAGGCATGAAGACTCATGCCACTTGTCTCATCATTCACCAACAATTAGACATAATCAGGACCCAGGGCAATCTCAGAAATGCAGTAAAGAATACTGGGTAATGGCAATGTTAATAACGGTATTATGCTTTTGAAAATGCTAACATTATGTACAGTATTAAAAAATGCTTCCTGATTCAGAGCTTAATCTAGGGGCAGCTGTGGTACTTTTTGGCAATTTTTGATTGGGTAACTGTGGTGGAGATAGCCGGATGTTTTCTCTATAATTTTTCAGAAAATTGAACAAGTTTTATTATGGCTTCAAGGCAAATTGCAATAATTCTGGAGTAGCTCTTTATCCTGGGTCATTGTTGCACTGATGACATGATAACAGGCTTTTCGTTTCATCACGAGCTTAATGGTCCAAGTGATGGAAAAATAAACCCACTGAAGAAAGGTTAATTGTGGTGTTGCCAGTCCAATTTAAAGAGAGAACAGAGAAGTTTCTTATCCACTAAAAGTTATCTGATGGTTATTTCTGACTAGCAGACTTACATTTGAAATATTTTATCTGTGCCCATTCCTGTATTCCCCTTTATTGTGATGATAATAATCATAAAAGATGTAAGTATTACATGAAGGAAAGTCACAGGGGCGATAAATGAGCCTCGTCAACCACTGACTCACCAAACTACCAGCATATAAGACCAGCTCCGGATGCCTACTACCTCAGCTTCCCTGACGGGATCTCAAGCTGTTTTTCATATTGACTGTCGAGGAGCTGTTTGGAGTTTCTGAGGGAAACTGCAGAGCTCCATCCACTGATTCCCAATATCAGAGCCCCCGCCCGCCAGGCCAGCTGCAGCGGCCAGCCCCTGAGGCGAGCACCCCTGCTGGCACGTCAAAGCTTCTGTCACTCTCTCTCTCTCTCTCTCTCCTCCTTCTCTCCAGATTCCTTTCCTGTCTCCTTTTGTCTGCATGTACCCCCTCACACCATCCCCACCCTTATTCTCCAGCAATGAGAGAAGGAGATTCCCACAGCTCGAATGTCTCTCTCTAAAGGCAGAGCTTGAGCTGACACCAGGGAAAATGCATTACCATCTGAATCCAGCTCCACTGCTATGGTCCAAATACCACTTGAAGTGACAACTTGAGATAAGGCTTGTAATGTAGCATGGAAAGCAGTAACACTTGTAGCGCTGGCACAGGTGATTCCTCAGCCTCTAAAGCAGGTGCTTAAAAAAACCCTCATGCCTCGGCTATTCAGAAGAGAGATTTCGTAACACCTGCAATAGCAGCCTGACTGTTTCACTGAGGCTCAGCCTGCACAGTTCTGGGAATTCCAGTTCCCCACATGAACCAGTTTACCATTTAGGCTAATTGGAATATGTTTAGGTTACTATGGACTGCAATGGATTAAGAATGAAAGAAGCATAAAATTTAAGTCTTCTGGATACAAATGAATTAAATGGGTAAAATGGTCTAAATCATGATAACTCAACTAGCTGATTAGCTGATGATTTATAATACAGTGAAAATAACTGATGTCTACATTCAATCTTAAAAGCAGAACTTGTCAGGGATGTGACTAGGCAAGTATAGACCTAGTGAAGAACTTTCTGTTTCTGAAGCGTCCTTTGAAAGTGTTCTGGATTTGTTAATTCCAGAGCAATCATTGGTTGAATCACTATGAATGTGTTGTCCAGTCTTATATACACAACTGCTCTGCAGTTATTCACTTCAGCAAAGCAGGAGCACACAAGATCTATTATGGCCACAATCTAATTAAACACGTAGAATCAAGTGAATTCCTAATAGTTTTGAATGAAAATCAGCAACGTACAAAGTTGCAAAGTACCCCTGTGTTTCAAAGTACCAGTGTGTTTCAGAGTACCAGTCAAAAGATAAGGCTACTTATAGAAGGTTTTCTTGTTTTTAGCCTAATGCTTTGTTATACAATAAAAGTGAAAATATAAAGCTATAAAATAGCCCTCATTGAATTATGCAGCCAACCTTAAACAAACTTCATAATGGTACTTTACAGTAGGATAAAAGTAGGTAACTTTCTTACCGTAAAAACATTTTTACAGTGTGAGAGTAGAATCTACACACGGTAGAGTTTACTTTAAATGGTTGTTTTTTAAAATTGTAATTATAAGTAATCTGTACTATGAGGTTAGAGGCATATTAAAAGTAAATTGCATTAGTGCTCTATACAAGTTTATTCTACTCTATACAAGTAAATTAACTGAATTACTGTAGCTAAATTATACTAAATAAGCATTGGCAAAGTTTGCAAGTAAGGCTAACAAGTTAGATTTTACAGTGTTAAAAGGAACAGGAAGTAACAGGATTTGGATTTGTTTTTCCTTTGACTTATCTTTCCTCTCCGAAAGCTTTTTATTTCCAGCGAAAGAACAAAATGATCAACAAAAATCTTCTCATCAGTGATTATGGAGGGAACTGCATATAGTCATTGGCAGAAATACCCTCTTACATGATTTGGATGAGTTACATTTGTACATGCAGAAACTAAAACTACCCACTCAGAACTCAACTCTGATTCGCTCTCACTCTGTGAACCTTTGCCAGTGTGTTCGCACTGCTGAAGCGAGGATAAGAAGTCCTTTCTGTAGGGAGAGTGCACATTTAGCACTAGCTTTCAGCTCCATTCCAACTGTACGGTTGAGATACTGCTCAAGCCAAGACTTTGATATGACTCTCTCTCTCCTATCCCTCCTGCTTTTTAACTGCTGATCATGTTGATTTTAGGCATGTAGGATTCTGCATTTGGAGAAAGAAAATATTTGGGGCGTAGGCGCATCCGCAGTACGCCTAGAATTCCAGCAGTGGTAGCGCTTAAACAAAATGACAAAAGAGGTGATCTACATCTGAATGATGAACACATTTCATTTAATTGTCTCCCACACTGACTGTTGTTTTAAACACACGCACACTCCAGGCTTTGATATCATCCTCAGGTTTACTGTCACACCAGCCTTGTAAGGTGCAGACCGATCAAACTATTTCTTTAAAATCATTAAAATATTTATCAATCTCAATATAGAAAACCTATATAGCCTACTAGATATACACACAGATTAGATTAGATTAGATTAGAATCAGTATATAGTTACACTGTAGTGTTAGAGTGTTAGATTGCAAAGCTATTGGTAAGAAAGTTAAAAGTTACCAGGAACAATAAATACTGATAAATTTAGACTGATATAATCAATATTTATTGAACTTCACATACAAAAGTAGCATCTCTCAGTATGGTGCCAGGCCGCCATGTTTGCTAACGCAAATGCATCTAGGCATGGAGTTGTAGAGGTTCCTACTGGCTTCCTGTGATAATTCATCCCATGCAGCTTAAATATTCTCACACAGTTCCTGCAAATTTTGTGGTAGGAGTGGAGGTGGAGTGACACCAGGCCTTCTGGACATGTGATGCATGACAACAGACCTGTGTAATACCTTACTGAACAAAAATGAGTTGAGTTGGAATGGACTAAACAACTTTCTGGATGGAGCTGACATCAGTGTTTAGCCACTAACGCATCAAAGTATTGCACCACTCAGCCAGATTTGGTGGATTTTGCCACTGCTGGTAGACAAGTGTGGCTGTGAATGACCCCGTTTTTCCCATCATTAACATCGGCTTTGCGACCCCCTTTCCACACATGGAACAAGACAGTCACTGCACTGTCCCACTTCTTCTCAATCTATGAATCCCTTCACACTGCAGATATTTACAGCATGATCATCACCATCATGGTGCAACGCCATCTGAGGAAGCCCAAAGTTACTACCACCTAAAGTACACAAGGTGATGAATTTTATGGAAATTAAAAAGCAGGAAACGTCTAGAGAAACTACAAGTTTAAAGATTATTCTTTCTGTGACCTGCAATGTCTCGCACCACACTTTCATAATTGTCAGCATTTATACTGCAGCTTTTAAAGGTTTGCGCAATACATTACAGATAATGACTTTGAACCCAAGCCCAATGACAAATGCAGAGATATAGGCCACGCATTTTGAAGAGACCTGCCTACGGTGTGGTTGGTCAGTAGGAGGATCTCAATCAGAAAGGGTAATGAAATCATTGTTACCTCGCAGCCATTAGCCCCCCATCAAGTCTCAAGCCTTTAACTAATGGGGCTCAAGAGAGTTAGACTAGAGGGAAGCTATTTAAAGGCTGAAGAAGAGATTGTTGTTCAGACAGCATTGATTAAATTGTAATTAAAGAGTGGAGCCAGGTGAGCCCCCTGTGTTCCTCCAAAAATGAAGAGACATGCCTGTTCTTGTGTACCTTCTCTCTCTTTCTCTTTCTCTCTCTCTCTCTCTCTCAACAGTGGGATGATGCTGAGAGGGGACTCTGGGTTTCTGAGTCTAGCTTGCACTGTCAAAACAACATCGCCTGCATCCTATTAATCAAACTGGAGGTAATGCGGCAGTGATGCCATCTCTCTGTGATCGTTTTTGTGTTGTGCTGTGCATTTCATATTAGAGACTGAGAGAGCCCTCTAACTCTAACACTTGGTAACACTCTATTTAAAACCTGCTACTTGACATTGAAACAATCATGCTGCCATGACAGATAACAGTAATATAACACTGTCATGTTACCATTACTAATATGATAACTAGTGCTATGTCTAGTGTCTGTTTTAATTTAGATTTTTCCTACTGTCAAACTGAGTTTGTATTATGGCAATGAAAATTACCGTTAATGGTGACATGACACTGTTTTATTAGTGAATTTGTCACAATAGCATATGACATCTGTCGTGGCATGTTTATAGGATAGTTATGTAAATCAGCAAGACTCCAGTACAGTGTACAGTGTTATTCCTTAATAGTGATGATTAAGAGTAGTATTAGGAGTTCTTTCCTTTTACATCATTCACCCATGCAATTATGACCTTAGGAAGTATGACTCAACTACAGTTATACTTGCGCATAAACACTAAAGTGTTACACTGAAGAGTTGAGAGAGAATGAAAGAACGGAAATGAGAAACACAGGGATGAAATATTATTTCATGAGTGATTCAGTGCAGGGCTATAAAAGGTTTGTCATGTTGGCATCTGATATGCTACAACACTCCATTCCACTCTAAGAAATGCCTGAGGTGCCGATGGCAATCTGTTGAACATCTTCTGCTGTTGTAGAAGTCGGCTGCCAACACAACTGGAACAAACTGGAGCATTCCAAGAAACTCTTCTGCTTTCAGAGAGATAACTACTGAATAATGAATAATGTTTGTGGTTTTGCTTATGAAAGAAAGCCCCTGTTCTTCCCGAATGCGCTTCGAACTATTCCTCAGCCCATCTGATGAACAACAGCCATACGGATTATTCAGGCCACTCATGCCCTGCTAATGGCCTATTTGTATTCCTCCCATCGTGCTCTCTTTGTCTCGATCCTTTTAAACAGCACTATAGCATGGTGACAGGCAAATGGTGCAAGAACCTGGCTATAAACCAAGAGATCATCACAGATGATGGCATGCTGCTACTCCCATTGTGCCCTTGAGCAAGGCATCTAACCCCAAGCGAGTGCGGTGGCACTATGTAATTAGCATTTGTATGTCACTCTGGGCAAACATGTAAGTGACAGGAATGATAGGGATAACCCTCTGGATGCTGCCCAATAAGCTCTATATATCTTCCTCCTCCAGGCTCACAGATTAATCCTTTCCAAGCCTTCATCATTTCTCTCCATCACGGATTGTGGAATGGAAGGAACATTTCGGCGCTGTTCTCAGAAGCCTTGGAAGGACTCCAGGACCTGCTTCCTTATGTGTCCTGTCACACATCCGCACTCACGCCGTTCCTCATCTTTCTCTCCATCTTGCTCTCCCTCCTTATCCAAGCATCTCCTCCTCCCATCTCATCTGCCACACCATCTGTGCAACTGGGCTGAGCGTGAGCCGCTCTTTTCCTCTCCGTCTCCCTCATCCCTCTTTTCTTACCATCCATTCACACTTTCTCTTGGTTTCCCTTTGACTGACATGCCACCTCCCGCAGTGTCAAAGGGAATGCGGGACGTGTTTGTGTCTGTCCACTCATTTCCCTCGTGGCTGCCTTCAAATACACTCACACACAAAGCACCTGTGCCACCTAAATCTGCACCTGGCACGTCCAAATGTGGTCCTAACAAGTTAATAGTAAATATGAAAAAGCACTGGTTTTGGCAAACATGTTCTACCATGACTGGATTACAATAAACATAACATGCAATCAGATTAATCTAGGTGCAGTAAGATTGGCGGTTGCCAACGGATCATAAGAAACTATGATAAATGTACTACAGTATAGATAGAAGGCCTTGCATTTCTAAGAGGTCTAGTATTAATACAAAAGAGCAGATCTGAGCATTTAAAGAAATGAATGTCTGCACCTGACCCTCACCCGCAGCTTTGTTACCCGATCTGAAAAGGCTCAACCAACACTGCTAAGTCTACAACCAAATCCAACTTAAACCCTGTGTTTTGAATTTGGTCAGTTTCCAACCAAACTGGGTATATCCAATGCTTTTGGCAGGTGGACAAAATTTTGGCTGGTTTGTCATCATTTTTGGTGGTTTAAAAGAGTAGGTAAATTATTTAACTCCGTTTGAAATTTGAATAGGGGCAACACAGTCGTACAGTGAGTATCGCTGCCATCTTGCAGGAAGAAAGACCCAGTTTCAGTTCTTGGGTGGGGTGTCCAGGGTTCTTTCCATCCAAGTTCTCCTCATGTCTGTGGGAATTTTCTCTTGTAGTCCAAAGACATGCAGACATGCTGACTTAGTGATGATAAATTGTCCCCTAGGTGTGGGTGTGTGTGTGTGTGTAAGAGAGAGAATTGTATGAGAATGCGTGATTTGGTCTGTCTGTGCTGCAGTGGACTGGAGGCCTGTCCAGGGTGTATCCTGCCCTCCTCCCTTTGAGCGCTGAGATAGACTTCAGAGCCTACTGCGACCCAAAATGATAAAGCAGTTTAGAAGATAAGTGAGTGAGAGAATAATGTAATTAGATTTAACTTCTTTCACATCCAGTCCGTTATTAAAACATTGACTGGCTTGTATAGTCTTTTTTACTTTTTTTTTCTTTTCGTCACTTTTGCTGAGAGGAGGTCATTGCCCAACCTTCAGTATCGTTCACAAATGTCAACAGTACTTAATCCATCATTGATGTAATGTATGTGCATATGTGCCTAATGCACCATACATTATTCCGTTCACATGAGATTATTGACTGTACACAGTAGGAAATTGGTATGGAGCATTGGCATTGCCTATTAAAAATAGTGAGCAAAACATTAACAAATGTTAATTCTACAAGAATGTTATGAGTTTGTAATAGCTCTGCCAATTATGGGAATATAACACTTGCAAATCAAATAATTACTTTATTAAAATGACTTTGTCCAGAACAAGCAGTTAATGTACCAAGAAACATATTAAATGCTGTCTTATGATAGCAGAGCCTAGAGAATTAGATTACAAATGCAGTCCAACATCAAGCACTAAATATTACACACATGGTTGCAGTCAGACTGCATTAACTTTTTCTGATCACTCTGTGATCAGGTTTTAGTTTTTTACCCTAAACCACATGCACCAAACTGCCTTGGAGCACTCTTTATAGCTCTCAAAATATCAAAGAGAAGCACAAGTCAGGAGTAATCCACAATGTTTGATGCTTTATTTACAGTGAAATGTAGGTTAGCTTGTTTACTGAACTGTCTATGTAACTGTAAACAGTAATGGCATTGATAGAAGTCAGCAGAAGATAAAAGCTCCGGTAAATGACGTACTTTATTCCCTTCTATCATTTATGAACGCAGTAAATAAACTGCTTCACCTGAAACTGCCGTCTTCCTAAAGCTGATTGATCACTATAAGAGTCACAGTCCACCAAGTTGTTAGTTTTAGCATTACCTAATAGAATATTTTCAACACCAATCACATATTACCCTTATCTTGTAAAGAATAGTCCCACAAGTAGTTGCACCCACAATAAATTAACCGATGGGAATTAAACTTGGTGGGTAGGTTTGACTTTGTGAGACACACAAACGGTCGAAGTTTCACACTCAGCTTCGCATGTGACGTGAGCCAGGACGGGCCTGAGTGATGCCCCCCATTCTGTTAGTGCCAGTACCATTGACAGATGGTTGTACAACGCAGGGCTAAACACAAGCAGACCATTACGGTGACGGCCCTTAACGCCATGACAGTGTCAGACTGCAAGACTGTGATTCGGAATGGCAGCTGGTAATCTTCACTGACAAGTCCCACATTTGTCTTGGAGAAGACGACCAACAACTCCCTGTGCGAAGGCACCGTGGTCAGTGATAAGATGTACGGTTTGTTGTCGTGACACTACTTCTGTATGTGTAGCTCAATGTATATTGCCCATTTCAGTCTACATTTATCATAATGTAGCATATTTCTGGTAACCTTTATCTTCCTTCCCAATAGCAATACAATCACACACTTACTTCTGGAAGCAGTCAATTTTATTGAAAATCTTCTCATCTCTATACTTTATGCCACAATATAATATATATGTCACAAAATACTATTTTAAGTACATCATAAATATTGTCAGTATTGAAAAACACGGAGTAGCTGATATACAACCAATTCTATGTAAAATGTTATTTAGTTTATAATAGTATATGTTATATATGGTAAATTATATAATAGTATAGTATCACCCAGTCTTAGACTGAATACTGGTCAGTGTTTATCAGGTTTAGAAATTGACTGGATGGTTACAGACGTATCTTTGTGGCGTTCTACTTTTGAACACTAGTTAGAATACAATGAAGGCCAGTGCTATTTTAGACATAGCATATATCTGATACAACTGGCACACCCTATTTTCCCATAGACACTCCTACCTGTATTCTTTCTGTCTCTACTAATGGCACACTTACACTTCATCATTAGCAGCTAGCTGTGCTATTAGATGCTGCACTGCATCAGCTGCCAAAGCTATTCAGAGGCACTTCACATCACAGCTTTAATTGTCTTGTGACTTGGGCAAATGTACTGTGTGCTTTGCTACGAAAATAACCCCAACTCGAATGCAGTAACGTTGTTTGGTAGAAGGGGAAATGTTTTTCAGTTAAAACAGATACACCATTATGATATTCACAACATCCTTTTTAATTAGAAGGCAATACTAGTTGAACAAATACATTGCTGAGATGCAAACAGGTGTTTGGAGTGGTTGATGTGAAATGCTTTATTTCTTTAACAGTTGGGGTAATAGGAACCAGGTGTTGTTATGCTTACAGCACAAATAAAGTAGAATAGAATAGAATACTTTTGTCATTGTACTTGCATACAAACAAATTTAGTGTCATGCTCTCCAAGAAGAAATAAAAAACAATCAAAAGAGAAGTAGTATACAAATATATTCATTTTATTTGCTCTCCAAAATTGCCAGTGAACCTACTTCTGTCTTCTGAGTTTTTATATGTATTGCTGATAATGGCTAAAAAGAAATAAGCTTCTTTGGGGACTTACTTATCTTACAACAACCTGCATGTAACTTTCCGCCGTGAATGGATTTGGAAAAATATGTTTATGAGTAAAACTTCAGAACAAAAATATTGGACAACAGCATCTTAAGCGAGGTTTCTACTTAAACGTTTCTCCACAAAAAAAGTCATGTGAATGTGGTTCAGCAGAAAAAAATGTTAATAACTTTTCGATTAGTTTCCATTCACTATAGTAAAGCAATAAAATCTTGATATAGGCTACCCCCATTAGGGCTTGCATAAAAACAAACAAGATGGAGAGATTTGCTTTAAGTATATTGAATTTTTTTATGGCCATTTTCTTTGGAGCTGGGCTGGATAAGCACTTATCCACCTAATAAAGAAGTCAAGCTTTGGATTAGACATCTCAGAATATCAAAAGCAACCTTCAAAAGGCTACACACTGCTACGCATTTGTAGGGCCTGCATACAAGATCGCCACTATTACTAGAACAGCTAACTGTTCTGTACATGCTGTACACCAAACAGTAAGATCAGGTGGAATGGATGACTAATTTTTCACTGCTGGACCACCCTCGGACCCCTCAAATTATTGTCCTGCATATAAGATCTAATCTGAATTTTAGAAAACAAACCAAGACAAGTTTTGCAAACAAATGAGAGAAAAAAAATGCTGACTGGAAAATTGGTGACTCTCAAAATGAATAAAAAACACGTTTACAAAGCATAATAAAAGGAAGAAAGAAAGGAAAAATATATACAGTCATCATCAACAAAATTGTTGCATCCAGATAAAATTAATTTGTTGTCATGCATCGCACGTCCAGTAGGCCTGGTGGCATTCATCTACCACAAAATCTGCAGGAACTGTGTGAGAATATTTAAACTGGATGAGATTGATTATCACAGGACACCATTAGGAACCTCTACAATTCCATGCTGAGACATAGGCATGTTGCATTAGCAAACATGGCGTCCCAACACCATATTGAGAGTATGTGTAGCTCAGTAAATATTGCCCTTTATCCTTTAACCTTTGTCTTATACCCTTTATCTTCACCCCCAATAGCACTGCAATCTGACACTTTCTTCAAGGTGCAGCTATTTGTATTGTACACAGTGTGTGTGTATTGGGCTGTGAGTGGAGTTCAACATGTGATGAAAAATGCTATTTAGTTTTAAGTTCTGTGTTTTCGGCCACCCAGAAAACACTGAACAAAACAGCAGTGGGCTGCCAGCTTTGCCATCAGTGGGACAATGCTGGACCACTACCCTCTTGGTATCAGGTATCCTGCCTCAGTCATCAAGTAATGTATGTAATAACTGTGATTAGTAGCAAGGGTGTAGGAGTGTGTTTGACTTTGGGGCGTGGGGATAGTATAACTCAAAGTCCACCCTGGCTGCTAAAATGTTAGGCTAGCTATAAGATGACAGGGCCCCACCTTTCACATGCCACACACTTCTTTGTAAAGTATTCTCCTAACAACATGATATATATTTAAAATAACATAATGCTGGGCTTGGTGGGGCAGTTTGCAGTTGGGGACGCAGCCAGAAACTAATACTACTTACTGACTCAGAATGCTTTCTGATAGCTCATGCACAGTTAACGTTAGTTACCCAAACCTTCCTCGTATGCCACCACAACAAGGTGTTATACACAAGCTGTTTTCATAGCTGTAATAAGCCGCTGTTATTATTCGCTATGCTTTTTTACCGACTCCAAAGCTGGTGAACAAAGGCTACAAGAAGACTCAGAGAAACCTGCTCCCAAAACACGCTAACCTATCTTCACTGCCGTATTTTCAGAATAAACGTCACAGTTTTCTTCCCCTGTGGTAGATTTTTTTGGGTGGGTTTCCATTACGACCGAAATCCTAAGCCTATGATTAGTAGATTTATGCACTTCAGACCCATTTCTGAAGACCCCCTTTAGGAAAAGCAGATTGATTTTACTTTTAATCCAGTTTCTACAAAAGAACATTTGTTCTGTTAAAATACAGCAGAGTCTGGCTGTTGCCATCTTGTAAATCTTAATTAGTATGTTGTTGTTCATAGCAGGATGCTACATCATAGACACAAGGCAATCTTGTTTCAGCCGAGACACAAGTTAAGATATAATGGACTTGTCTGACAGTTCCTGATTTCAAAAAAAGGAATTCCGAGTTGGAAGAAGATGGGTAGGAGCCTTAATGTTCACTTTTGAGAGTCTCTATACATGAGCAAGCCTGTGTTTATGACATCTTCCAGCTAAACGCAGCATGGATCACAGCTGCCAGTGAAGGAAGCAGCAGTTTGTTACCCAGGGGCTGTAAAAGCTGGGCAAAGGTTACAGTGAGCAAAAGAGCACATGCTTCAAATGAAGACCGTTTCTCCTGCCTCTGCCATGAGCCCCAGCCAGCACTCAAAAAGCTTTGGCAGACTGATAGGGTGATGCTGCCACTTAGAGGAGCACTGGAGTAAAACAGGTGCACTTATACACTCCTACAGACAGATAAAGCTCGACACGTTCACCTTCGTGCACTCACCTCCAAACCAATGCATACTGCATTTAGGCGCTCTCTTTCTCTCTGCCCCTCATACACATGCATCCATACAGATAGGAGCCGACAGTACACACTGAAGTCCAGTTCAGCATACACCGCTTGCGTTCTGCACAGGCCGATAAACGGCACAGAATCAAAGGGAATCCGATCCATAAAAGAGAGAGAGAGAGTGAAAGTAAGAGAGAGACTGACTGAGACCCTGTGGCATCTACAGGATAATACAAATACAGTGTACCCAGACAGACTGCAGGGCATGAAATGCTCCACAACTATGGTTTAGTTCAGGATACAGAACCCGCAGAGACTTGAGTTGGCTAAGCAAGTCTACTCTTGAAAGCAGAAATGGCAAAGCAAAGAAGAACTCATAAAGATAGCAAAGAGTCCAGTAACAGCACTGCTTGAACTCAGCTAATTATGAAGTCTGTCCTGAGCGAGCCAGGCAGTAAAATGACCAAATGTGCAGATTTGACTAAGAGGAACAACAGAGGAACCACAGAAAAGAGTACAAAGCAAGCATATGGAGACTTACAGGCAGTATGCAGTACTCTGCCAAAGCCAGAACCCACTCTTCATTTATTTTATGTCAAGGCAAAATAGTCGGAGGAGAAAAGGAGAAATCACGCATATATTAAACTAAAAACATCACACAGACATCTTTATAATTTAACATAGTTCAGATCCTTCAGTATTTATGATGTTCAGCCTTTGCCTTTATAACAGTTTCCATTCTATTTTGAAGACTTGAAGCGCTCAGCTTTGCAAAGAAACCTGCAGGGATGTTTTTCCACACCTCCATTTACATATTTTTGATTTACAGAATCCGGGTGATGCCAAGACCATTGAAAGATCTTGAGGTCTGGTCACTGGGTTGATGTGTCCATTGATCTGAAAGCCTCTTTTTTGACCTATTTCCTTTAGTAAGTAACAACTTCGAAAAATCCTTTCGGGCCCATAGCAATCAGGTGTCTTCTCACTGTGGAAAGATGAACTCAAGCTGCAGTGGATTTTTCAAACCTGGAAGAAGAAAGGAGTTGGATGTTTTTCCTTTGCCCTCAAAGATCAAAGCATTAAGTATTGTTTATCAGAAGTTGACAGTTTGAATGCTCTGCTAGGTATTGCCTATTCTATATCTTGGCATGCATGTGATGTAAAAAAGGATGGACCTTATTGTTATACCTGACTGACCCAACAGCCACAGTTGTGGATATTCAGTGAGCAGTGATGCCCTCCATGAATCATCCAGCACCATTGCCAGGGAATGCATGATTACCTGCAAGCAAACTCCATGTCAATGTTGCAAAAGACTGCAGTGGTGTCAAGCCAAACTGTCATGGCGTGACTCAGAATGGCATCAAGTCATCTTTAGTGACGAGTCCTGCTTTTGTCTTGGTGGAGACGACCAACAAATCCATGTGTGGAGTCACTGTGGTCAGCACCAATAAAGCTTGATTCTGATTCTGTGGTCAGTGCCAAGATGTATGGTGTGATCCCACGCTTCACATGTCCGGAAGGCTTGGTGTGTCTTCACCTCCAGCCCTCCCACAAAATATACAAGAACTGCATGACTGCATGAGACTGATTATCGCAGGACACTACTAGGAACCTTTACAACGCTACAAGCCAAAGACATATTGTGTGGCTAAATTA
Source organism: Prochilodus magdalenae (assembly GCA_024036415.1). Lineage (NCBI taxonomy): Eukaryota > Metazoa > Chordata > Actinopteri > Characiformes > Prochilodontidae > Prochilodus > Prochilodus magdalenae. Next base: position 174,813 of record JAMWET010001680.1, on the reverse strand, counting down.
TCCCAAACACCAAAATGTCACACTGGAGGAGACTGTACAACTCATTTCTGTGTGGCATGACCCCCGTTATCAAACGCAATTCCAAAAATGTTATATTTATAGCATGCAGGTGGTAGTATACACCGAATTCTGCTTTTGTGTGATGTGTGGGGTGAGGTAATTTTCAAAACTCTGATTGCTCCTGGCATGCAGAACAGGCAACTGCATGGAAAAGTTTGTTTCCTGCCAGACTGATAAAAGCTGCTGCACGGAATGCACATGGACAAGTAGATAGCCAGTCAGAATGAACAGGACAGAATCCTTATAGTTCTGGGCAGCTTAGCATAAAATTGGTATTGGATGCTTTTTGTACATGTACAATTACTGTGATTATTTGTAACCCCAATTTCATTCACAGGACAAGGTATGGTAATGTAGATACACAATTTCAGAGGATGCTGCAAACAGTGGCTCCGTTGTGTGCTTGGTATCAGCAGGGAGACATCTTTGCCCACTCAAACCACAATATACTGTGCATAACCACTTTGGGTAGTCACAGTCATAACCGAGCAGGCACTTTCAAGCCAAGAGTTTGTGTTTGTGAGTATGTGTCGTGCTAAATACGAAGAGAAAGCAGACACTCTTCTATTTCAAGCCGAGGAATATGTTCAGCTGCGAGGAAGACTGTCACCTCCTCTTCTAAATCCTCCAGTGGTCTGAAAAAGGAGAAAAGTGATGAAGCTCCTATATCCTCTAATTCCTTCTAGCGCAAACATATTGATATTTCAAAATTGAACTAATAGTTGATGAATGAAATGACAAAGTTGGAATATTGGTCCTCTGGCTACAACAGCAGATAAAAGACGATGTAATAGAACTCCAAATTATTTTGAAAATCAATGTAGCCTTATCTATCGGGAGTCTTTAGATTAAAATTGGTTTTTGAGATCCAGTTTTGAGCCATTATCTCCTCTCTAATTCTTCATGTGTAATGAATACAAAATGATCTATACATGGAAACAATGTCAAATCAATGTGGCTCTCTCCTGCAGTAAAAAGATGCAAGCGGTTTAGTGAAAACCCCCTATTATAGAAGTCAAATGGCACACGGCACGGCAGTTTAGAAGGACCGGAGTCACATTCATGCCTGAGCATCTTCACGCTGGGCTAAAATGAGAAGAATGTAGAGCGGATGCACTGTAAGGACACTGTGGAGGCAGTTATTGATCCAGGTAGATTAGGGTATAAGAGGAAGAATAAGGTTGTGCTGGTAATCCCCTTCTTTTGTTTCTTAAAAAACTTTGAACGTTTCTGGTTTTAGTATCTGTTTTTTGCACTGTACTACATCAAAACGAAGAGAGAGGTGTAGAAAAGTGATGGGACAAATTTAGTTTTCCATTTGCATACTCCATCCTTGAATACAATTTTTTAAGACTCTGCATTGATACTTAAACTCATGGGGAAAGTAAGCATACATACTGTGCGTGAATGAGTAAGTCTAGCTGAGTCCCAGTGCTCACACACACACCCTCTCACACCCAGTTTACCTCCTCAGGAAACACTTTAATGAGCGCCCGATGACTGAGGCCCCACATATCCAATTCCTTTTACATTACTCAGAGAGGAAGTCTGTATGATGTATGCACTAGTTTCACAGCCAGGCGAGGCAAGCGAGGTAAGCCAACATCTCAAACGTTTGAGACATGAGACCAGTGGACCTGAATTACACTTGGGTGGAAAGTAGACAGGAGGAAAACTTTTCTCTACACATCTGTTAAATCTCCAATAGGGTATGTGTACCATTAAGCCCACCAAAATCCGAGTTTCGCTTTTTTTCTTAGATACTGACATAATTTCTAAGTGACATAATTTAATAAATATATTTGTTCTAATTTGAATATTTATTAGTTAGTTGATGTACATTTCAAAATACATAATTAAGAAATTTTAGGGAAAATGTCAAAAGTCTGGCATGGGCTTAATTGGTACCATGGTACTATTTAAGCCCATGTGTGTTCCAAATAAGCTCATAACATCATTTATTGATAAAATAAACTTGTTTAATGATTTTCTAAAAAGTAAACAACAATATATGTAATTAATTACAGTGAATTTTTTTTTAAATCCCTTTTTAACAAGATCTTCATCTGAACAAATGACATTTAACATGATGTGGTGCTGTAGTTATTTTATTTTATTTTTTCAACCTTAATACTTGTAGCAGTGGAGCATTAAGAGAGCTAGGGGTGTTAGCATGAGATTAGCTATGTTGACTAGCTCATAAAACTCATCTTTCCAGGGAAAGACTTGGGAAACAGGCTAATTAGGCAAAACGCTGTTTATTAATATAGCAAAATTGGTACTTTAAATTATTTTATATAATATTAATGTATGTACCCAAGATGTGGCTGAAAATTGCTGAAATCTGTTTATGAATATGTTTTCTGGCATGTCCCAAAACACCAAAGTTTTAAGGTGTCTTCTCAGGGGACCCGAGACTGTATACACTTGGGTGGGGCTAACTCAACAATGAAAAATGTGATTTGTATGCATTGAAAAATGTTACAGAAGTAACAGACCATTTGATTGGATGAAGTAATGGATGGCAAAATATATGTTTTCCTTTATTTTGTAAATTGATATCAGAGTTGAAAGTGGGCTTAAAGGGTGCATGGGCTTAATGGGTACACATACCCTATCTTAACTAATGAGATGAGATGAACTGATTGATCTCTTGTTATTTCCTTGAGGTCTTTTTTGTGTATATTACTAAACACAGGACAAGCTAATAGCGGCTTGGCATTCTGGGCCCTGGTCTTAAAGCAGTCAGGTCCTCGCAGATCTGGACGGACACCGGATATGGACAGTATGGGTGGAGCCTGCTTAGGGTGTATCCTCCCTTCTGTACACTAAACGCTGGGATAAAGAAAGTTTTGAAAGAGTTGTTAAGACCTTGCAGCGTAACTAAGAGGGAGGAGATGCTGCACACTTCTGGACCGTTGCTTGATCTGTGACTGTTGTAAGTGGGTGTATATTGTGTTTTAGTCATATTAGCTCTGTACTGAGTACTGAGACAGAGCTACAGTTCGAATTTAACCAAATATAAACATACATTAAAAATTCTCCATGCACACAGATCGCCGAGTACAGGCTTAGTCTTTTTATCCATATACCTAGAGTGAAGCACCTGGTATTTATTGTACATATACAATGATTAAATTATTATTATTTTGATATATTAGAATAAATTATCATAATAAAACTTACAAGATGGCAACTCTTGCCAGTTCTCCACCACCCCCTCTTTATTTATGCATTTCTATGCAATAACACAAACAAAACAGTGAAATGCATATATTAAACATAAATAATAATGCAAAATAAACAAAGTCCTGCCAGTGTTTACACTAAGCCAAAGGCAATGTATTATGCTAGGCTCTTTACTCTCGTCCAGCTGTGTGTATATTGAACTACTGTCTTTCATAGATAGATAGCAAAATAGCTGATGTGCCGCCCTTTCATTAAGGTTCGGCCCAGGCATTACACCACAATACCTTAAGATATCCTATTGTTCTTCTGAGGCCCAGAAATGGGGAAGACTGCTAGCCAGTTACAGATCCAAGAGTTGGTCCACAGGCTAAATTCTCACATTATTTGTATCAGGTGCACTTGTAGCAAGGGAAGCTGTGAAGTGTGCAGCGCATGGGGTCAAATTCTTAAAGCTTTGTGACAGTTACTAATAATACATCACTATAGACATAGGAGCCTCTAGGAACATGGGATCACTCTGATCTTCCGTATGTATTATTCTCAGGAGACATACAGAACATCGTAAGCTAATCGTGGCATTGCCCATGGGTTGAGCTTTACAGGGAAGGAAGCTATTTGGTATCTGCCAATGACAGACAGCGGTTCAATATGCACAATGCTAATGGGAAGTAAATGAGGAATGCTGCATGGCATGCATGATTACCTTTGGCCTAATGTAAGCTATCGTGAGAAATTACGTTCCATTCTGCTTACTTTAAGTTAAGCTAATTTTAAGTGCTGTGATCTACGAGCTTTGCTTTTTAGATGATTTCAGTGCAGTTGCTACAAAGCAAGGATGCTGTCTTCATGACATTGTCTGTCATTTATTGTTGAAATCTGTAGTTAGGTGTTTCTGTTCATCATTTTTGCAACAACAAAAAAAATCAATAATGCAATCATATAAATAATACAAAATAAATAATACAAAACAAACCAGGGAAAATTGATTACTAATGTGATTTGACAGTCCTATAGCGAACACAGTTCAAGATGTGTGTCTGGTTTAGGGAGTGCAAAATAGGTGTGTAAGAAAATGTCTATACACATAAGAATCCATTATGTTTGTAAGACTGTAGGATTTTAAAAAGATTTTTTTTTTTTTTTACTTTAATAGTGGCAGACAGAGGTTCGTTTTGTGTTGTATTTAAACCACAACTGCTAGACAGATTCTTACTTTCCTTTGTAAATAAGTTAACATTTGCGGCATGTGCTTTTGCACTGGTGATTCAATGTGTCACTTCTAAGTAAGAACCGATATAATTTTTATAACACATTATGTACACTACATGATACAGATATGATACATGTATACTCATTAACGATACTTGAGTCTATATTAGGCACAGTTCTGTCATTTGCACTAATATTGCATGCATACTATGTTCTGCTGTTTTGCTCCTATTACTCTCAAATTTAAATTAGATACAGACATACACAGACCTCAAAATTATCCATTTTTCTAGTTTTACACTGTATGAGTTTGTGTTTGACCAAAATGAGCAGTTCTGTTTTACTATATACACTACTGGTAACATGTCTCCCAAATTCCAGATAAAATATTGCATTATTAGATCTGTTTATTTACAAAATGACTAATGACGCCTCCAGAAGCCTGTTTTTTGAACTATGCTCGCTGTGCATTTCACCCCAGCCACGGCTCGCCAGTCTTTCTGTAGGTCACTTGAGGTCATTTTACGGGGATTAGGTGACATTTGAATGAGGTTGTGCTCATTACTGACAGGAGAGAGTGGTTTTCGCCCTCTGCCAGTCTGTAGCTGTATTGTCTTTGCTGCTTGACCTTGTTCTTATGAATACATATATATATATATATATATATATATATATATATATATATATATACATACATACATATATATATATATATATGTATGTATGTATATATATATATATATGTATATATATATATATATATATATATATATATATATATACATATACATACATATATATATATATATATATATATATATATATATATATATATATAGATACATACATATATATATATATATATATATATATATATATATATATATACATACATACATATATATATATATATATATATATATATATATCCTGCCTTTTGTCTTGTGTGGAGGCACTACTGTCAACGCCAAAGTGAATCTCACTCATATAGCGGCTGAGAGGTGCAAAATATAACATTTCAGCAAATAAAATGACAAAAATAATAAAATATAAACACATTTACAAATGAAAAAAAAACATTCAGGAAAACGAAGTCACAAAAGCAAAAACAAATTTACAAAAAGTTGATGTCTAAACTAGTTGGGTGGGCCATAAGAAGTGGATTGTTTTGCAAAAGTTCTCAGCCATTTTAAGGTAGCCATCAGGTTACCCACTATAAACTGCATGCAGTTTGTAAAAAAAAAACTGCTTTACTGCTAATACTGCTTCATTTGAAATCTTTAGATAATTGAACATTTATAATTTCCCAATGTTGATATAGATAACACAGTACCATAGTACCAAGGCAAATATTCTACAACACAGAATACAAAGTGTTAGAACCATACATAAGGTTTTATATTGTTTATTGGAGTATTTTTTTGTAATTACTCTATTATTTTATGTAAGTAACTATATTGTCAGTTTAAACTAATAGTCATTTGGAAGTGGGACTTTTAATTTGATAGCGTGTGAAAAGATGCTTCATGTGGCGGGGCTTGACGAGCTTTGAAGGAGAGATGGAAGGATTTGGGGAGCACGGATGCACACAGTTTTTTGACCGTGCTTGCTGTGTTTAGAAATTATTTGAAAGGAACTGTTATAAAAGGAAACCCTTTTTGTTGAACGCTCAGTCTTGCATGTGCCCATTACTTTCCAGAGTGCTTTCCTGAATGACACAGATCCTGTATCTGCTGCCATAACACATGGAGTCAGTGTTATTATTCACATGGGTATCTGAGATGAAACAATCCACACGCTATCAAAGGAACTTGGAAGTATAAGCTGGTGCCAATTGGACTTTCTTCTTTGAGGTGTAACACAGTCCCTCATAAGCCCTTCTATTCTTGTTCTTCACACATATCAAACAGTCACTGCACTAATAACATTCTAACGCAGACAGCCCTTCACCCCTGAAATCTACGCTCTCAGATATTGCCACCACTTACTCTCTCTCACACACACACCTCTTTGATTAGCTTTCATGGGCCTCGTGTAACATTTGCACTAAAGACACGCTGTAATGTGTGACTTATCACAAATGAGCCCGTTCCGCCTGAGCTGCTGCAGACAACCAGCGAATGAAAACATAACGCAAAGCTGGCAGCCTCTGAAAAACTCCCTGACAAACTGCGAAATCAACACAGCAGCCCTGGCTAGCCACATGTGTATGTGTATGTGTAACCATGTTGGAAGCTCTCCCTGCCACAGCTTCCAAAATCAGATTTGCACATCCTGTGTGTAGAACATTCCCCGTAAGGTTGTACTGAGGTTACAATTTTGCTACATAATTTGGCCACATTAACAAAAAAAAAAAAAAACTGTCCAAGGTAACTGAAACTTACCCCATAGTGTGTAATACCTCCACAAGCACGAATAACAGCTGTGATTTATTTTGCCATGGACTGGTCAAATTTCTGGATGTAGGTCATATCATATTTCAACCAATCTTACATTAAAGAATTGCACAGTTGGGCCAAATTTGGTAGACTGAGATTTTAGCCACTGCTAGTAGATACGTATGACCGTAGAATTCCGTACACCTGCAGATCTAGCTACTTCCTTCACACCATGGTCTTTGGCACACCCCAGTGCAATCACTCCACTGCCGTCATTAACATCTGCATTTCCCACACATGGAATGAGACATTCACTGCACTGTACCACCTCTTCTCAAACTATGATTTATTATCCTTGTGCAAAGGCATCTGCAGGAGCCTGAACTTGCTACAGCCTTAAACAACGTGACCATTTATTGTCTGGTGCGCTTATTTTATTTATTTTTCACATAGAAAGAAGCAAGAACACCTCAGCAGTAAACTAATGTAAAACCAATATAAGAAACTGTAGCAAATTCAAAGGTTTGGGCAACTCTTATGCAGCTATCACAGCTTTAAAATGTTTATTGCAGCCATGTAGATACTTTCTGGATTCTAGGAGTTGCATTAAATTTCTAAAATGATATGCACAGCATGCTTATGGTGTACCAACAGACGTTCATTGTTGTTCTAGTCAGAGGCTGTTTGAGAAGCTTTAGTTTGCAATTCCTGAAGTAGCTCATGGTGAGTTTCGGAGTATGTTTCTGAACAGTGGAGGCACGTTGGTGAAAAGAGTGAGTAACTTCAAGTTCCTTGGTGTCCACTTAGCCAAGGATCTTACCTGGACGCTTAACACCTGACACATTGTCAGGAAGGCCACTTTCTATGAAGGCTGAGGAGAGTCGACCAGCCACAGCAGTTCCTCTCCAACTTTTATAGATCCACTGTGGAGAGCATCCTGACAAGCTGCATCACTGTGTGGTATTGCAGCGCCACCTCTGCTGAGCGCAAGGCCCTGCAGAGAGTGGTAAAGACTGCACAGCACATCACCACAACTGCCCTCCCACTCATACAGGACATGTATGATAAGAGATGTCTGAGGAAAGCAGTCAACATATCCTCAGACCCCACAAACCCCAGCCATCTCCTGTTCCAGCCTCTGCCATCCGAGCCAGAACCGCCAGGATCAGGAACGGCTTTTACCCTAGAACTGTCAAACTGGTCACACCAGCAGCACCTACCAGAACATGACTACACCACTACAGACTGCTACTGATATAGCACGGATCACCCTCAGCCCTATTTATCTATCTGTACTGAACATCCATACTAAGCAAATTTGGTTATTTAGTTGAACATTGGCTACAATTCTCCCACCTCCACTGTATATATCTATCTATACTGTTTACAACCCCATATTTAACTGATACTGTTCTTACAGTTTGCACATGTCCTACTGTACTGTCTACATACATTGTTTTTGTCTGTCTGTCTGTGCACTACAGTATTTATATATATACACACACACATATATTCTTAAGCCGCACTGGAGAAGGAGCCTGACTCTGTGACTGTTATGCTGTACAACTCTGTATCGGTATAATGACAAAGTTTAATTGAATTGAAATGAATTGAACTGAAAGGTTTGGATCATTGTCTTCTTTTCAGCTTTAGTTTTATGACTCCCTCTATTATATTTGCTTTCAGAATTTTCTGATCCTTAGTGGAATCCAGTGTTCCATCTACCCATGCAATGTTTCCTGTACCACTGGCTGCCAAGCAACCCCAGAATATGATAGATTCACCCCTTGCTTAACAGTGGGCAAGTCAATCTTTTTATTAAATCCTGCTTTTGTTTTTTGTCCTCCAAACATGCTTTTGGTGATTGTAGCCAAAGAGTTCCAAAGAGTTCCGGTTTAACATAGATAATCCAGAATGTTTCTGGATTATCTAGATGTCATTTTTTAACTTCAATGATAATTTATGACAACAACAACAGAATGTCTGCCCTGAAATGGTCACTCTACATAATTTTGACATGCTTAATCAGTCCTAACCGTTCAAATACTGTTCAAGTAACTCAGGTTTTGCACTTTACATCTGAAACTTCGATATGAGTCCAAAAATTTACATTTATTAAAAGCTAAAGAACATCTAGAATACCTAACACCCCTGAGTAGCTCCCACTTTCTACACCTTTAAAGGCCTTCATTGTTGTTTAGTACTTGAAGTCCAGAAGCGAGTGCAGAGTAAGAATTTCATTGTACAGTGCAACTGCTTGTTTCTCTGTGCATATGACAATAAACGCTTGAATCTTGAATCTTTTAAAGTCTGAATGGTCAATTACATAACCACTGGCCTTTTTCCCTGTAGTCAGTACCGTCAGGTATGTGTAAATCCCCAGCCAAATACACTATATTGACAAAGGCGTTTGCGTGTCTCCATTTACACACATCTGAATTTGAGATTTGAACATTTGAGTGACATCCCATTCTTAATCCATACGGTTTAATATGATGCCAGCCCACCCTTTGCAGCTATTACTTTAATAGTAGCTGTCAGTGGAATGTGATGCAGAGGTCCTGAACACTACTCAGGAGCTATGCTGGACAAAGCTACCAGTGGAAAGCTCTCCCCTATATCCCCTATATAGTAGGGAGCCAAAGAAACAGAGAAAGGGATGGGTGTGAGAACCTCTAATCCCTCTGAGGAACCAACAGCACCATGAGGGAGAGAGCAAAACCTCACAGCCCTCTGCATTCCTTTGTTTGTTTGTTTGTTTGTTTGTTTGTTTGAAATGAACGAACGAACAAGAGCACCAAAACACAACACTCTAAGGCCTCTACCATTACCGTCCAAAACCTCACACACACTTAGTGTAGCAAAGAACCAGCTACTCAGACTACGTCCTGAGGGACATATATAGCCCGTTCACTAGGTGCAGGGTGTTAGGACTGATTGCCAGTTCGTCGCTGCCCCCTGGTGGCTGGGATAAGACTGGCACCCAGGCCAGTCCTTACAATAACAACTTTAATTGGAATTTTGACCATTCTCTCAGAAGCACATTTGTGAGGTCAGACACTGATGTTGGACAAGAAGACCTGGCTAGCAGTCTCCACAGGTGTTCTATCAGGTTGAGGTCAGGATGTCTTCATTCTTTTACTAATGTCTGTAGAAGCAGTCTGCATTCCTAGGTGCTTGATTTTATACACCTGTGGCCATGGAAGTGATTGGAACACGTGATTTCAATGATTTAAATGGATGAGTGAACATTTTGGCAATATAGTATGTGACAGTGCTGTAATCTGGGAACAAAATACCACGAAAAATCAATGTCAGAGTACATGGGCAACCTCTGTCGATTTGGTGTTATTCAGTTGGCAAATATTTTTATGCCACATCTTTGAAGCCGGTGTCTCTTCCAGGTCTAGAAGGGAATATGCCTTTGAGGCACTACTAATTTACATCTGGTGTAAGAGGGGAATTTTTTTGACTTCTTTAAAAGTTCAGCATAACTAAAACATTAAGTGTAAACATAGTGATTCAGAGTTTGTTTGATGTGACTGTTTGATGTGGAATATGCCATTCTAGAGAAACTTCAGTATCAAAGTTGGAGTACAGACTGGTGTTCATTATGGCTCTTCTTAGTCAGTCAGGCCAATAAGCTCAGCTCGCAAATAAGAGCTGCCAAAATTAGCCATGTTGGAGATATTGTCTATCACTTTCATTTTTAATGGAACCTTATTCTACATTCAAATGGATTAAAAAATGTACACTATGTTTGTTATTAAAATAAATTTGGCGGTAAGTAGTTTCACTGGAATCCAAGAAGCAGGAATCAGGACAGATTGTAATGCTATTGGCAAGGAAGATAAATGTTAGCAGGGACAATAAATAATGATAAACTGATACAGTTTGGTGCAAAAGTTTGGGCAGCCTTGTTAATTTTCCTGATTTACCTTTATAAAGCATTGATTGTTTGGATAAAAAAATTCTGTTAAATATATCAAATAGGGGACAAACACAGTGATATTTGAGAAGTGAAATGAAGTTTACATGATTTACAGAAAGTGTGCAATAATTGGTTAAACAAAAGTAGGCAGGTGCATAAATTTGGGCACTGTTGTCATTTTATTGATTTCAAAACCTTTAGAACTAATTATTGGAACTCAAATTTGGTTTGGTAAGTTCAGTGACCCTTGACCTCCATACACAGGTGACTCCAATTATGAGAAAGGGTATTTAAGTGGGGCAATTGTAAGATTTTCTCCTCTTTGCATCTTCTCTGAAGAGTCACAGCATGGGAGTCTCAAAACAACTTTCAAATGACCTGAAAACAAAGATTGTTCACCGTCATGGTTTAGGGGAAGGATACAGAAAGCTCTCTCAGAGATTTCAGCTTTCAGTCTCCACTGTGAGAAACATTGTGAGAAAATGGAAGACCACAGGCACAGTTCAAGTCAAGGCTCGAAGTGGCAGACCAAGAAAAATCTCGAATACACAGAAGCAAAGGATGTTGAGAACAGTCAGAGTCAACCCACAGACCAGCACCACAGACCTACAACATGATCTTGCTGCTGATGGAGTCACTGTGCATCGTTCAACTATTCGGCGCACTTTACACAAGGAGATGCTGTATGGGAGAGTGATGCAGAAGAAGCCTTTTCTCCGCCCACATCACGAACAGAGTCACTTGAGGTATGCTAAAGCACATTTGGACAAGCCAGCTTCATTTTGGAATAAGGTGCTGTGGACTGATGAAACTAAAATAAAGTTATTTGGGCATAACAAGGGCCGTTATGCATGGAGGAAAAAGAACACAGCACTTCAAGAAAAACACCTGCTACCTACAGTAAAATTTGGTGGTGGTTCCATCATGCTGTGGGGCTGTGTGGCTAGTACAGGGACTGGGAATCTTGTTAAAGTTGAGGGACGCATGGATTCCAATCAATATCAGCAGATTATGGATACCAATGTCCAGGAATCAGTGACAAAGCTGAAGCTGCGCCGCGGGTGTATCTTCCAACAAGATAACGACCCTAAACACTGCTCAAAATCTACTAATGCATTCATGCAGAGGAACAAGTACAACGTTCTGGAATGGCCATCTCAGTCCCCAAACCTGAATATTATTGAAAATCTGTGGTGTCACTTACAGAGAGCTGTCCATACTCGGAAACCATCAAACCTGAATGAACTAGAGATGTTTTGTAAAGAAGAATGGTCTAAAATACCTTCAGCCACAATCCAGACTCTCATTAGAAGCTATAGGAAGCGTTTAGAGGCTGTTATTTCTGCGAAAGGAGGATCTACTAAATATTGAGTTAAGTTGTTTTTTTTTTGGTGCTCAAATTTATGCACCTGCCTAATTATGTTTAGACAATTATTGCACACTTTCTGTAAATCATATAAACTTCATTTCACTTTTCAAATATCACTGTGTTTGTCCCCTATATGATATATTTAACAGATTTTTTTATCCAAACAATCAATGCTTTATAAAGGTAAATCAGGAAAATTAACAAGGCTGCCCAAACTTTCACACCCCACTGTATGGGCAATATTTATTAAGCTACACATACAGAAGTAGTGTCTCTCTGTAAGGTCTCTGGCTGCCATTATGTCTGTAGCAATTAACAGTTTGAAAGAGTTTTAATGACTTATTCCTGAGTCTACAACAGACCCTAGAACTTTCTCAAAGTGTGTACTGCTGTGTCTGCTCTCCAAAGAAAGGTTTCCAGTAAAATTGATGACTATAAGGGCAAGCAAATATAACAACAAATAATAAAAGGTAACGACACTCATGTCCCATTTTGTATTGCTTGGCGGAGGCATCCATGAAAAACTATGATTGCTTCTGTTACGCTGGAAGAGAAGAACTCCACATAAAACACAAACAATAACTTCCATCATGCACTCTTCTTCACTCAGTGCACCTCTAGCATGCCAAATATCAAAATGCAAGGATAAGTCTTTTAGAACGTGACTTTATTAAAGACAAAAGAGAGCTAAGGACATTTTTCAGTATACTATGTGGTGAAAGTACTTGGTATTGAACAGCAACAGCTTTAGCTGAACGGTTAGGGACTGAATTAAGCTGAGGTTAAAAATAACATTTAGGTTGAGGTTAACATACGACTCAGTGCTCTATTTAGGGATCAGTGATGTTGACATTTCCTAGACTATCAATTTAAAGGTGAATTAGTTTGAATGCTGATTAAAGGGTGTTCAAGGTGGTTCACTGTAGAGAAACGCACAATGGTGGTCATCAGACAATGAAACAAGTATTGTCATTTTACTTACTACACAAAATATATTGTTGATATTGGTACATTTCTACAAACAAAATAGTGTTTTTACACATTACAGTGCCTTTACACATTACTGTCTGTTTTGATTAAGGACCTAAAAGTTTGCACTAGTTTTAACTAGAATGCCATGTCCAGCAAGTGTCAAAAGAAGGCTCCAGCAAGTTGCTCCCAAAAGGTAAATTAAACATCTAATTAAACAACTAGAAATGATGTTGTTTATATATCAGCAATTACATTATTCAAACCTTAAAAAAAATAGAAATTGCCCAGAGAAATGTCCGTGCAAAACTCACTGTCAAAACTTTGCACCTTCAATATCTTGCCATTCTCCCTTAAATGCATTTTGTGTTTTCCCTTGTCTATGGCATTTGCCTTGCAACTGAAACCTGGCTTTGATGAAGCAACCTTTTCTCCTCATAACATTCCCCTCATGATATCTCTTTTGAGCAAGACCTCTGGATACCAGCTGTATATGAATTTCGTCATGTTTGACCTCCATCTTATGCTGCATAAGGAGAAAGCTGGCATCACCTCATCCATCATGAGCTTAGAGTATATTACACCACCATGTCCACCATCTGCTGCTGTATCTGTTCTACAAAGAAAAGTTTGCAGTAAAATTGACCGTGTGTAGACCTACCACAACCACCAAGGGTGAACAAATAAACCAACAAATAATAAAAGGTACCAACTCTCATGTATCGTTTTGTACTGTTTGACGAAGGCGTCCGTGAGGAACTATGATCGCTTCTGGTAAGTTCCAAGTGAAGAACTGGAGATAAAACACAAGCAGTAGCTTCTATCATGCACTCTTTTTTACTCAGTTCAGCACTAGCATGCCAACCTGGCTACTGAACTTCTCGCCCCCCTCACTCTTCTTTGTTCCAGCACCTCTCTGACATAACACAGCATCCCCTTGCGTAAGTTGCTGTGAGCACCGAAGACAACAGTTTCATCACCTCTTCTTTTTTCCTCTGTCTAAGAAATGCCTTTGTTTATAAAACAGACAGAATATCTTTAAAAGGAAGGGAACACACTTACACACACACACACTTTATTGGTGCATACTCATCCTGCTCAGTTTATTTGAAAGTGTTGACTCAGAACAAAGTTGAGAGCCACAGTAATCTTGTGTAATTGGATTATGTGAATTAGCATTTGTAGTGCCAGTTCAGCATTAGTTAGGAAGATAATCTTCTGATCCTACCACAGTGGTGTTAGTGTAATTGCTAACCAAGACAATGAATCAAAAACAAAACAGCATAATGGCTACAATCTTCAACATGATTTTCAAAATGCAAGTATCAATTTCTACAAAACAAGCATAATAAAAAAGTGGATCTCTGGCTTTTAGAACGCTGCTGTATTAAAAGCAAGTAAACTAGGTAATTGGTTCCATTAGGCTCTGAATATCAGTATATTATGTGGTGAAAGTACTTGGTGTTGAGTAGAAACATCTTTAGCTGGATGTTTAAGGACTGGGTTAGAGTCAAGGTTTAGGTTGAGGTTAACATAAGACTCAGTGCTTCATTTAGGATGTTGACAATTACTAAGTTATTAATTTAAAGGGGGAATTAACATGATGCCATTTAAAGGGGTTTCAAAGTGGTCAACTGTAGAGAAATCTACAATGGTGGTCATCGGACTACAACACAAATTGGGCATTTTGCTTACTACACAAAACAATCATTGAACCTACATGTGTCTTATAATGTTAATGCTGATGAAATCTGGTGAAACAATGTGTTTTCTGGTATAGCACACACAAGGGGGTGCTGGTGCCTGGTGGGCAGAAGGTAGGAAACACCCTGGACAGGCTGACAGCCCAGCGCTGACCAGACAAACAATTCACCTACACACCTAGGGGGCAATTTAGCATCTCTAATACACCTGGCTGCATGTCTTTGGACTGTGGGACGAAACCTACGCAGACAGAGAAGACTGGAAGCACCTACAAGCTCCATACACAAAGAACAAAGGACAGATCAATGGGAATCAAACTCAGGCCTTTTTTGCTGTGAGGCAACAGTGCTACCTACGTAACCACAGGGCAACCATTTAGTAAAACCACGAGTGCTTATGCATGCACTTAACTTGAAGCCTGCAGAAAATCTTGTACTCGAGAGGTCACATATACTTCAGGAATCAGATAATGGTTTGGTTTTGCAACCAGCCAATGAACTCACATGTAGAGACAAAACAAAATTCAACTTTAACGTTGCAGCTTTTCATTTTAAATCAGTCACTGTACCTAAGAATGTTAGCATACGTCATCCAGAAGATGAACAATACTCAAATGGTGGTTCCGAAATTGCTCAGATTGCTGATTTAAACACTGCTTCTGGTAGCGCAGCCATAAGCAAACTGAAAAATCCAGCAGTGTACCTTAAATCCTTAAATTAGCAGTCAGTGGGTGGAGCTACAAATATTTCGTCTGATGAGCTACAGTCAGCCGAACATCATTTTCAGGTGCATACTGCAGTTGTACCAAGGCACATTTTGCATGGTTGTTTATCTGGCCCTCTATTTGATGTCATTTTTTTTTACAAGTTATAAAAAGGTGGAATCCCCTGATAAGTTAACAACAAGGTTGGTGTAGCTTAGTGGTTAACACCACTACCTCCCAGGGAACCACCACCACATGTGGGATACTGGGGTTTGAATCCAGGTCTGGGTGACTATGCTGTGCTACACCAATAAGAGTCCTTGGGCAAGACCCCTAACACTACGTTGGCCTACCTGTAATATGGTTAACCATAAATCAGTTGTAAACGTAAGGGAGGAATTTAATACAGAATATATTACATTTGTTTAAATAATTGCGTTCACATTTTAACCCAGATTACTTTTCGCAGGCTTAGCGTTTTAGTATACCTCATAGAATTCACAAGCCATCACATCAGAACAGTGCTTTTAGAATGGGGTACATAAGTCCAATAAGAAGGCCTGCGCTTGGGACACCCCCACCAGAGCTGAGCCTGTCACCGTATTGGTCCAGCAGCTGCAAAGCAACACCGTTGGTCCATCCGAACCCCAACTAAAAGAGGAAGCACAAACATAGCTTAGTTAAAGGGTCAAAAATTGGAGGAATTGTTTAAAAAGCATATGCATGATGCAGCACGAAAAATATTATTAAAACATATTTTTTGTCACATATGGAAATTAAGATGAAAAATGTCATGTCATGCAAAAATCACATTTACATACAAAAAAGTGCCATCAAACTATAAAAAAGTACTCATGAAATTATGCAGTCACCTTAAAAACCTGTAAATAATACAGTTTCCTATGGATGTATAGGTAAATTCAACTGATCTGTCCATCATGAGTATTCAAAAAATTAGCACAAATAGAGCATTTAAATTGTGCACCAAAAAATGTTTGCGCAACTAATTATATATTAGTATATTATATATGGGTGACATGGCAAAAATATAATATTGTGAAACAAGAAAAGTATATGTGGTATATCAGAATACGTATTGTTTCAGACATCTCATCAGCTGGAACTGTTAAGTCTAAGCCTGTAGAGTCTTTAAGAAGTATATCCACCTATTCTGCATTCCTACAGCCGTTTAGCCCCGCCCATTCACACTGAAGTTATAAAGAGTGTTTTAAACAAGACTGCTTTTTGAATGAAGCACAATACAAAGTAACTAATCAGAATCAGCTCATTTACATATAGCAGTTTTAAATGGGATGTCAGAAGGGTCAAAGGCAGTCAGAGTGATTTAATGTGCAGAATTCTGTTAAAGACAAACTTATAGAGTTATATAATTCACAGTGGTGGTGATAGGAACCAAACATCTGAGGAGTTTATTCGCACAAAAAAAAATTCTCACAGAAACGCACTGCATGAAATGTTTATGAATGTACTGCATCAGATATTGCTTTATGATAGTTTTGAGAGAATATATTTGCTTAAAATGTATTTTTTATAGAGGTATGTACTGGGCAAAGTAGTCTTAAAAATGTACCACTATTTTACCAGTAATATTACCATTACACATAAACACTCTATAGAACATGTATATTCACTGGTGGTTTTGTATAGTAATTAAAACGGCTATTTTTGTGGGCTTTTGTTATGTAGACATTATGATCCTTTGTTTACATCAAACTGAATTATGTAGGAATTTGAAAAAATTTGAGAGACACAGTAACAGAAACATCCTTTGTTGGCAAGGGATTAAGAGAGATTGAAAATCGGTCATGCAAAAATGAATTATGATTGTTTATGATACATAAACAGTGTCATGAGTAGACCTCTGGACGAAAAAAATCTAAGCAACAATATTGTAGGATGTAGGGTCCTTTAGAAAAAAACAACACTAAAGTTATAACTGTAACTATGTCTAAACCCATCATCCACACATGCTTTAGCGTCTGGTGTATGCGATGCAAACTTTAGTTTATTTCATGACCCTGTCACCTCAGGATAAAACGAAAAGGATCGGGATTAAAATGAGTTTTCTGCTCATCCTCTGAGTCACACTAGTTTTCTCCATAAGCGTGCAACAGTAAATGAGATACTACATCTCTGGAGCCATTTCACTGGGCTGCAAAACAGACTTAATTCAACTCTAATTCCTCACGGGATTAGCATGATGCCTCCCTAGAGCTGTGACTGGTATGGATCCAGAAATATGAATAACTAAATATGAGTATAGCTTTAGGACCTGAACTTCATATTCACCACCTCCTCCAGGCTTGCCATCTCCATTGACATCATACTGTAACAGAAAGAGAAAGAATGAACAAGCTGTAGCAATTATTGCAGCTCTGGCCAAACACAACAGCACATGCACTGTATAGTAGCCTGAGGCATATAGCACTCTACATCTATCTCCACAACTACTATGAAAATGGAACCATAAAGTCAGAAGGAATCAACTGACAGGAATGAAACTTGGTGGGTAGGTTTGACATTGTGAGATGCCCTGCATGTGACATAAGCAAGGACGGGCCTTGCCTGACTAACCCAACAACCACAGACTGTTACGACGACTGGTCCTTAACACCATGTCAATGTGGCCAAAGGCTGGATTGGGGGATCATGGCAGACTGTCATGGAGTAACTCAGAACGGCAGTAGGTCATCTTCAGTGGCATGTCCCGCTTTTGTCTTTGTGGGGACCACCATCGAATCAGAGTGTGGAGGTACCATGGTTAGCGCCATGCTGAATGGTTTGTTATCATGTGTATCATCGTGGAGGCCTGGTGTCACTTCACCACCACCCCTACTGCAAAATCTGCAGGAACTGTGTAAGAGTATCTATATAAAGCTACATGGGATGGATTATCACAGGACACCATTAGGAACCTCTGCAACTCCATGCCAAAACGGCCTGACATCATACTGAGAGACAATACTTCTGTATGTGTAGCTCAATAAATATTGCCAGTATCGGTCTAAATTTTTCAGCATTTATTGTTCCTGGCAACCTTTATCTTCCTTCCCAATAGCATTCCAATCCAATAATTCCTTCTGGGTGCAGTTGTTCTTTTTTTAATGTATTACAAGGATATCAAACTGAGATGAATACACACCTTCTCAAACATGGCTTCATATTTGACATAAGCCTTCCAGTTTGTTTGAATCCACCGCTGAGCTAATTCAAAGGCCAACTCTTTGGCGTCTGGCAAGTCAAGTTGTGACAATCCTGAGGGAAAGGAACAATGACAGATGGGAAATGAGCAGGAGAGAGACTAAATTGGTGAGTTGCACTAGTCATCTCTTAAATAGCTACTCATTAAATACCCTATACTCTTGTAGCCTAAGAACAGTTATGCTTTGCTGGGTACAATAACAGATTCAGTCCCACTATTTTATACTTTGCCTTCTTTATTTATCTAGACCTTGTCTTTGTCTTAAAGATCTCAAGACATGCCACTCTCACAATGTAAATTGTGGCTGTTGTGTTCAAATGAGGCATAAAAGTAAAAATCCAAAGAAATACAGAGATAGGTGTTTTTCTTTGGACAGCGATGAAATATTGTTTGCAGGTTGTGAAGGACTCCTTTAAATGGTAGTGTTGATGGAAGACAACAGAAATCAGTGGAGTTTACAAAAAATAAATAAAAGCTACATATACACATCTGCTAACAACTGTGCAGGATATGGTGGATAGTAAGAAGGAACTGAAAACATCCACTGATGTTCCCTTCTTCTACTGTAAGAAAACAAGTCAACACTATGGACCTTAAAAGATGTAGGTGTCAAAAAGCTGTAGATGAATAAATAAATGGGCATCTGAGGTGTAAAATACGGTTATCAATATGACCTAAACCTGTATGTGATTTTTGTGGACTGTGAAAAGCCTAAAATGCAACCAGCATTTAAGACTGAACTTTGAAGGTTCTGGACATTTCTCTGGACATTCCTTTGTAGAACTGAAAGTAAGACTCCCATTTAGAATACCAACTGTAATTAAGGCAAAGAGGGGACAAAATACATACTGAAATCTGATATACAGCTCTGAAAACATTTAACAGACCACACCAAAATGATCAGTTTCTCTAGTTTTACATTTTATTGGTTTGTGTTCCACCAAAATGAGCAGTTCTGTTTTATTCTATGCACTACTGGAAACAAATTCCAGATCAGATATTTCATTAGTAGATCTGTTTTTTTTTTTAGAAAATGACTAATGACGCCTCCTGAAGTGGGTTTTTTAACCATACTCGCTGTGCATTTCACACCAGCCACAGCTAACCAGTCTTTCTGTGGGTCACTTGAGGTCATCTTATGGTGGTACAGTGACAGTCGAATAAGGTGGCGCTCATCACGGTCAGTAGAGGTTGTTTTTTTTTTCCCTCTGCCAGTCTGTAGCTGTGTTGTCCTGTGTGTTTGCTGCTTGACCTTGTTCTTATGAACCAGACGCTCACTGCATCTGCCAGTAAAGCTAGAACCCAACCTTCTGTTCCTCACTAAGGATCTGCTGTACATGTGGAGATGCTGATTTAAAAAGAAACTGGAGTGGTCTCTTATTTATTTCCAGAGCTGTATGTAGTTGATAAGGCTACTATCATTCAGTTCAAGTTAAATAAGCAATTCTCACTATATTCTTGCATAGACATATACAGACAGTATGACTGAGCTGAACTAAACTGAATATTTACTAATCAGTACTCCACGCTGAAGAGAGACTGAATGATGTACAGTCCCAATGTTTGCTGGCTCATACCTTCTATAACTATGTGCTGGAGTGGGGGCCAGGCATTGGGCATGTCCCACTGCTGACCAGTCTCATTCAGAGAGCTGGGAATGCCATTAGCGTAGTCCACACCTCCACTAGCCTACAAAAAGAAAAAAGAGAAAACACATGACAAGAGAGGAAAATCAAGTGAAGGCATCATAGTGGTGTGTAAAGTCTACCATCTGCTGGTCAGTGCTGTACACTGCACCACACATACAGCGTCAACAGGCATTACAGTTGCCTAAGACAAGACATTTCAGATTTTGTTGGGACGTTGGCACTTGTCTAAAATGTCATTGATACGTGACTGTATCAGGACTTGCCTACAGAGCATATGTGGTATCTTGTGTGCTGTGCTGCCTCCACAGTGTGACACAGCCAAGTTGGAATGGAAGGCTAAACCTTATGCGGTTTATACACTGACACATGCAACTGAAAATGAACACCAGGAGGGAATTATGTGTGTTACACTAGTAAGCACTGTTTGAAAACAAAGACTGTTCTAGGTGTGTTTGTTCTCAGGTCATTCCAAAGGTGCTAGCAAGCAAATGAAATGACTGTGTTTACAGGCAGCACTCTGATTTCCCTTACTTAAATGTGTTTTGCAAAACAAAAAGGAAAAAGCGACTCACAGAATTGCACTCTATCCCAAAAATGCCAAAACACAAGCAGCAAAATAGTACAGTAGCTCTCTAAAGCAGTATCAAGGGAAGTATAATGAAAATCATTCGCACGCAATTCCCAACACAAAGCTCTAAATGAAACTTACCTACAGCAGAAGCACAGGTGAACCGATCTTTGTCTTGATGAAGTGCAAATAAGGGATACAACCACTGATACTGCTAATACAGAGTGTGGTCTCTCCTTTAAAAATGTAAAATACTGGAGAACTTTTACAAATACTAAATCGTTTCTGTTACTTCCTGCACAGGAGGAATATCCCAGCATGCATCAGGCTCAGAAGACAGCCTAGTTATGAACAGTATTTACTGCTCAACATCTATTGCCAGAATCTTGACTGAATCTCAGGTTTTTGGACCAGCTGAAATCAGCATGTGAATTAACCATTACTTGCATTAAAAAGATATTTGAGTACAGTCTTAATGAAATTTTTCTGCATTTTTAACACCTTTTTATTTATTCATTCATTCATCCATCCATTCCTCCATTTATTTATCCATCCATCCATTCATTCAATTGTTCATTCGTTCATTTATTATGAGAATTCGTCCTATTTTTGCTATCAATTTAATTCCACAAGCAAAGTCCGAGGCCTGCAATTCCATGCAACATCTTAGGAACTCTGCATTGTTTTCATAAACCCTACAAGAATTAAACTGCCCTATAGCCAGCAGCCCTGCAGACCTTCCCAGTAACATGCATGTAAACCCCTTTTTGGGAATAAAAAATCCTTAAAATTTAGTTTGCATGTTTCAAGAGCTTCCTCTAACTGAACTACACTCACTAAGCACTTTATTAGGAACACATGTACACCTACTCATTCACACCAATATCTAATGTGCCAGTCATTGGGCAGCAGTGCAGTGCATATAATCATGCATATACATACAGACCAGGCATATTTGTTGGAGCCGGACAGGCTGGTTTGAGACCTTCTGTAACTGCTGATTCTCCTTACTTAGAATGGTGTAATAAAGAAAAAGAGATCAGCGGTAATAGCCACACTAGTTTGAGCTGACAGAAAGGCTTTGGTAACTCGTAAATCACTGTGTACACTTGTGATGAGCATCTCAGAACACACAGCAGTATCTCAGACATAACTGAAAGCTGAGACTTTGGTGGGCACAGACTCACCAAAACTGGACAGTTGAAGACTGGAGAAACATTGCCTGATCTGACAGATCACAATTTCTGCAGAGGTGCATAGATGGTAAGGTCAGGATTTGGCGCCATCAGCATGAATTCATGGACACAACCTGCCTTGTGTCAGTCATCCAGTCTGATAGATGTTGTGTAATGGTGTATGGAATGTTTTCCTGGTACACTTGATTATACACCTGGTACACCTGATTATACCAGTCAATCACTGCTTCAATTCTACAGCCAATTTGACTATGGTAGATGACCTTGTGCACACCTTCATAGCCGGTATTTACCATCTTCTGAAGCATGATAATCACAATGAAGCATGATGTCACAAAAGCAAAGGCTATCTCCAACTGAACATGAATATGAGTTTAGTGCTCCTCAGTGTCTTTCCCAGCCACCAGATCTAAATCCAAAAGAAAACCTTGGGATATGGTTAAGTATGGAAATTTGCTGTGTAAAAGCACCCCTGAAAAATCTACAGGAATCAGATACAATCAACACAGGCCAAAATCTCAAAATAGTGTTTCTAATAAAGAACCTGGTGAGTGTACAACTGAATATCTTTGTATGATGGAAATGTGCATGATGCGCTCGACTGGTTAGCAGCTTAACACAAAGCAACAGTTTGTTTTTTTTTTGTTTTTTTTTATAAATAAACCAAGAGCCAGAGCTGCCACTAGGGGGGAGTGCAGACAGAGACAATATATATATATATATGTCTGCTAGTACGAAGAAGGCCAGAGACTTCCATTTGGCATTTATTGCAATAGGCAACATCAGTATGACTGGGGTTACAATGCAATTTAAGATATTTCTTTAAACACATTTTCAGCCTCTCTAATTGCTCACCATTATCAAGGCTGCAGTGCTTATATGTCAAGTGAATAGCATGAGATGACTCACACCTCGTGACTCTCACAGCATTATCCATGCAAGTTATATAATACAGTGAAAATGACATAACATCTGAGACAGATTCTTGTCAGAATAAAAAAAAAGATGAACCAACTTACTTAATAAACAAGCCGATTCTTCAGGGAACACAGGTTTTCAGGGTGTTTAGCATGGATAAAGTGGTAATCACTTAGACTTACTGAATAATTTCAAACATCTCAAACAAATACTGCTGCTATAATAATTTACAACTGGAAAACTCATACTCTTGCATCCATCTTATATTGCAGCCATCATAGTCACCCACTCTGGAAATGCTCAATAGTAGTAAGTATTGCTGGTCCACTTACTTTCAGATACTGCAGAGCCAGCTGTCCCATGCCAGGCTGAGAATGGCACTGTGCCCAGAGAGGACTCAGATTAGTTGGGTAGAAGGCGGGGTGCCTGGTCCCACTCAGCAAATTGTAATCAAACCAGGCTCCCTTTTCTGCATCCCATAACACGCTCTCTATGGCCTTCAGCCTAGCAGAGGCTGCACGGTCATACACCAATGCCCTCTCCTCATCACCTGCGGGAAACAAAGTGGATCAAGGTACACACAAAACCCAAATGCATATCTGTATACAAGCAAACGCCCACAAACAGGACATAATGATTGCTCATTAGAATATTTTTCTGACCTTCCCAGATAGAAACTTTTAATTCCAAAATAATTTAAGATTTTTTACAGACTAGTTTATTTCTCCTTCTCTACAGCACACCTGAAATCATTACAGCAGCATTTTCAAATCATAAGGGATGGATGCGCTCAACTAGATGAGTTTTAAACCTTTAAAAAAAATAGAAATTAGAGTACAGTGAGATTACTCAGAAATGACTTTGTTGTCATTAAGGCAATATATGAGAAACACAATCAACTAGGTTGAACAAAACCTTGTTGTCTGCTTCTGTGTTATGGCACTAATGTAGCTAGTAATGGAAATACCAGAACTAGCTAACTAGGTAAAACCAGTAGTCTTGTAACCTTCCAGTCAGCATCAGCACTCTCATCTTTTAAGACTGGGGTAAACACAGATACATGGCACAGATCTAGCGCTGCATGGATGTAGAGTATTATGGCAAACTGAGATGTCACTGCTGCTGTTCCCCTGCTCTCAAGTGTCATAATTATCATCTCAAAGGCTCATCTGTTCTGTTCTAATAATGGGTGCCCAGGTGTTCTTGCTCACCAAGAATCCTTGAAAAGGTGGCCAGGAGGCGCTCATTGCGACACATTAGAGCATTGAGCTCAACGGGAAGAACAGAGCTAGTACGGGTGTCCCTGAACGAGCCGCCGTTTTGACCTGAGCTGTCTATGTACCAGCGTGAGGAGAAGTCCCATCCAGACTCAGCTGCTGCATTTAGCTCTGTCCACAGTTTCTCCTGGGCCGCTAAGAGAGAAAACCAGCCACACACACAAAACACAACCGGTTATTCGGAGGGAACCTACTGTATCCAATAGACTTACCATATACAGTGGAGGAAATAAGTATTTGATTCCCCACTGATTTTAAAAGCTTGTACTTTGACAAATAATTAAACAGTCTATGATTTTGATGGTAGCTTCATTTTACCAGTGAGAGATGGAATATCTAAAAGAAAATTTAGAAAATTAAATATTATTTAAATAAAAAATAAATTCCATTATATTGAGGGAAATAAGTATTTGATCCCCTAAAAAAACATGACTAATGATGGCTCCCACAGACCACTGACACACCCTAAACACCCTGCATGAGAGACACCTGTCCCAGATTGTCACCTGTATAAAAGGCCACCTGTCAACAGACTCAGTGACACTCTAACATCTCCACCATAGGCAAGACTAGAGAGCTGTCTAAAGATGTCAGGGACAAAACTGTTGATCTATACAAGGCTGGAATGGGCTACAAAGCCATAAGTAAGATTACTGTCAATCAACCAAGTCCTGGAGCTCCATGCAAGATATCACCTCGTGGAGTCTCATTGATCAGGAGAGGCTAAAAATCAGCCAAGAACTACACGGGAGGAGCTGGTTAATGATCTCAAGGCAGCTGGGACCACAGTCTCCAAACACCCGCCTCAAGTTTGCAACCTCCTTGCCTCCGCCAGGGCACTGAAAACGGGTCATGGATGGGTCTTCCAGCACGACAACGACCCAAAACATACAGCCAAGGGAATAAAGGAGCTTCATAAGAAGCATATCAAGGTCATGGAGTGGCCTAGCCAGTCTCCTGACCTCAATCCCATAGAAAATCTATGGAGAGAGCTGAAGCTTCGCGTTTCCAAATGCATGCCTAAAAACCTTAAGGATTTGGAGATGATCTGCAGAGAGGAGTGGGCCAAAATGACTCCTGAAGTGCAAACCTTATAAAAACTACAAGAAACATCCGCCTGCTGTGCTTGCCAACAAGGGTTTTGCTACCAAGTATTAAATGATGTTTTACTAGGGGGTCAAATACTTATTTCCTTCAATGAAATTCAAATGAATTTATATTTCTCATTTCATGTAATTTTCTCATTTTTTCTTTTTATATTCTATGTGTCACCGTTAAAATATAGCTGCATAAAATTATGAGACGTTTCATTTATTTTTTTGTATTAAAACTTTTAAAGTCAGTGGGGGATCAAATACTTATTTCCTCCACTGTAGGTGCATTAAATGGGTTTACTATTACTGACTGTTGCCGCACAATTTGTTAGTCACTCCCTACTATCTGCCACTTCTGAACAGATACTACTTTGTAGCTTGCTCTCAGCACAGCAGCAATACCAACAGTGATGTCTAACTATGACTTACACAAACTGTGCATTTAAAAAAATTACCTATAGTCATAATAGAAATATAGTGATATACAACATTTGGAAATTTGATTTGACAGTGTACTATGTCAGCATTTCCAATGTTAATAATTTCAAAAGAATGCCTAGGTTTGACTGTAAAAAATGTTGCCCACTCAAGACTATAATTGAGAAACCCCCCGAGAAAAGCACAGGGCGTAGGGTGTCTTGAATAAGTATACACTCTGTCTTGTTTTTCTCTAGTTTTGCATATTTGTCAAATTAACAGTTTCAGATCCTCATACAAATTAGAAGAAAATAAGAGAACGAGAGGAAACACAATGATTGCTTCATTTACTGCAGATAAAAACAAATTACTAGTTGGGTCACCTTTAGCACTTCCTGGGGGATATGTTTTTCCACATCACTGTGGAAGAATTTTGGCCCACTCTTCCTTGCTGAATTGCCTTTTGTTATGGGATAACAGGGAGGTGGTTGACAAACTAAAGAAACATATGATGCAGTGATGGTGGCTTGTTTTCACTTAGGTCCACTAACAGGCAATCAGCCCTAAAACAGCAGAAGTCTAGTCTTTTAATACTGATCTAAAGGGGGCTGGGCCGGTTACAGGTAACTACAGGAAACTATAGACCTATAGAGCGTTACCTAAAGCAGTGTTTCTCAATCCAGAGTCCTGTAGGCCCACTGTTTTGCACATTCTAGTGCTTGTACTTTTTTTCACAACCACAATTACAGTAGTGCAAAAAGGTGTTTGCCCCCTTCATGATTTCTTTTTTTTTTCTTATTTTTTTGCATATTTGTCACTCTTAAAAGTTTCAGATCATCAAACCAATTTTAAAGTTATTCAAAAACAACACAAGTAAACACAAAATGCAGTTTTTAAATGAAGGTTTTTATCATTAAAGGAGAAAAAATCCAAAACTGCATGGCCCCTTGTGAAAAAGTGTTTGACCCCTAAACCTAATAACTGGTTGGGCCACTCTTAGCAGCAACAACTGCAATCAAACGTTTGTGGTAACTTCCAATGAGTCTTTCACAGCACTGTGGAGGAATTTTGGCCCACTCATTTTTGCAAAATTGTTGTAATTCAGCCACACTGGAAGGTTTTCGAGCATGAACCACCTTTTTAAGGTGATGGCACAGCATCTCAATAGGATTCAGGTCAGGACTTCGACTAGGCCACTCCAAAGTCTTCACTTTGTTTTTCTTCAGCCACTCAGAGGTGGACTTGCTGGTGTGTTTGATTCAGTTCGTTGCAGCTTGAGGTCATGAACAGATGGCAGGACATTCTCCTTCAGGATCTTTTGGTAGACAGAGGAATTCTTGGTTCCATTTATCACAGCAAGTTTTCCAGGCCCTGAAGCAGCAAAACAGCCCCAGACCATCACACTACCACCACCATATTTTACTGTAGGTATGATGTTCTTTTTCTGAAATGCAGTGTTACTTTTATGCCAGATGTAACAGGACACACACCCTCTAAAAAGTTCAGCTTTTGTCTCGTCAGTCCACAGAGTATTTTCCCAAAAGTCTTGGGGATCATCAATATCAAGAAGAAGCCTTAATGTTCTTTTTGCTCAGCACTGGTTTTCATCTTGGCACTGCAGGCCATTTTTGCCCAGTCTCTTTCTTATGATGGAGTCATGAATGCTGACCTTCACTGAGGCATATGGGGCCTGTAAATTCTTTGGATGTTGTTGTGGGGTCTTCTGTGACCTCTTGGATGAGTCATTGCTGGAAAGGTTCGCTGCAGTCCCAAAACTTTAGAAATGGCTTTATAACCTTTTCCAGACAGATAGATCATAATTATTTCTTTCTCATTTGTTCCTGAATTTTTTTTGGATCTTGGCATCATTTCTAGCTTTTGAGTACCTTTTGGTCCACTTCACTTTGTCAGGCAGGTCCTATTTAAGTGATTTCTTGATTGAGAACAGGTGTGGCAGTAATCAGGCCTGGGTGTGGCTAGAGAAATTGAACTCAGGTGTGAAGTTATTTATTATAACTCAAGTTATTTTTTACCTGGGGGCAAACACTTTTTCACACAGGGCCATGTAAGTTTGGATAAAAACCTTCACTTATAAACTGCATTTTATGTTTACTTGTGTTGACTTTGACTAATATTTAAATTTGTTTGATGATCTGAAAAAGGCGACTTGATACAGTAGTACAAAATGACGTGTTATATCTCAAATGTCTAGCTCAGAACAGAACACTCTTTCTGGAATCTTGTTTATAACTCCTCTTCTGTTTTCAGGCTTTCTGTCTGAGAGGAAAGAAATTAATGTACCACATTTCTGACCACATATTGGAATGTGAAAAGGCCAAGCAGTTACCTGCAGGTAAGCCCTCTGCTAGCTCTGCGTCATGTGCATAAGATTCTGGCCTGCAGAGGATAAGGATAGAGGATCAGCAGATTAGCCCTTGAACTATCAGCCTATTAGTCAGTTATTAGCAGCTGTATGAACATGCACAGTCAAACGACATAAGAAAACAATAAACACATTTTCTACAGAGAGGAAATTTACATTGTTCTGCAAATTGTCAGTGTTCTGTTTCTGTTTATGTAATAAATAAAATATATACCATAAAATGAGTTGTAACCAACTATAAAATGAGCTATAACCTTTGCATAGACCACACAGTAAGTCACACTGTGTCCTATAATGCTTTGACTAGTCTGTGTAATTATGATTCAGGAATATTATAAGCAGGTTGAGGGAAGTTGCTATATGTATTTTTAAGGAAACTTATTTTTTTGCTATTTGTGTGCCTACTAAAGTCTAGTTTTTTGTTAGTTTGTCAACCAAAGCAAAATTTGGATTCTAAATATCTTAACATCAGTGAAATGACACACGTATAAGGGCTCTTACCTGGGCTGGCCCACCGGTACCTTATATCGATTCAGGACATGCTTGACTCCGTCCATTTCCAAAGCAACTGAACGATTCTCCATCCAAAAGCTGTACTCCTTCTCTAATGTTGGTAAGACCTGCCTGCAAACACCACCAACAGCACTGATTACACTGCTTAGTCTCTCAGAACAGATTTTAAAGGGACACAAAAAGAAAAGTACCTGATAAATTCTATGTCTTTGGTGGCCTCATAGAAACTCTCCACCATCAGACAGAGAAAGGGTGGCTGGCTCCGTCGCTCATAGTAAATTCTGCCACCATTTGGTACGAAACCATATCTGCATGGAAAGAATTTAAACTTGCTGATTCATGTGTGTCACTGAGTACCAATCATATTTTAACAGGCATGTTTAGAATGTAAGTCAAACTGCAAGTAAAATCATGCTTAGCTCATATATGTAGAAATACACGGTTTGGAGATCGTACAGAAAGGCTAAGGTAGGTCATAGGAAATGAGATCACCTGTCCACCATGTACAAGAAGTTCTTGATCATTCCTTGAGCTGTATCTGTCATCTCAGACAAAAGGAGGCCGTTTAACACCCAATATGAGTCCCTGTCAGATAAACAATAGAATAGCATATACATAATCCACTTTATTAGAAACACCTACAATACTGAACACAAGTCAGAGCCCATCATTTACTTAATATAGCATTTTCAGCATAAAGTCTCCACACTGCCAAAATTACAGCTTCCAATCATTTTGCTTTAAAAAAAATGCAGGCATATTTTTGCACACCTCTAGTTCAGTTTTAGGACTTGCATTTTCTGCTCTTCTTGATTCCACTAAACCCACACACATATCTGGACTGAGGGGTGGTCAGTGCATCAGCAGCTTTTTTGTTTTATGTGATACACCGTTACACATCCTTTCAGACCCATACCATTGAGTTGATTCTCACAGGAAGGATGGACAATAACACTTGTAAATGTTTTCAGACTTGAAGCAAGAATGGAGATTGATTGAGGATTCTAGCACTGCATAAATGAGGTGTGAGGTGTAAACACAGCCATAATGCTTTCCAGGTCTATAACACAAAAATAGCCTTTTTATTTGCTTACAAAACCACCTGCATGTGTCTTCGGAGTGTGTATATGTCATGCTGGCGATAGTAAAATTGTTGTAAATCTGAAAAAACAAGTTGTCATGGTTTTTTTCTTTCTTTTTTTTTTTTTTTTGTCTTACATGGCCGGCATGTATGCCTTCACTAATAACGGCTTTAAAAAAAAAATATATATATATATATGTATATATTATCTCAGAACTATCAAGATCTCTGTAAAACAAAGGCAGTATATAAGTTCATGTAATATCTCCAGTGAGAAGTTTTCAGAGGCATTCAACTCCTCCAAACCCTGGCTCCGATCACGACCACTGTGAAATACTCTGCTGCCTAAATACTCTGGTTTCACAAAAATAAGGCATTTCAAATTAAACCACCTGGAATGACTATGTTTCCAAGTTAACCACTGAAGTATGCAGGAGTTTGTCCCATTTCCTCTATGTGTTTAAATGTTTTTGTAAAACTACAGTTTTGGAAACTCCTGTTTCTTCACTTGTGTTTCATGCTTTGCCCCTTCCTTAAGACAATGGATTATCTTGATATCTATTATCTACTCTGCTCTGACATATCTCCTGACAAATAGGAAACTTCATAGCTGTTTTAACTGGAAATGTATTAAAGGATAGATGGTCACCATTCTTATAGTCCACCACTTGATCAACAGCAAGGTGTGGGCAGGAACCTGAACAGTAATAAATAAGGCAGTGGAAGTGGGTAAATTTTAACACCTGCACTGTGGAGACTATTTTAACAAGCTCCATTACCATCTGGTAGGGGAACCGCACTGCCATTGAGTGGAAAGCTCTCCAGATGGTGGTGCGGACAGGACAGCACATCCCGAAATTTAGCTCCAGAACTTCCTGGACTTGCCTGAGGAAGGACTCCAGCCACCCAGGCCACTGTCTGTTTTCACAGCTGCTGAGTGGGAGTCTAGAAGCAGCTTTCATTGTGCCATGAGGCTGCTGAACAGCCAGTAGTGCTGGTGCATCAGTCAATGGGACTGTCACTACACATCTCACCTATAGCATCATCACTGATCTCCACTGACATTCCACACCTTTACTCTCACCATTACTATTTACATGTAGTGGCATATATACACAGACATGGTGTTTACCTTTTGTCCATATATTGCATATCAAGAATGTATCTAATTATATCCCCTGTATATACCCTGCATCTCTTTTATCCACATCAGACTCCCCAAACTGCATATACGGGAATGTGCACATCTGTATATGTTACATCACTGTAAAAAAAAACTGTACATTTGGCTTAAAGCTATTCTGGTGTTTAGTACTGTGTATATTTATTGTCTAATGTGTATTTAGTATTTAAGCACTGCAAGGGACTATGCACCTAAGTTTTCCCTAACCTTTACATCTGTATAAATGTGATGTGACAATATACATGATTTGATTTGTGCATGACAGTCATTGGGCTATTGTAAATGCATATTTGTGAACTTAAGCAGACTTATTAAAGTGGCCAGTGATTAGATGCATAAGGTGGGAGTCTGTAATGAACCAAACAGTGAGCATGAGTGCGAATACATAGATATGTTCCCCTCACCAGTAGTAAAACTCCTTGAATCGTCCTCCTGGGACAACGACTGGATTTGGGACATATATCATGGAGTACATTTGGGGGTTGTCTCTGACATCATTACTGATCTGACAATACAAAGAGAAGAAAACAAAATTGAAGCACTGTGAGAATGCCTACTCAAGCAGTCAAAAAGATAAATGAACAGAACTGACCTGTCGGCCAAGTGACTTCCACAAACCATGCAACTCCTCAGCCCAGCTGCGAAGCCTGGAGTCAGAAACCCTGGACAGGAATTTAGGCCTGCAAGACAATAAAATCTGTAGCAGTCTTCCTCTCTGTAATTTTAATTTCAGTAAAATTTCCAATCTAAACTCTTAATAAATGGATATTTTAGTCCATGGTTGGCTTTTCACAATGAAACTTTATTAAACTTTAAAACCTACCTAGATTGCACTTGAGTTGCATGAAATCACCCTGCAATTTATTGCTCCATCACAACTTTGTGAAACGAATTTCATTAAACAGCCAATCATAATGCCAATAATGCATGATCTAAAGAAAATTAAATGAGAAAATGGTGGATTTTACCTAAAAATATGGATATGCCGATTTGACTTAAATTGAGATATGCTGGAATTTGGAATTGGGCTGGCCTTACATGTGTCCACCTCTTCAGTCTTAGAAGTTATAAGTAGTGTTTCAACTCAGACAGCTTTTTAAATACAGCTTTTAAATATGAAACAGCCCATTAGAACAGAGGCCATTTACATATATCAGTCTAAAACGCATTCTCTTTCACTCTAGGGAATAAAGAGAGTTTAGAAACTGGTCACGTATGCAAATTATAACTAGAATTATGTTACTATTACAGACACCCAAACAATTGTCTCAAATGTCCAAAAAAAGAATACAAGAAGCATGTA
Source organism: Prochilodus magdalenae (assembly GCA_024036415.1). Lineage (NCBI taxonomy): Eukaryota > Metazoa > Chordata > Actinopteri > Characiformes > Prochilodontidae > Prochilodus > Prochilodus magdalenae. Next base: position 142,496 of record JAMWET010001680.1, on the reverse strand, counting down.
GGATATGTGCCCTTTAAGCCAATTATTAAAAGTATAACTTTGTGATTTGTTTCAAGATTTGGAGATCATCCTTTCAGTAGTAGAGAGTGTTTACCAGCGCCCTCCGTGGTCTGAATTGTTTTAAAGTGTGAGAGGAGGTGTCTTACTTGTCATGCCAGTCAGGTGGAGTCCACGGCTCAAACTCTTTCCCATCATTGACAAAATACATGCTCACAAACTCCCGCAGATCAGAAGTAGGAACAGTCCCATTCGGAAACTTTTGTGTTAGTTTGGAGAAAGCATCTAAAACAACATCTGAAAACGGATATGAGTAAAAACCAAAGATGAGATTGAGAAAATGTGAATAGAATATTAAATGAGAGGTCAGAGGAAGAAAACCTCACTATACATAGGGAAAGTTGGTGGGGGAGGGTGGGCTGTGAACAAATTTGCACAGGAATCGAACCCAGGCCCTCCTTACTGTGAAGCGACAGTACTACACACTGCACCACCATGACTTTTCTCATTGTTTAATTTGGGAGGCTTTGTTGTTACACTGCAGTACACCCAATGACTCACTGCAATACTTCAGTGAAACATGTGGTCTGCCTTATGTTCTGAATTTGATAATAATTTGAGGTTAATAAAAAGTACATTGTTCTTGTTTTAGAATGGAGCTTGCAGAATGTTGCTAAACAACAATCATTTATCTGAAAAAGTTTTTATCAATCGCTGTATTTCCTTCTCAGTGTGTGCTTCAAAGCTGATTCTCACCACATAAATGTGGGTGTGACACAATCGGTTTTCACGCCACATATCAGCAATCTGATTGGTTCCTGCTCAGCTCATTTGCATAGAATTGATCCAGAATGAGAGAGCAGAGTGATGATGTGCGTCAGCAGTTTGATGTGTCAGTTATACGATATGTATATTATTATCTTTCACCATATGTTCTGCGTGTATTTTTGTTGTTGTTTTTTTTTTTTTATTTAATGAAGCATATAAACAAAAATAAGGTTAATTCGTTGTGCGTGGCACGTTATTAGTCACGTCATATATGTGCTGCTCCAATTAACAGACCCTCCGACTTAAAACCCTTTCCCGCATCCCTGGTTAAACCTAACCCTGCCGTGTGGAGGCTGTACTTTAGCCTGGCTAGCTCTCACTGTAAGTTAATTATATAAATGTTTTAAAATGAGGTCAAAGTACAGGCACCAGCGGTATTTTGCAAAATTAGCCTTTGCTAAATGCCTTAAATGTAAATGTAAATGCAATTAAGGTGATGAGATAGGAAGTGAGAGTGTCACAGGTGGCCATTAAATAAACAAAAAAGGTTTGTGTTTTAGAATGGCCAAGTCAGAGTCCTGACATTACAAGGGCTGTGCAAGAGCAATGGTTCTGAATGTCTCCCTGTGCAAATCTAATTTGCAGCTAAAGGTGAATCTACAGATTATTATATTAGGAGGTTTACTGTACTCTATAGTGTGCACAACAGAATAAAGAAAACACTATTTTTAAAAAACAGTTTGTGTGTTATTACTTTAGTTTGATTGTGTGTGTCATATACTTTTACTTGTAACTATATATAAAAATGACCATATTACATTTTACCCCATGTTAGACTGTGCCCTGCTCTCCACTAGTTATTCTCACCAGGTACTGCAGTCAGCTTCATATCCACAAAGGCCTTGTTGTCATCAAACAGTTTTGCTGTCTGCACCTGTTTTAGGAGCTCTCCAGTGCAGTAGATCTCACTAGCAAACACACATACACAGAGATATCAAGAAGGTGGACAAGAGATAGAAGCAAGCCAGATGGTCTGTACACCTACACCATGTTCAAGGCTGTGATGATAAAATAACAAGATCAGTCCTTTTTTGTGAGCAGTTCTGCTTTGATGAAGGATCAGAGTTCATTCTTTCATATACTGATCAGCTGTATTACCGTCCAGAGGTCAATATTAAAGAGAGGACCATCTGTGGCTGATTGCATGATCACCTATGAACATGAAGTGCTATTAAGCTATTGACACATTGTTAAACAGCCTGTGTACAAAAAGCTGGTTTCTATCTTGTCATAGAGCACTTTTCCTGCTCCGGGGTGCCACTTAACTCTTCAGCATGTCTTTCTTGAATCTAGCTGGGTTTATTAGAGCAGGGAAAATTGAATTACACAAGGCAATGGTACACCAGGACCAGGCCTGACCAGGCCAGGCCTCTAAACATGCTCAGTCAGACTTTATTAAGGCAGATAACATTTAGCTAACACAGCACAAGTCGTAGCTTTGCAGCAGAGGGCTGTAATATCAGCAAAACAATATCTTATTAAGAGATCAGGAGTGTCACTCAAACACCAGGTGTCTCCAAAATGGCAACTTCACAGGAGAGATCAAAACTTAGTTTTATATTAATCATGAAATTTTCAAACAATGTACACGGCAGCTGCTGTGATGCATACGTGTTTCTTTCAAAGGCATCTATCTATACCGTATGTATACACACATATCGTCAAAGCATAGTTGCACCCAGAAGGGAGTGTCAGACTTCAGTGGTATTCGGAAGGAAGATAAAGGTTACCAGGAACTATAAATGATGAATAATTCAGACTCTGTATATTATTGAGCCACTCATACAGAACTCTCTGCTGAGAAAGGGGGGGGGAAAAAACGAGAGAGAGAGAGAGAGAGAGAGAGAGAGAGAGAGAGAGAGAGAGAGAGAGAGAGAGAGAGAGAGAGAACTGGCAAAGAATGAGACAACAGCAATTCAAGTGGATGTTCTTTTATTGGCCACAGCACCAGAGGAAAATGACCTGGTAGCAGGACAGATCCAATAAACACAATACCAATTACAATTTTAGATTCATAAGTCTAAAAACCTTTCTTCGTATTTCAGATGTTCAGTTTAAGTTCTTCTTCTTTATCCGTTTCCTGCTCTCATTAACAGCTTCTTTACTGCTACACATCTTTTCAGTCCCATACTACTGAGCTGTCTTATCTACACAATATATGAGTTTATGGTCCTTCTCACACTAGATTAACTAGACTTGGGATTAGCTAGACAATTATCTTAATTTTAGAGTAACATAAACCGACCACAATACATATAGAAGTCGTTGATCACAGTAATTATAATGGTCAGGGGTTTTCAACAGGTGGAAAAAATGGACTAACGTTAGAACCTCAAACTCAGATGGGTGGGTTGTTGTTTTTGACTACGCAATAAATAGTCTTTATAAATTTCTTCATTGAACGCTGCAGTTACATGTGTAATTATATGACAAATGAATTATTGAAACGAAGGAGCTGTGTTCAGCATATGTGTTTAAAAACCTTCTAGACGAGTACAAAATCTCGTTGCATCAGTGGAGCACTGCCTGCGGTAGCCACCCGGAAGTAATTCTTTGGAGCCGTGACGTAATGCTGATTTGTCTCATAACCCAATTATAATACTCTTAAAACGCTTTTAAGTGTGTACCATATCAAGAAAATATCGTGTAGAACCCCTGCACTGAACTCGTTCACAACGTTAACATTGCTCTCCAGTAGGTGGCGCCAATCCCAATGTTTATGGAGATGGGGCATTTGATCCACAGCACAGCAGTTAGAGCCGAAAATACAGTAGCTCATTTTCTCCCCCTTGAAGCGGATTTGACGAGATGTTTTTGACAAACAAGTCCACAAACGCGGATTTGTAGACATTCTTCCGAACTGTGCAAATGGGGAGGTTTTAAATTCCCAACTTTTCCAAGCCTGGGCAAGACTTTTTTTTAAGACACTGGGGAAGCTAAAGTTAGCTGCTAACGCAAGTATCCAGTTCCCTTGCTGTAGCTCCCTGATCCAGTTCCTGTAAACAAACGGTGCAGGCACTGACAGAATGTCTAAACGCTGGCAAAGAGAGAACCTTACACAGACACATCTAGAAGTGAGAAATGGAAACTCACCTGTCACAAGAAGGAAGGAGAGCAGCTTCAGAAGAACATAAGAGGAACAAGAAGATACCTACAGACCAGCCCATGTTTTTAAAATCAAACCTCTACTTTCCACTTGACAAGAAGAAGGTCCAGCTCGAGTGGAAGCTGTCCGCAAGCATCACCAGAGCCCAGCCTATTAAGATTATCTAGAAGTTTATAGTCCTTAGGTAATCAACCCTTTCCCCAGAAATCGTTTATGGCTTATTTTTGAGCTTACATGATAAGGATGTGCTAAGCTAACGCTTTCTACATTTGCTTATTAAAAATACAAATCTGTTATTGAAAAGTCCAGGAGAAGCCTGGAGCCTTACTATAAAAGTGTTACCAGATAAACTGCATGTCAGGCTTCTAAACGGCCTGTTTAAAGAGAGAGCTTGCTTATCACATGCTCATTGTACTGAATCTGAATGCAATAACACTAAAAAGTCATTAAGACTATACAATTTATAACTGCTGAGTGGTAAACAACAGGTAGAAGGCACAGGACATTCATTCACTGTAACAATCTCTTTGTGCCTAGACCTGGCTCAAAATGACTGGAGCTTTTCTCTAGTAAATTAATACTGACACCAACAGGTTTACCCTAGACAACACAGGAACAAAATTACTAAAAGGTCCAGAGAGCATGTGCATGGTCAAAACATGCTCGTAAACTAGAACCATAAGACATCAAAGTCACTATGAAATTAGTTGGGCCCAAATATGACCACCCCAAAATAGTGGAATAAAACCTGAGGACGAGGGGAAAACCACCACGTAATCAATTTGCTGCCCTACACAGTGTTCACTAGTTATTAAACCAATATTTTATTTTATAGGCTATTAAGATCATTTTTATTTACAAGGACAGCTGTATGGGGTAAGGGGAAAAATCATTTTAATGCCAAACTAACATCTACTGTGAACAAAGGGTTTTCAAACAGCTAAATAGGAATGCCAGCGATTTTGTTACCAGTTTAGGTTGGAAAATATACCATTAGAGTGGGCTGATTTGAGGTGTTCCATTGTAGAGAACTAGTGAAGCACAACCATACACAGTTGTGGTGGTGATCAGAACCAGATGCCTGAAGCATTTAACGCTTTAAATGCTATCACAGTATGCTACTGTGTGAGGACTATTGCAAATCTATTGCTAATGTCTGTGAAGCAGTTTTACAAAGGAGAATATTTTGGATTAAAATTATATTCAATATTAAAATCACTGCATAGTAAAGATGTTTTAATTTTAGGTGGTGGGATGGCGAAAAAAAAAAAAAAAAAACCCTGTTGATAGTCTCCTGGTTCACTAGCACTGCAAGGAAACAATATTAAAATTACAATACTTACTCAGCTCAAGTTTCATTATCACAGCAATTAAATTATGCAGAAATACCAAAAAAAATCTGTGAAATTTAGCTTTTTGCATACAACTGTTAATTAACAGTTCACAAAGTAACTTTATATTGACTCATTTTGTAAGGAATTAACACATTAACATCAGAACAATGACAACATAACAGATTTTCAGTGAGCTTTATTCAAACAGAAAAATCCAATTATTCAAGAACCATCTTTTTAATAAAGCATCACTGCCTAAAGTTGCCAATTCAAAAAAAAGCCAAAACAGCCCAATTTGGTTGTTACATGATATTCAACTGACATTCATGATTTAAAAATATGAAAAAAAAAATAAGAGGGGGCTCAGGTTTTAGCAACTGATTTTCCATTCCCCATTACTCAAATTGTGGCCTGAAGTGTTCATTTTCTTTTTCATTTTCTTTCCACATTAACATTTAAGCCCACTCCACTCCCACCCCTCAAAAGTGACCACCCACCCCCAAACTGATGAATCTTTCAAGGTCTTGCCTCCCTTCCACAATCAGGGGTTGTAGCTAAGGTCTGCTTTAGAGCAAAAAGATCCATCAGGGCAGCAGATTTTAACCCCACCCAAAAAAAAATAAATAAAAAATAAAAAAGAAGAATGAGCCAGAGATGCTTATGTGACCCTTTGTTTTTTCTTCTGTTTTTAAGCAATCCAATGTGCATATGGCGAGATGCTCTCCAGCTCAATCTTCAACTCTCCTCCGCCCCAAAAGGAAGGGGATGGAGGGGGTGTGGTGACAAAAAAAAAAAATAAAATAAAAAAACCAAAACAAGGCTGCTGCCAAATTGCCTTGTTGATGACTCCCATTCTCTCTTTCAGAGTCATAAGAATCTCCTTTTTTTGTTTAAGTACCCTCCCCAAAAATAAAGCCAATTGAGTTAATAGGAGATTCACATGCACATTAGGGCCACTGTAAAAGAGAGAATGAGGGTCCAGATTCAAACCACGCTGCTATCAGGATGTCGCATACTACCATATGACCAAACTGCTACGACAGCAACCCTTATTACATGTTCATGGCCAACTACCTTCTTATCCTGTGTGTGTGTGTGTGTGTGTGTGTGTGTGTGTGTGTGTGTGTGTGTGTGTGTGTGTACGCGCTTTTTTTGGTATTTTTTTTTTGAGGTGCGACAGCAAAAGCCACAGGGTTAGTTGCAACACCCCACAGCAGACATGGTTGAACCACAAAAAAACATCTCGCCTTAATATATCCTTTCTGGGGACCCCAAACAACATTTTAGGCAGCCTAACTGCAACTCAATGCAGTCAGCAGACCCAGACAGTGAATGGAGAATACAACAATGATACCACAGTAAACAAAAGACCCTCCCCCATTTGCCTCCCTTTAAGATTACCCTTAGCCTCGGAATTCAAAACCAGTAGACTGCAAACGTTCCCAAACAACCCACCCACCCCAAGCAAACGCTTACCTCTATATCCTTCAACGCTTTTAGTGTTTAAGCAGGGTGATTACAACTTCTGCAAAATTGATCAAACTAAGTATTTTGGTTATCAGCACCCCTTATGATTTTCCACGTCCAGAACCACCCACACCCACCCCCAAACCTCAACACTTAAGCCCCTAGTAGGCAAGTGCAGTGCAATCAGTGTTGTTGGCCAGTCCCAGAACTTCAGTGTACCCCACACTGCTAAAGGTCTAAATTGTTTTAAAAACTCTGCAGCATCTTGTGAAAACTGGACATAGAGACGGCCAGCTGACTTGTACTGAAATATCTATCGCTACATTGTTCAATTCTTTGTTAGGGATCCTTGCATTTCTTCTGAATGGCAATTCACGCATTCTTTTCTGTACTCAACGCACCTTCATTCCCACCTCAAAAGCATCATGTACCAGTGCCATCGGCAGTGAACGTAGATCATCGTAACAGTTACATATACGAAGGTGATTTCTCCCTCCCCCCTCCAAAGTTTCCAATTACAGCTGCACTGCAGCAAGAAGCATTACTACATGATGCAAATGTTTTCACCTGTTACGATACGAATCACGGGACCCTAATGAGCGCCTCGTAAGTCAGCATAACAAGCCAAGGCTGGTGAGAAACTTTGTTTTGCTCAAAATCTCAACATCTAGTTGAGCTACATAACACCAAGACAAGGTGCTCATATCAACACTGGTAGCAGGAAGATTTGAGATTGAAGCAAAATAACTGAAGCACGGTTTGAAACATTACAAAACAAAGGGAAAAAAAAAAACGAACATCTGTGCACAATAATTATGGGTTATTTACAACTAAAACTCCATGCCAATACTTACGCCAAAAATAAATAAATATGGAGTTTATTTTTACAACAAAAGCTCTAAATAACCAGGTTTAAACCTGGACCTTTTAACCACTTTTTGCTCAGGGGTAGAAAAGATGGGCGAGGAGGAACAAAAAAAGCCTTCCAGTGCTGACAGAAACATCTTGGATCTTGGATGCTTCTCACAACAACCCAGCCTTTTCAGCTTGTTTTAAAACGACCCATTAAAAATCAAATTAAGTATTTACAAAAGTTTACAATGTGCCAAAACCACTTCCAGTGGCACATCCATGACCATCAACAAGAAAGAGAAACTGCACAGAAACAAGAATCGAGGGACCCAAAAAAAAAAAATTCCAATATTTCCACATTCGTTTGACTGGGGAATCATCATGGCCAAAGATAAAGGCTGGTGAGTCTCTGGTCAAGTCTCTCGTAGTGTTGGAGCACTGAAGACAAAGGGAGAGAGTCAGGGTCTCTAGAAGCAACATGTTCCATGACAACAAAATAAAGAAAGCGCCACTGAAGTATAAGGACTTGACAGATCACAACAAAGTCCCGTTTTAATCAGTCATCATCTACTTTGAGAGAAAAGACTGCTTTTCTGCACCCACCACATACTGGAGGCAGGATACATGCCGACCCTTTTCTGGTCTCCCATCACAGAATCTACTTGGGTCCATTTTGTACACCAATCCAAAAAGTAGCAGGGGGATGAGTAATGAATCCTCTGAATACAAACTAAACCGCAGAGTACCAAAACTTCGCAGGTACAAGATGAGCAGGGCGCAATTTGGGTGGAAAAAAAAAAGCATTATTACTTTTGAACAAGTTTGACTGCTTGTTAAGGCACTTGATACAAATGAACTAAAAACATGAACAGAAAAGCTGTGCTGCAGAGTGAGATGTAAAGAGCCAGGTGTATAGGTGGGCAGGCAATAAACAGGTGGGTGGCAAGTAGTCACACGCTTCCTCAATTGATAAACCAGCTTCTATTGTCCCCTTCTACCCTTCTCTCACAAGTGCTTTAAAATCTTCAGAACACGAAGTGGCACAGCAGTCCTTGGAAGGGCCAAGATTTTTTTCCCCATGTAATGGCCTGTTTCAATCAAAAATCCGTTTGGTGGCGCACAACAAAAAAAAAAAAAAAAAAAGGAAGACAGAAGAAAATTGAAGGGACACAAAAGGAAGGCGGTGACCAAAAAAACGTAATAAAAAAAAGGAAAGAATAGAAAAAAAAAAAAAAAGGAAACAGACCCCAAGACAAAGGAAGCATGGGGTGGAAAGCAGGACGTATGCGGCTTGTTTTCTGCAAGAAAGAATGAGAAAAGGTGCTTAGAGAAACAGAATATCAGTATGTTGCCTACACCCTAGAAATCAACAAAAATCTAGGCATGTCAGCAAGACCTGTGCCACAAGTGCTAGATCTAAACTTTGCAGGGCAGCACAGCACACCCAGAACACAACAGGTCACAGCAAACCCAAAAAACATTAAATAAATAAATAAATAAATAAATAAAAAGTTCAATGAGGAACTGTTGGCCTACCTCTTCTGCTCACAGTTTGACCTCCTCACTGCTCTCACTGTGATACTCTGCCACATACAAGCTCTTGTCAATGCTGCTAGGAATGGGCTTGATCTCCGTGCCCAGCTGCTCCTCAATGCCCTTCAGGTTAAAGCGGTCATCATAGGTGATCAGATTAATGGCCAGACCCAAGTGTCCAAAACGACCTGAGGCAGACAAAGTTAAATTTAACAGTAAAAACTTTGTCCTGAAAACAAAAAAAAAAAATGCTACATTCAAGGTGAAAGGTTTAGAATAGAGAATAAAAGGTTTAAGATGATCACTTACCAGATCTGCCGATACGGTGGAGGTATGTCTCCCCAAGTTTAGGGAAATCAAAGTTAATCACCACATTCACAGCTTGAATGTCAATTCCTCTTGTGAAAAGATCTGAGGAAAAGGTTGACAGTCTAGTTACATACATTACAACAATGCAAAAATAAAAGCAGCAAAGAAAAATGATCGTTAACATACCGGTGCAGACGAGATTCCTGCACAAGCCATTTCTGAAATCATGGAACACTCTGTTCCTGTGCTCCTACAGGTGTATACAGAGAAGGGGGGGAGGTGAGTTTGTTATTCTCTGTGCCAGAATCCCACCCAAATCTAGTCACTAGTCACATACTGGGCAATGAGCACATCCCAAAATAAATTAAAGAAGCATCAATAGCTGCCTGGCACAAGAATAACTTCAGAACTGTTCCAGAACAGATTTCCTGTCAAAGTGAAACCTGACTATCCAAAATTAAGTAACTTAATTAATACAAAATTAAGTTTATATTACAGATCAGTTTAAAAAAAAAAAAAAAAATTAAATAGATGCCATATTAGAGATTCACAGAGGCAATGTTTTGATAACACATCAACGTGCATGCTTAGTGAAACATAACCACAAAAAAAGATTAGGCATGCATCTATGGTCTATAAATACATATGAATGAAAAGCTAAATAAGTATGAAGCAGCTTTGACGCCTGTAAAAAAAAAAAAAAAAAAACGATGCCTATAGTCCTTTGGGTCTTTCTAATGTTTATTTGTTTACTCTCTATTTGGATAACTATCCAAAAGTCGATATGCACACCTGTCTCATCTTGGCATGAATGTAGAAACAAGAATAACCAAGCTGAGATATCTTCTTGGCCAGGAGCTCTACTCGCTGAGACGAGTTGCAGAAGATTATAGACTGGTTGATCTGGAGCTGAAAACATGAGGGGGGAAAAAAATAAAATAAAATAAAAAAAATATTACATTGACACCACGAGAAGCAAAAGTACACACAGATTTTACATTGTAGCAGAGGCATGCTTACCCTAGAGAAAAGAGTATTAAGGCAATGAACCTTCTGCCTTTCAGTAACATAGGCGTAATACTGAGTCACGCCTTTTAGGGTCAGCTCCTCCATAAGATTGATCTCATAAGGCTTCTGCAGATGAGCATTCTATATAGCACAAAGATCAACAGACAAGATCTTACTTGCATAATGGCCTGTTTTTAAAATGAAAATTGCTACAACCAAAAATTATGACGACATGATGACTTGAACACATTTTAGTTTGCTTTATAGACATTACATTTCTACACTAAACCCAACACATACCAGCACCTTTACTCCACGAGCCATGCCCTTACTTACCATGAACTTCTGTACACTTAGAGGGAAGGTTGCAGAGTACAGCAGAATTTGCCTTTGTTTGGGCAAAAAGCTCAGAATTTCCTCCATCATCTGCACAAAGTCCTGAGACAGAAGCTTATCTGCCTATTTAAAAGCACAAGACACAAAAAAATTAAATAAAATAAGAAGTTACATGCTTTTGGAATCAACAGATGTATGTGAACATTAAACTACACTAATTACAACACATACAAAGTGGGAACACACTCCACTCTTGGACAACTTGCCTCATCCAATACTATCATCTGAACTTGTCCAACTTTGGCCACTCCTTTTTTAATGAGATCCAAAATCCTTCCTGGTGTGGCAATAACGACATGTACTGCCGGGGAGGGGGTGAGGGAGACAAGTTAAATTTCAACTACAACTGAGATATATTTTATATACACATACATGCAAAGGAACTTCAGAACACTCCATCAGTTTTAAAAAGGACAAACCTGTCTCATCAAGCCTCATAATGTCATCACGGAGGTTTGTTCCACCTGTGGTTGCCATGACCTTAACCCCACCCATGTGTTTGCTGACCTGTATGCAGATTTGGCTCACCTGCAGAGCCAGTTCTCTGGTGGGCACAATGACCAACGCTGCAAAGCCATAAACAAATAACACATATACAAATATAAGGTTGCTAAACCTCAACTCACCTGCTAAGACAAGTAATTCAGAGTGCATGATGATATATACAACACTAAAAACATGCCCGCAGAGTAGATGAGGACAAAGCAAAAAAAGTAGATCCCCACCTTGTATGCAGTCCTTCTTCAGGTCAATACGTTCAAGTAAGGGAATGAGGTAGGCGCCACTCTTTCCTGTGCCGTTCTTAGCTCTAGCCAGAATGTCCCTCCCAGACAAAGCAATGGGAATGCTCTCCTCCTGCAGGGACAAAACCAAAAGCAGTTAGCAGCAGTAGGTGGGGATGGGAACCACAAATACCTCTAGGCAAAGATGCTTACGATGCAAACTAAGCCGTTACTAAAAGGTAAACAGGAGGCATACGCAATTGCGCTGTGCTATAAGATTCTCATTTCTTGCTTTAGTTATATGAATGAGGACATTGTAGTTTGCTACTCAGACTGAACCACAGTCCTTATTCCAGTATTTGTCTACAGATAGGTTTCATACACACCTGGATAGGTGATGGTTTCTCCCAGCCCATTTCAAAAATGCCCATCAGTAGCTCTCGTTTTAGGCAGTAATCTTCAAATTCATTCCCCTTGGTAGCAGTCACATCCTGCAGATTTCAGAACAGAAAGGATTAAGAAAGCTTTTGGATCAAGTCAAAGGATGGTCAAAGGCTCGTATCAACCTTGTAAGCTACTTCTGCATCTTTATAACACAAAGAAAACATGAAAACCCTTTTCAACCAATCTGATCAGACTTACAGAAGTTTTCATTCGCATATCTTTAGGAGGAAGCTTCAAGTTCTTCTTCCAGTCATCCCCAGGTCTGACAAAACAAAAGCATTTTAAGCACACGTATTACAAACAGAACCGGTAATCTTAAATAACCAAATAAACCGAGGCTGTGGGGATTAATATTTGGCGCATTTCTAATTAGGACACTTACTTGATGACGGTGTTTGCTGTGGGTACAGGCTGGGAGTTGCCATTGTTGATTGTGCTGGAAGCTTTAATCTGGGGAGGCTGTGTCGTTTGAGGTCCCCCTCCTCCCCCTCCAGGTCCCCCTGCTGGCTTCACAGAGCCTCTCATTTGGCCATTTTGATTTGACAGTCCCAGAATCACTGGGTTCTCTGTTCTGGCTGTACTCATGTCCGTTTGATTTTTTTATTTTTTTTTTTTTACCTTCCAAGAAAAGAGTGAAAACTCTGGGAGAAATTCCCCTTTGTCCAACAAGCTTGCAGGAATTCAAGGTGTCCTTACCACAGCTTTTTTTGCGTCCAAAGCACAATAGTTCAAGCAATTAATTTTTCACAACTCGTTGTTCCTCAATATCAGTCTTTTGTGGAACATGAACACAAAATGTTTGTCACTCAAGCAATTAGTCACAGTTTCTGCAAGCAAGAAATTCACTGGAACTATTCCTCCATGAAACTGTTCCAACTTCGCAAAAGTATAATCTTAAACCAGAGAGAGGCTAAGCAGCCAGGTGGTTAGTCATTTTAGTTATATTCTCTGTGTCCACTTGTGTATGTCTCTCTCCCTCTCTCTCTCTCAATTTTCGATGCCAAAGCTTTGAAGATCTTTCAACCTGGGCAAAAAGAAATAAACGTGTTAGATATTTTAAACAAAGAGAATAAGAAAATATTTTGTCCCCTTCAAAGTTAGATACAATTACAATATGATGCATTACAACACAATATCTTTAACCTGTTTAACTGGGTTTGCTAGAGCACAGTGTGAGAAACAAACAAACCATACTCACTTTGGTTCTTTCTATGTTGCACTAGTGTTGCTTTGTCTGTTCCAACTAATCAAACCTCTGGGGAAACAATATATTATACCAGAAAATACATGCTTTGCCATATCTCCCACCGCTAGTTATAGTAGTCTATAAACCATCCACTCTTTATATGCTTCTCAAATACTGCAATCAACAATACACCTGGGAGTTGAATGTGCTTATTGTAATAGGATCAATAAGATTAATGTTTACTGCCAACAAATGCCTATTCAGCTGCAGTTTATTGAAAACTGATCAGTTTAATGAATAACATTAAACAGTAAACCTGGCATTAGGTCTCTTCATTGGAGAACCATCACATCAAGAAAACGAGATCATTCTAGATCATTCACACAAACTTGCGCATTTGAACCTCTGTGGAAACTGAAAATGGCAGTAAGTAATTGGGCCATCTGCCATTTACGTAAACTAGTTAAGGCGTTTACATGTAGTGTCAGGTTCTGGGGCGAGTGAACAGAGTTAACGACTTCAGAGTAAGCAAAGAGCATTGGCCTAGAATAATTTAGCTTCCTCTCAAAAACCTTTCGCTTTAATGTCGGCGAGCCGGATTCCTGAATTTGGGTCTCGGCCTAGGACAGACGCTGCAAACTTCCCTCCTCTTACCGACTTTTAGTCATCAAGTGCGAATTTAACATTTGGCTGTTCAAGAACTTCTCTGTCTCTCTTAAAGCCTGGTGCAGCTGTAAGGGGGCCAAAATCTGTAACCCCGCCATCGAAACAAGGCCCTGCCTAATAGTTTTTCCATCTCAAAACAAACTCGCAGATCATGAGGTGGAAAGCACACAGCTGGCAACACACCAGAAGGTGTCTGCACCAACAGGCCCGAAATTAAGCTAGGATAGCCATTAAGCTAAAATAGGAACGGTCATGAGCTATCCAGCTAATGTGCGCATAAAAAACAACTCAAAAGGCATCCAGGGGTCTTTTCCAGTCACACGAACGTATAGTACTGGTAAGCTATACATAAATAAACAAACAACCGTAGGCAGGCTGCTAAGCAGTTATGCTAACATGCTACCTAGGCTTGACACCATGCCTGACAAGCTAGGTTAGCTCGCTACCTAGGTTAAAATTGCTAATCCTTGGTGATTTGAACAGCATTAGCTAACGTCGGTATTACAAAGTTCTGGAACTACACAATGGTAAGAGTTGCCTAATCGCTTCAATGTCTAGCAGTTTTTAGCTTCCAAAATTCTCTTTTCAATAAGCAACTTTCCATTTTACACTGCAACAAACGTCAACCAACCCAGCTCCAAAAAACCTAGCCAAATAGCTACACAAACAATGTACGTTGCCGTTTGACCAGCTATTTAGAAAGGTGACCACCGTCCAACCTGTACCCGCTTTTAAAGTCGTTTTAGCATTTTCTTATGATTTGGACGAACATTAAATCGCACGTAATGATAAAACTGACTAAAAGCGGCCAGCCTTCTATGGAAGCTGGAAGGCTAATAGCTAACCATCTAACGTAGGTGTATTTGCGTGCGTGCGCAGGCCTAGTTAGCAAAACAAAGCTGACCTGACAAAGCTTTAAACAAGAGTTAGGGCTGTACACAACTTGGGCAGTAAACCATTCGGGCAAAACGATTAAGCAGAGTTTGTTTAAAAGCGTACGACATCCGGAGTTCGTACTAAAATAGGCTAGCTACGTGGACGAGCATGCTAGCTAGGTTTACCGTGCCAAGAAGCATACTGCAGAAACAAGGCAGCAACAACCAGCGTCACTGGAAGCCGAAACACGAAACGTTTAAATACAAAGTCACATATGTTGGTTCTGCTCTTAACGGATACTAACCACACACAAGCTGACATCGGCATACTCACCAAATACGGCTGAAATTACCACTCCGCTACTTTATAATTCCTGAATAGCTACGAGAAGAGTTATGTGATATTTGGGGGATCTAAACCGAACGGCCAAGATGGCTTCCAGTCATCTTTAAACCCTCCCACCGTCGGTCACCTGACACGCCAGAGCAGCGACCTAATCAGTTTCTTTCTTTTGGGTGGAAATGAAACACAAAGCTGTCCGTAACCTCTGCGCAATGCACTGAGACAGTCTCTGCTGCGCAAACCAACCTGTGATGATGGGGACGGACTCACAGAGGCTGGAAGAGAAAGGCCTATTTTGACGTTGCCGTGATTTAAGGCAGTGCACTACCAGTGAAGAGGCTAAAAGGGAACCGTGACTGGAGAAGACATACAGGCCCCAATATGGTGTACATGTCCAGTACCTTCCAGATACTGTCTAGTAGACCACTGTTGGCACATGAAATGCTTGCTCTCTTGTCAAGCGAGCTAGATATCTCATTTAATATTTCATTCCATCTGCTCAGCTTTAGCTAGAGTGACAGCATCTTCCAGCCTGAAGAGAGGAGGGACCCTCCGGCTTGCTATCACCACACAGTTCGAAAGTCACCTTCCTTGACGTTATTGGGGTGGGGCACCATTAGGACACGGCATGGATGAGTTGCACATCCATAAAGGCATATATATATATATATATATATATATATATATATATATATATATATATATATATATATATATATATATATATATATGATTTTGAAAGTTAATTTGTTAACTTTGAACAAAGCCCTATTTAAAAGTATATTGCAGGGTTTTCTTATTAACTCCTCACCAGAAATGAGTACAGTACTATCTTGTGAGCTAATCATTTAGTTCCATCCAGCTTTCCAATTTGTAAACTAATCAACAATAAAAATGTCATGTTTAAACTGTTCATTATTGTCCTAAACAGCAGAGGTGAGAATTCTGGAGCGGTAAACTATTATTTTGTAGCCACTCCATCATTTAAGAAGGTATATATTAATTATAGTATATATTAATTAGATCCTGTTTGTGGACATTTTTTCTTGTAATACTTAATTCAAAGAAAATCTCATTAAAGATGAAATTTTTCCAACTTTTCAGGTTTAGCCCAAATCAGTAACAGTATGTCTGTATAATGTCTTTTTTCTTGGTGTAATGTTATGACATCTTGCCTGTAAATATGTCTGTATAATGTATTATAATGTAACAAGTTTGCTCTGTATTATTTGTTTTTGTTGTATATTATTCTTCAAGGATAGTGTTGTATTATGAAGCCTGTTTATGTTTATGCGGAGTTCAGGGAGAGCAGCATGACACTACAGCCACTAAACGTATTAGCCTGCTCTGTTAGCTTATTTTTTCTGTGTGGCAGAGACAGCCTTTAAAAGCCTACAGTTTGTACAAGTCATGTGTTCTCCGTTAATAGCACTAATCTACAATATAAACCAAAATCCAGACTTAGCTCAGCTATAACCACAATTCTTATAACCATAGCATGTCCTGCGGGACACTTTGCCACACAAGTAGGACAATATCTCGTAAAATGTCTTGAAATATTCTTTTTTACTTCATGTTCAAATTTTTCTGTTCCACCTTAAATGGTGTCTGAGACACCAGAATGTAACTGCTACACAATTAAGGTGGAACAGGGGGATCCAGGAAATAAGAAGTGGGCGAATGAGAAGCTGACTTCAGCATTGCAACTGTTTGATGATTGACTGTTTCTTGTAGCAGATTAACCATATCGATGAAACATGAAGGCGTGCATGTAAAGGCTAATAAGTTTGTCTCTCTTCTCCATGTTCATTTTGAATCTTTCTCTTTATTGCCACTTTGTTAGCTACTAGCTAGGCGAGATTGTTGCCTGTATTGCTATGTGACCAGCATTCTCCGCTTAGATCAAGGTCAAAGGTCAGTGACTCAGCAGTTGTACATGAGTTCCAGTGAGTAAATCTGCATCCGAAATCTCCTACTTAGTCAGTACGTACTAGATTGAACCTAGTGCACGCTGCTCGACCGGCAAAAAGCAGTAGGATATTCTTGGTACGTAAATACATAGCAACTACGCAACCGTCCGCCATCTTGCCAACGTCATTTGACGTAAGACGTCATGCCACCACTGTAGAAGTCCTACCATTCATTCATATAAACAAACGGGCTTTATATTCGCCACAAAGTGGTTCATAACGTTACTTCATGTTGCACAAAAAGTTGTAGATTGCTTACACTACATCCTCAGCTTGGAACGCCCCCACAGCTCCAGTGGAATCATGGGATAGCACAGTGTGCTGTGCTCGCATACTTGAAAATCTCACCGAAAGTAGTACGTTATCCAGGGAACTTTCGCCTACTGCTTTATGACTACTGCGAATTCTGACACACTACACATTGTGACCTACTGCTTTCACCTACTTAGTAGTACGGTAGTGGGCGGTTTCGGTTGCAGCGTAAGTGTTTATTGTTAAGCATGTCTAAGAATTGTGCTTTATTTTACTGTGGAGTTTTGTTTTATTGGAAAGGAAACTGTATTTGTACCTAAAAATCGAATTCTCTTGTTGAACCACAGGGGCTTTCCGCCATAGGGGCTTTCCTTGGCGTCAGATCCCTGTCAAAACTAGAGGATGCAAAAACACAGTGCGAAAAAAATACACCTGCATGTTTAGACATTTTGCGTGTGAAAACACCCATCTCATCAGCGCAAATGTGAAACCTGCAAGCACGAAAAGCTCACGATGTCTGTTTTTAAAAAAAAAAAAGTTTTTCCTTTTCGACATGTTAGTTTTCATCGTGCACAAAGTGCGTTACCTTCGGCTGCTCTCAATAGATTTTTTGCGGTGGAGTCTTGAGGGGGTCGTTTTGACAGTTTGGGAGCGGGCACATGGTGGGGGGCGTTCTGTCAGCGAATGGTATTGGTTGGTGCATGTTTGAACGTCTCAATGTCTCATGTGCAAAATGGGTTGCGAAGCAGATGTTAATGAATGGCAGTGGATTGAAGGGGTGATTGCATCGACCTTCCACGTTCACCTGAAGGTCAAGGTCTAGACAAGAAGGCTTGGCTCGTAATTGACCTAACAATTTATCCCAGAGGTGTTCAATGGGGTTAAGGTAATGGCTCTGTGCAGGCCACTGGAGTTCTTCCACACCAAACCTATTAAACCATCCCTGCTGTAAAATGGACCATTAAAACCTGTAGGATTAAAATCTGATGACTTTACTTTCCAATGGGAATTGACTAAATGGATACCAATGTAGACCACTAGTAGAACACATTTAGATCCCATTATGAAACCCTGAAATATCCCAGAACACCTGTTAAACCAGTAGACTTATTTACACTGTGATATCAACTCAGCTGGAATTGCTAAATACTAGCACCGACAGCTGGACACTACCATTAGCCTGCCAGGTAGTAAAGCATAACTCATCAGAAGGCAGCATGCTTTACACCACTCTGGCTTAGCATAGCACATGGTCATCCTAGGCTTGTGTGCAGCTGCTCAGCCATGGAAAGACATTTTACGAAGCTCCTGATGCAGAGTTGTGCTGATGTTGCTCCCAGAGTCAGTCTAGAACTCTACTGAGTGATTACACAGAGGTGGGTATTTTTTACATGCTATGTTTTTCAGCACTGTGCAACTCCTCTCTATAAAATTGAGTGGTCTACCGGTTTGTGGCTAGGCCACTGCTGCTCCTAAAAGCGTGCATTTCACATTAATAGTGCTTAGAGTTCAAGTGCAGAAATTTTACGTACTGACTTGTGACAATGTTGGTGGTGGTCCTATGACAGTGCCATGCCTGTTTGTTGCTGAGCTCTACAGTATGACCTGGGCTACAGCCCATTCTTTGTGTAGAGTGATTGCACGCCTGTGTGCTTGATTATGGTTATACTGTACATCTGTTAGCACCAGGTGTGGATGAAACAACTGAACACAGTACTTAGCAGAGCTGTTCTGGTGCACCCCAGTGGCTGGTAGTGCTGTTGCCTCATAGCAGAAGGGACTGGTTGACTGAATGAATGAATGTGTATGTCTTTGTGTCTGCTCTGAGATGGACAGGTGGCCTGACCACGATACTGTTAGATGGTCATGCAACCAGAACGATGAAGTGGTTTAGAAGATGAGTGAGGGTGGGTGAGTGAGTTCATATACACTGCTCAAAAAAATAAAGGGAACACTTTTTAATCAGAGTATAGCAACAACTCAGTTCAACTTCAGGGATATTGATCTGGTCAGTTAAGTAGTAGGGAGGGCCGTTTCAGCTGCTTTGGTGTTAATGAAATTAACAACAGGTGCAGTAGAGGAGCAACAATGAGACACCCCCCAAAACAGGAATGGTTTAAAAGGACGAGGTCATTGACATTTTGTCGCCCCTCATCTTTTCCCACTGGTTTTTCACTAGTTCTGCAGTTGACTTGGGTCAGCGTCACTACTAGTACCATGGTGCAGTACCTGGGCCCTACAAAGATTGCACAGGTAGTCCAACTACTGAAGGATGGCACATCAATATGTACCATTGCCACAAGGTTTGCTGTGTCTCCCAGCACAGTCTTAAGAGTACGGTGGAGATTCCAGGAGACAGGCAGTTACTCTAGTAGAGCTGCACAAGGCTGTAGAAGGTCCTTAACCCCTCAGCAGGACCGGTATCTGCTCTTTTGTGCAAGGAAAAACAAGATGAGCACTGCCAGAGCCCTACTGCTGTGAATGTGTCTGACCAAACAATCAGAAACAGGCCTCATGAGGGCAGCCTGAGGGCCTGACATCCTGTAGTGGATTGCTTTGATTTTCTTTGATTTTCTTTGAATTCAACACTCTGTAGGGTGATAATTTTCATTTCCATCAAACGATGTGGCATCCTTTTGTTCCTAGCACATTACCCAGCCTATATGAGGAAAGATATTCTGCATGATTTTTTTCCACATTGAGATCTGATGTGTTTTCAAAGTGTTCCCTTTATTTTTTTGAGCAGTGTAAATGGCCAAATAATTAATATCCACTGCTGTGCTTTTAGTGCAGAAGTATTTGAAAACAAAAAAACAAAAAACTGTGGACTGGTGTCAGTATAATGCCCAATGTTTCAAAATCAGTACTGATGTTTTTTTAACTGATTTATACAGATTTTTTTGTGTGTGAGAAATGCCCCTTGGTTTACGTGGAGACCCATGTTGGCTGATTAATCCATCTTTTGTTATGTTTATTGGTCATTTTTGAGCTTCATAGCCTTGCAACTGCAGCTATATATATATACAGTATATATACATATATATAGCTGCAGTTGCAAGGCTATGAAGCACCAACTAGGTGAACCGGCTTGCTAGAGTGCCACCCTGATGCAGGCCACTGCAATAATTACGAAAGATTATGGGTGTAGTGGCTAAACAATGACAGCATGATGTCCTAATAACTTTTATAATCCCAGATAATTAGGGAGTTTCTTTGAAGGCAAGAATTCAACCTCCTTTATTTTGTCTAGTGTTTTTTGTATAATAACAGGTATGAGCCTCTATTTGCCAACATTTTTACAACACAAAATACCTTGCACCTTGCTATTTATTCTACCCATCGAGCAGTACCTATCGAATATTACTACTTGCCCCTGATGACCAGATTTAAGGTATTCTACCCTCCATTCTAGCTTATTTTTGGCTGTAACAAATGCAAGGATGTGTAGTTAAAGGTACTTATACCCAAATGAAAACAATAATTTCTGGTAATAGAATTTTCAAAATCTTACGCACTGCCCCTTTAAGCTGTAGAGCCAAATCTGCAAATTCATATCAACCTAGTAGGCTGCAGATTGGGCAACTTGCCCAGGACTACAGTAATTTTATGCACATTATGCAAATTATCCTGAAATTCAATATGTTGAGAGCACATGGTCCCTGCGGCTTATTCTTTGCCTGGCACAAGTGCAGGAACGTGTAGAAAAAATGTCTTACATGTACGACTCCAAGTCCAAGAGGAACGGACCAAATTGCAAATGCAGCTCTATAGCGTCACCATGTGGTTGACTGGCTTAATAATGAAGCAGATTGGGTGCTGCACATTTCCACACAACATGTTTGTACACCTGCTCACGTTGTTCTAGCAGAGAAAAAAGAGCTAGAACCAAATATAGTCAAAAGGGTTGCAGGCACTGTGACAAGAAGCAAAATGGTTCATGGCTGCATCTGGCTGAAAAAGAGAATGACACAAAGGCTTGTGTGAGGCATGAGTGGCAGGTTTTAAAACCAGTATCTACTAGTAATATGGGCACTTAATCTGGAAAGCCTGACTGAGTACAGCATTGTAAATCATTGTCAGTGCTGATGAGATTAAGCTATGGTGGGCTCTAGTGCCTCCTATTGGGCATTAAAAAAACATCAACACCATGACTTAAAACCACCAGATATACAGTACCAAAGATTTGTGTTAGCATCAGCATAAATTATATTTGCATTTTAAAAAAATGTCTTTATTATTATGAAAAATTAAAAAATGCACCGTATGTTCTGTCTCTTGAGGGCAATATATATATATATATATATATGTATATAAATATATATATATATATATAAATAAATAAATAAATGTATATATATATATATATATATATATATATACACATATAGGGAAATATGGAAATTATGTTTAAAAAGAGGAGATAAATAAAATATTAAAGCTTTTAATTTAATTTAATAAAAAATGATTCAACATAAATTAAAAAGTTACATTGTCAGTTGAATTATATTAATAAAGTTAGAAAAGAAGTGCAGTAGAACTAACAGTAAAGATATAGTGCTTTTTTTTGAGGATATTTCAATGAAATCTTCAAAAGAGGATATATAGTAAAGGTGATGGTGTCTGCATTAGCCAGGCAGCTTCTGAAACAGGGTTTTTTTCTCGGTCTCCGTATTGCTAAACCTGTCATATTCTGCACCTCACACAATAACCTGCAGACTCTTTCTGTTTATGAATGTGTGACTATGCATATGTGCGGCCAGGAATTCAGGACTGGATGTCCATGTGACTGCACAGTTATGCCGTTTCTGTTCCCTGCTTTGTGTTTTAAACAGAAAAAACAAACTATGGTTAGCTTAGTATGTAAAACTGACCTGGACTACGAAACCTGATTCAGATTCTAGTTTCAGGGTAAAGATGCAAATTAATTGAAAATATATGCATGTGCAGCTGAATGTTTAAGTGGCAGTTTTTTGTAGCTTAAGATAAAGGATACCATAATTGCCCGGCAATGCAACAATGCAAATATGCCCACAAAGGAACAACATGTTTTTTTTTCATGGGGTTTTCCACTGACTGTCCAGAAATTCTGAATATTTAAAGGGTTAAGATGTAATAACTTACATTGGCTTTGATGTGAAACGCTCCATTTTGGAGAAACCTACAGACTCAGTATAGCTCAAAGAAGTGGAGGTGGAACCAGACATCTGAAATGTTTTATGCTTCCAGATGCTCCCCTGCAGAAAGTTGGTACTTAAATCCTGGCACCTAATACATGGCTTTATAATTGTTTTAAAACAATTCCATGCATGGTTTTATGAAGTAAATGCCTCTTTTTCCGGAGTTATCACTATTTTACCTTAACCTTCATATAAACCTCAGAATGTACATGTGCAAGTTTACTGAGCATTTTGAAAAATAATAAAATGTGCTGTAAACACTGGTTTCTATTAGCACCACTGTAAAACAATATGAGTTTACTTACGTCTCACCGACTAATAAATGCAGAATATGCATAACGTGCCATAAACAGGGAGTTCTACATTTGTTTTTCGAATATCTGCATTAAGCTACAGACCAACAGTGTGAACAGAGTGATTCAGGGTGGTGTGATATGAAACCTATTGAGTCAGTGGTGTCAGTGGAGTCAGTGAAGAGTGGCGGACACGAAGTAACCAAATGTCTAAAGATTTAAAAGCCACTTAAAATAACAGGAAGGTATGGCAGAGACATTGTAGTTTTAACCTGAGGTTCATCATTAAAGCCACTTATGGTGGAGAGGTGCATTACGTATGATTTTACCGTTACCATTATTAGAATTATACATATAAAAACCTCAAGGATATGATATGATAAAGTTTGTAAAGTTAATGGCTGTATAGAGGCCTGGTTTCCATCATCACCACTGACACCTGAGCATAAAATGAAGGACCATATCTTAAAAACAAAGCATTGCAAAAATTCAGGAAGGCTAGAAAGCCTGACCAGTCTAACCATTTCCTTGCAAGCCTCTTGCAGGCTGCTGCAACCTCACCTCTGTGTCTAACTTATTTGGGGTCTTACTTGTTGTCATGGCTGCCTAATCTGTTCTCTTCCCCTTTGAGGGGTCTTTTCTGCTGCTCTCTTTATCCTAGACTTTAAATGCATTTACTTGAAAGGACAGGAAGAACCCAGAACAGACCCCAATATAACCCACCCCCAAAACCCCCACAAATGTAACATGTCGAAATGGAAACCAATTTTTTAAAATAGTGGTCCTAACCAAAACCTCATGTCAAAACTATTGTTAGACTATTGTGTTGTCTATCTGGCAAAAGGCAATGTGTTTGTAACTGTTTCGCACAATGACTTTAATAAAGTAGTTTTTAAGGGCATTAAATGCTTCAGACTTCTGGATTCTGTCATCATGTTCTACATCAAAACCATGATTCTCTTTAGGTGATGATTACAATATAGAAATGCATTGGTTGTATCCTGAAAGGTACACGATCCAGAGAGCACAGTATTAGCAGTTATAGACCGAAACTGGTGTGTTCATGTTTGAAACCCTAATGAGGAAAAGAAAGACAGTATGTAACAAAAACAACAGGTTTCAGGTTGATGTGGGAAAAAAGTACACGGGCCATTGTTTGAGTTTCATATCATTTGATGTTTCGTAGGCATTTCAGAAACCAAAGCGCACTGTAGAAAAAAAGAAATGTCGGAAAATAATAGGTGGGTGTAAAAAAACGAGAGAGAAGTATGTAAGATGGTATAAGACTTCCTGGAAACACGGTCGGCTGACCTTTAGTTCCTGCCCTCAGTGAAGAGAATCACACGCTTAGGAAATATCAGAATTATTACTGACCTGCCTACAGAATGAGTGACATTAAGCAGTCTGAAGCTTTGGTTTTTGAGGTGAGTAGAACTGCTTAAATTCACAAGTCATAATAGAATAGCAGTAACAGCTTAAAACTTGGAAAACTTCCATTTGGAAAGCCATTGTTTTGTCAGCGTTTGATTTCTATGCTTTATGTAGTGTAATTAATAATGACCTGTAATCAGATTGTTATTATTTTCCCTTTTAACACTTGCTTTCACCCCTAAAAGATGAGAGGAAGGGATATGATCCCATACAGCTGGAAGCTGACATTATGAAGTAAATGAAAGAAACATACAGACTCAGACTGCTGTACAGGGGTGGTGATAGGAACCAGGAGTCGTCATGTCTACAGTGCATTTCAATTACCACCGAAAATGATCAGTGAATCTTATACATTCACACTTCTGAGGGTTTATATGTAATGCTCATAATGTTAAAATAGTGTGGTAAATCTGAATAATACATGTTTATTTTGGGAATTATTTTGCCCTTTTATACCCATTTGCAATACCCTCATGGGTGTCTGCCATGAATGGACTCTAAACTTAACTTCTGTGACAAATTTAGTTTAAAACCTCTTAAAGCTCTTATATCAGGCATCAGGCAATGTATTTTTAACCATTTCATTACTTCCTGTGACATCTGGTTCCTATTACCACAGCTGTAAATAGCTATTCTGAAATTTCGAAAAATGAGTGGACCTGAAGAACATTGACATTGTATGTACCTTGAGGGGCTAAAGCCTTTTTATGACAACTCCTTGACATAAAACACACAAACTTGTCATTTGGAAAAATAATAACACTATTTAATTATATCAAAATTATAAATCCAAAGCGTTCAGCTAATACAGTTGCCACTTTATTAGTTACTACTAATTTCTGACTGTAGTCTATTTTTGCTCTACACTGCACTGTCCAGCCAGGACAACCTAGGACCACTGCTTGCCAGTTTTCAGATAAATAAACATTACCAACATAGTAGCAGCATATATATATATATATATATATATATATATATATATATATATATATATATATATATATATATATATAATTTGTTCATTGATTCATGACTAGATAGTCACGTCATTACACACAACTACCTTACACTCTGTAGGAGTATAGGGTAAGGCTCATCTTTCTCCATGTACAATTTATATCATCTAGCCCTTTACCGGTTGGGGAACTCCGTACAGGTGTAACATCTGCATTTATAGGTCAGTTTCTGCTATTAGGTCTACTTGATATCTTTATTTGGTGGACTATTCTAAACCCAGAAAGGACCTGTGTACCCACACTACTTGTTAGTGTCCCTGCTATGTCAAAGACGACTCATATACAGCATATAAAAAATCTTGTTGAAAAGAAACAGGATTACAAATCAAAGAATTATTAATAATCTATAACAAGGTGGTTATTATCGTCAGGCTAAAGCATCAAATCTGGTTGATTGCCTTAAGGTGCCACAGATTTGATGTTTTCAGAGCTTTTACCATACGATACATCCAATACAATCAAGATATGATACATATTATAAACATATTATACATATTATAAACTTTACACTGATTAAAATTGAGACGTGTCTGCACAGCTTGTGTTTATTACACTTTAAAATAAGGGTTTATTTCCGCATCATTATTAAAGACCAGCGAGAACGACACATACTAGGTCCTGCACTCATGGGGAAGGTCACTACCAGCCATAGGGTTACACCACGAAATGACCCACCCCGAAAACACCCACATCTCCTGAAACAAAATTTAAATACCGCATATACTCGACATAAACTAATGGACAACAACTCTGAGACAACAATAAACAGTCTTGTTAATGAGGGTAGACACATCATACTTCACAGAATTACCAAATTGTTGCAATTGTGTGCAGCTCGGTTGAAGTTGTAGTATACTGTCATCCTTAATTTGGCCATGAATGTGAAGTTAATCTAGTAGGAATGGAATTGAAAACATCACAAACTGTCATACATAAACTTAAAGTTTATGGCACTCTTTTCACCTGAGGCCTTTAGAAATACAAGCTCCACAGTTTTTTTAATATGAAACCTGATGCTGTGGTGTGAGGACATCCTAAAATGTACTCTGGGTTTGTGTACAGGTGTGCTGCCTGCCCTTACCAGCACAGCTGTGTTTCTAGCCAAACCTCATCTATGTTTGGTACTAATTTCTGCTTTAAAACACAAACAGCAGAGACCAACATGTGTTCCATCGTACCAGCATCCAGAACACATCATGGTTTAGCTGGTGAACATCCAAAAAGCGTCCATTACTATCGACCAGCAGACCAACATCTAGAACATAACATATGCGGTTTATTCTAGTAGTATGTGTTTGGATATTGCGCTAAACCCAGATAGCAAATCTGATATGACCCAAGTCTCGGCCACATCCGGCATTTACCTGCAGCCCACATACTGCATGGAATGATGGCCCACATCTGTATGGTATCACGGTCAAAATGTTAAAAGGTTATGTTTTTCATGTGGGCTGAGCACAATGACCAAGAAAAACCTTGACAGGGTTCAAAGACACACACTCAAATGCCCAGCGCAAGTGAACTGGAGTATTTCACTTATTTATGAGAAAACAAAACAAAACAAACTTTAGACTACTGTGGTCAGGCAGAGGAGTGAAACAAGTCACCTGTTTGAGATGGAAAGATCGCACCTCTGCCTCTTACCTGCCACAAACCCTGCAGATTGTAGCCACAAAATGCACTTTCCATCTAGCTGTCCTTCACAGTTTAGCTTTGTAGTTAGTCACAACATGACACACCAAGTGCTAACAAAGTTCATTTGCAGTTCATAGCAGTTACTAGAGACGTTTAATAATATTACTTATATTACAAATATCAGAGGGAATTTCCGTTATTCTGTCAGTGGCCTGACCACCAGGTCGTCCATAGAGGGACATTTAAGAACATCTACATAGTGTAAAAGTTCTAGAATAACCCTGTAAATCGGTATAGGATCCAATGTTTTGGCATGGTTTTGCAAGGAAGAGCAGCGGTGCCGTTGTCTGACACAGTGGCCCAGTCTCATACCCCCCTGCCTATAGCACGTCTACTGCTTTTTTTGCCTGTGGTCATCCACAACCTAGTTAATCAAACAGTTAACTGCTCGGGTCGCTAAAAACCATGCTGTTATTAACACAAGTTCCTCCATTCTAATGATGCACACCAATCTATTTGAATGCTAGTAGTTTCCCCCCTGTGGGGGACCTGCAGTCTGCTGTTGAAAGCCACATCCATGAGGTATATATAATAAAAACACACGACAAATCAACCTAATTATACTTTTCAGCACAGGACCAACAGACTCCATTACAACAGCCTGTCCAAAAACACGATCAGCACAGTACTCAACAATTAAAACTAGATATATGAAATTAATTTTGAGTTCTTACAAATGAATTTAGATGTAGTGCCTCAACTTTATTAACAGCAGGGTTGCAAGATTGCTTTAATAATTTCCAGCCAATAATTGATCAAAAGCCCCTGAAGTATGTGAAAAACCACCAAAAACTGTCCTTTAAAACATTCTATGGTCATTTTAATCATAATACAAATGATAAGGCCTATAACCAGCCATGATCCATAATCATATGGGTATGTTTACCAATGATGTCTTACCTTCCAAAAGTTATGTCAATACAGTATTTAAGTTATTGCATTTGGTTTCCAGATTTTTCACTTTTTGTAGTGTATGATAGCACCATTTGCACCTTCATTACATTAACAACATGTGATTTGTTCATGACGATCATGTTCATAACGAACAATGCAGATGGGCAATGGCTGCCCAACAATAGAAGTGAAATATATGCAAAGGTTTTGATAACTGGTTGGAAGACAATGGGTCTAGTCCCATATAAATATGCAGTCAGTGTGGTGGTGTTATATTCAGGTTCATCAAATTTCATCTTATAGATCCTGTCAGAAAAATGTCTGCTACTGTGTATTACTGCTATTCAGAAGCACACATTTCTTTTTCTCACATTTTAATTTTTCTCCATCAATTGAGCACAGCTCCTGTCCTTCACACAGTAACCACATTCATATCAGAGTGAAACAGAACCGCTCACCGCTATGCTAATCAGCGTTTGTGTGAGGAGTAGTTCCAATTAGTTACTGCACAGCAAAGCTTTCAAATTACCTGTAAAAAGGAGGTCTGGTTATAATAATTAAAACTTATATTGCTTCTTTTGCGTTCGTTAAATAAACCTTAATCTATAAAGGAATTCATACATAATACATTAAAATGATCAGTTCAATTACTGAGGCAATAACTTTCATAACCTTCATAATCTTTAAGTGTCATCAAGTGTCTAAGATGCTAATTGACACAGTTGTGTGGAACCACTACTAATTTGCAGTACATTTCGGGTGGTGTTGGTGTAAAAGCTATTATCTAAAGTGAGTTGAAAGAGTTGCAGAAATGCAGTCAAAAGTATTATACAAGCTTTTTAAGATTACACTTTTAAGTTTAATCTGATTACTCCTGACAGATATACGTACTCTGCTCTTTCTGTGTACTTTACTCTCCACATATCAACAATAACACTTTCCTGGAAATATTTTGACAAGTCCTTTAACTAAGAACTCATATTTTCAGTAAAGAGAAATGCAGTTGCTTTGTATATTTTCCAACGGTGCAGCTGTGGTAGAAACAAGGTCTGCAACAGGGAACATAGTAACTCGCTTATACAGCCAATAAGGCCTAATGGTTAACCACAGAAGGTAGATAAACACATGCGAGGAAAGGTAAGCCGGAAATGAAGAAAACGCAGAGGTGGGAAAGACTAATGCTGAGTTTCGAGGCAATGGGCAAATAAATGCTGATTATATACAGCTGCATGGAAAGTTTTGCACACCTCAAATGACATGTTTTGTTGATTTTGGGGTGAAAATAAGTTGAGACATTTTTTACAGAAAAAAACATGACATTTTTCTGGTTTATTAGATGAGATGATAACATATAGAGAAAAACCCCATTAAACAATCTATATAAATGCCATAGTGTTTCATTTTAAGTTTAATGCAGCAACAGTTATTCTGCAATAAAAGAATGAAAGAAAGACATGTTCATACAAGGCTGGGGTTTTTCAATTTAAATGCAATCGGCTAAATACTTCTCGGTAACACTTTTTCAAAGTGTTTCTACTCGCTAGTAGTCGCATTAACTGTTGTCCATTGTAATCGAGAATGTCTTTAAATGAGATATGCTGTGATTCACAGTTTCTACCTAAATAAAGTAATAAAATGACTATATTGGGTTTTCCCTCGTTCTTTTCAGCTGGAAAAGTGAAAGACTCAGAACTCAGAAAATAAAATGTAATACAGTCCTAAAGCATTAGAAAGGAGGTAGCAATTTAAATTGCATGTTGACTAGCTAACATGAATGAATACATTAACAGTAGTAACACTGTTTACGCTTAACCAATATAAAATAAACAAGTAACGCTTGTAATTAATGTATTATTTCATGTTCATTACTTAATGTTAGTTAGTCAACCCCTAATGTTAAGTGCTACCTACTTTCTAATACTGTAGACTCACATTTTTTTTTACTTTCTGGAGAAAGTAATGAAACCTGAACAAAAATCTACCAGTTGAAAAGAACAAGGGAAAACCCAAAAGTCATTTCATTACCTTATTTACACAGAAACTGCGAATCACAGTAAATCTCATTTAAAGACTTCTCGATTACAATGGACAACAGTTAATGCAGTTTGAAACATGAAACTGGAAGCTAGTGAGTAGAAACACTTTGAAAACTGATAAAAATGTAAGGCTTAAAAAGCTAATCATGAACAAAATCAAGACCAGTCTGTTTAGGGGATATCTCTAATTTAGCTTGGGGATTTTTAAGCATCTGTTCCATGGTAGCATGATGACCTGCTTCACCAGATTGCTCATCTGGTTTCTGGCACTTCCCACACTCGCATTGTGCTGGTCATTTCCACTATTCAAAGTATGGCTGGGCTGTCTGGCACTGTTTCCTTATTCCAGTTTTGTTGCCCGCTCCAGCTCGTCAGGTCCTGAGTTTACCAAAAGCACCTTAGTGTTAACTTTCATGTTAACTAGCAGAGAGTGCTGATATAAGATGCTCAGTGTACCATTAAGATGCTTTCAGGCAACACAGCTGAATTATCAAGTATTGTGATTATCAAAGTAATTATCTTTAAAGCCACGCAGTCAGCTATGGAAGGTAGCGTACACACAAATTACTAATAAGGACAGGCAGTGAGAATTTAAATAGAGTAAAACTTGGACTTCAATGCAATGCACATCACTGGGACTCTTAGAGACGTATAAAGGGATAGACTCAAGTACCATAATAAGCATGAACTCTGTTACTGTAATGGGTTACATTTCTTCATTAGAGGTGAAATTAATTACATTGCTGTAATACAGTACTTTATACCACCTTACCATCAACACTGCTCTTTCATTTGTGTGTGGAAGAAAAGAGGAAGTGAAAATGACCATATATGGCAGGTGGCTGACATCATGTAATTCTAAAACATTCTTCTGCATTTTAAAAATAACATAATGCACATTACAGCACCAGTCAAAAGTTTAGACACACCCAACTAAAGGGATGTTGTTGGTTATCTTAAAGACTCTGCAGGCTTACACTTAACAGTTCCAGCTGATAAGCTGTCTGACATATACCACATATACTCTTGATGTATTACAATATTAGGATTTTGCCATATGGCCACCTATAATAATTTTTTGTTGTGCAGACTTTTGTAAAATCTCTAGTTTTAATTATTCATGATGGACAGACCAATAAAACTGGTCCAAAAAATCTTGTTACCCTTCACCATCATCAAAAGAGTAGTTACACCCAGAAGGAGTTAACTGAGAGGAATGAAACTTGGTGGGTAGGTTTGACATTGTGGTGCATGTGAATGATTCAAGTTTCACACAAAGCAAACACAAGCCTTATCACTGATCTGACTGAGCCAACAGCCACAATTGTGGATGTTCAGTGAGCAGCGATGCCCTTCATGAGTCATCCAGTTAGTGCCAGCACCATTGGAAGATGGCTGTACACCGCAGGACGACATGCACGTAAAGCGTTCTGATGACTGTCATGACCACGTTAATGTCTCCAGAACGTGCAAAGGTGTGAAATGGCAGTGATGAGTCATATGCAGTGATGGTGTCATATTTAGTGATCAGTCCTGCTTTTATCTTGGTGGAGGGGCCGTGGTCCTGTCCTAAAGGCCTGGTGTCGTTCCGTCTCCACTCCTACCACACAATCTGCAGGAACTGTGTGAGAACATTCAAGCTGCATGGGATGAACACCATTATGAACCTCTACAACTCCATGCAGAGACATCTGTCATATTGTATAAGAGTCAATACTATGTAGTTATATAAATATTGCCACCTCAGTCCACCTTTATTATAATTTATCTTTCCTTATCTGCCTTCCAAATAGCACTGCAATCCAACACTTCCTTCTGGGTCCAACTATTCTTTTGATGATCAGTGTATATTTTGTTGCCCACAGAAAAACTTTATCTCTTTAGTATTTCGCAATTTAGAAAGCTGTTTTATCCTCCCATAAAATGAAAGTAAACGTATCTCTGTTGTTACCTTCGTTCCTACCACAGCAACCAAAGCCAGCAGCAGCCTGGCAGGTAGTGGGAACCATTAAAGTAAATGCAATGTTTTAACAAACCTTTGCAATAGAGCACTAATGTTATTGACCTTTTATGTTTGTTATTTTGGCCTTTGGACTAGTGAAATGTCCAGTAGGACAGGCCCATAAAAAAGCCCAGTAATATATGTTTTGCAGCACAAGGAGAAATGGAGATTTAATTACTAAGATGTTATTACTAATGTTGTATAAGATTCTATTGGGTGCGCCTACCTTCCAGGACTCCGGACTTCAGCCGTGTTACATAGTGCAGTTATGCCTGGCCCACCTGTAACACCTGGCAACAGGGCTACTTTTTATACAATTAAGTTTTATTAAAACGTGTAATCTTAAGATCACAACCGACCAACCTGAGGTTGGTCATCAGTTTGTAGCCAGCAACATTTGGGGGGAAAATGAACAGCGTTCTTCAAAACTGCCACTGTTGCACCAACGTTTTCTTTTAAAAAACGAGCATCCTACGTACATCTTTCCCTTATATGAAACCAGCAAGCTTCAGAAACTGTGGCGCATAAGGGAAATTCCAATTATGTTCTTTACATTTTGGTGTAATTGAATGGCTAAGATATATAGTCATTTAGAGCAGTTTGACGTGGAATGAAAAATCATATAGAAACTTGCTGGCTTGGATTTCAGTGGTACTGATAGAAACCAGGAGTCTCGCCTATAAATATAGCCATTACGAGCTCACTGGACAAAAAATCCAGATTTGGCATCCACCAAATCGGGCCAACTGTACAATTCTTTAATGCAAAAGTGGCTGATAAGTGAGCTTTTACATGTACCTCTCTCAGCCCATGATTGTATCTTAGTTTAGCTTGTCTATCATTATATTAAAATATTTAATTTAAATATTTTATACAACATATTGTTGGTGCGCATCAGGCAGCATACAGCGTATCTGTAACCGTTTTTTGTGAATGTTGCTTTTAGTGATATGAAATGGTTCTAACGTCCCATCATCACCACTGTAAACAAAACTTACAAAATACATTTCTACGGAAGAGACTGACATTTGTACAGGACAGGCAAAGATTGTTTTCAGTATCTTGCATCTAACAGATAAAGAGTAATCAGTACATTAAAATGTGCAGAGGTCTGTTCTCTGTCGAGGGTATGTTAACTGTGGTGTAGTTTGACAGACACACTGTAAAATTTAATTTCCCATTTTACTATAGCGTAATCGCAGGGGGTGTTAAAGCAGTTAGAGCAGGCTGCCTCCAGCATCAGGGTTCAGAAAGTCAATCAATTTCATACAAAATATGTAGACGAATTAACGTACCTAATAAACTGGCGACTGTGTAGTCCATCAGAGGGTTCATTACCAGCCTATGCCAAGGAGAAGTAAATACTGAATGTACATATTACTGAATACTGGAGTGCACTGTATCAACATATGAAGGAAATCTGATTCAGCTTACAGCTTTAAGCAATTGAACATAAAGGGCTACACAGCAACACTGCTGATAAATAAGGTCTTAACTCTATCTCTGTGTTTTCTAACCAGGTAGGAGATTATTTTACGGATACCTATGAAAATATCTCAGGGAGTATGGCACCACAAGGCCAGTTCATCTGTGATGACAATAAAGACTCCCTGCACCTGTACCATACAGTTTTCCTGCCTGTAGTCTACACTCTGGTGTTCCTGCTGGGCCTGACGGGAAATGGTCTCCTCCTGACTGTCCTGCTGCAGCATCGTGCTCGTCTCCGCATCACTGAGATCTACCTGCTGCACCTGGCCCTGGCTGACCTACTCTTGCTCTTGACCTTTCCTTTTGCTGTGGTCGAGGTGCTGACCGGCTGGATGTTTGGTCAATTCCTATGCAAGCTGCTGGGCTTACTCAACCGAATGAATATGCTGTGTGGAAGCCTGCTTCTGGCATGCATTGGCTTTGACCGGTACCTTGCCGTTGTGCACGCTGTCTCCAGTCTCCAGAGCCGCCGGCCATGGATTGTCCACCTCATTTGTGCTTCTCTCTGGCTCTTCTGTCTCAGTGCGACCTTGCCTAACTTGGTGTTCCTCTCGGTGGTGCAGAGAAATGAGTCTGCTAGGCTGGTGTGCTACTTCAACAGCCACGGCAGCCACGCTTACAACTGGTTAATTGCGAGTCGCCTTCTCACCCACCTGTTATGCTTTATCCTTCCCTTGGTCATTATGGGTTACTGCTATTCTGCAGTGGTGCTCACCCTCTGTCACAGTCAGCAGAGCCTGGAGAAGCAGGGGGCAATTCGTCTGGCCATGGTGATCACGCTGGTTTTCTGCTTGTGCTGGCTCCCTTACAACATCACCCTGTTGGTGGACACGCTGGTGCGTCTGAATATTGTGTCTCAGACAAGCTGCCAGGCTAGCAATGCTCTAACTCAGGGCCTGATTGTGACTGAAAGTATTGGCTTCACCCACTGCTGCCTCAACCCAATCCTGTACGCCTTCGTAGGGGTGCGTTTTCGGAAAGATCTCCTGCGACTGCTGGCGAAATGGGGCTGCGGAACTATCTGTGCTCCAGTGCTTCGAGCTGGAGGACTGAACAGGGTGAATGTGTCCGAGGCAGCTACCACCACCACAAGCAGTCAATTCATATAAGGCCAAGAAGCACATTAAAAAGATGCAGTCATTCGTATATGGGGAAAAAAGATTAGCAATACAAAGCTAAGCTTGCTCTGATTTCATCTCAGTCTCTGTTTGGTCTTGTAGAGATATAGGGCTGCCTATTGTAGAGCGCACACAAGCAGGGTTTGAGTATCATTTGAATTTTATTGATTCCTATTCTAATTCAGATTCATACGTGGCTCCCTCCGATTCCAATATGGTGCAAGATAGATGACAAATGTTTATATATAGAGATTATCTGTACTTTTTTATCTTTCAACTGTGTTATTCATAAGGCCTTTTGATCGCCATTTCAATTGCAGCATTATCAGCAGTTACAGCCACTATTTTACCCATTATGCCACATTCTTGCAAAATCTCAATTTTTCCAGCTACCTCTGTTACTTTTTTGGTTTCTTTCTGTCTCATTGTCCCCTCCCACTGACAAAGTATCCTGTCATGATCAGGTAAAGGTTATCTTGAAAAATGCTTGTCCAGCTTTCATTAGTTAAGGCAACTTTGATAACAATACTGAGCTCTGTTATTGGGCTTTACTTTACCACCAAGCAGGGATCAGCTGGTTCATCTCTTAGGGATAGAGTGTACTTCGGGTTTAGCACTGGTCACCTTCCTACAAAAATGCTGAACTATGGAGATGCAAGCATACCATACACGTAAATCATGTGTGGAACCCACTTGTTTTTAAACTGGTACCCAGTTCCTGGAATTTTGTAACAGGAGACCTTGAATGAGGTTTTGAGCATTCACAATCATTCAAGTCAGAGATTTCAGAGAGTCAAGCCATTTTATCACTGTGAGAATTCTAGCTGTTTAAACTGCTTGCTCAGCATTTCTCTCGTTTGTTCTCTTGAAGGTAATTGTGCATGATAATTGGAGATTCCAGAGATTCCGAAATAAACTGGTGTTTATCGCTTCGTCTCATGGTGTTCTGCGTCTTTTTTCCCTTCCCATCATTAAAGAGGCACGTCATCATCATCTTCACATCAAGCAAGACCACAAAATTTGAACAGATTTTTTTTCTTATTATTTGCTTTTAGACTTCTATTAAACACAGTTATACAGAACATTTGCAAACGAGCACAAATTGCATCTTATTTACAGCAACTATATATAGAGAGATTTTGTATTTATATATATATTTATATATTCCCTTGCACAACAGTTTGGTAGCCAGAGAAAATGGAATTAGAAACAGAGTTTTCCCCCCGTCACCTCCTTTAAAACAAACACATTGATCTGTGAAATATACATATTTTACAGAGATTTTAAAAAATGGCTTCAGGATTTGTTGCTTAACTGTAACGATTTAGCCTTTTCACTCATTGTCTATCTCAGAATTAAGAGATTATTTCTAACAGCTGTATTAGCATCTGATTGCCACAATCAATAAACGTCAATAAAAACATGTCAGAGTTGGAAGTAACCCATAAGAAAAAAAACAAAACAAGGTTTTTACAGGGTTTATGGAGAAACGTGTTCAGAAAGGCATGTTTGCCATGCCCCCAGGTCCATAGCCCAGTGGACTATCTAAAGACATACCCCTCTGTCTGATACCTTGGGGCCCCATCATGACTGACTGTGGGTGTGGAGGTCCCATCATGGGTCCTTGAGGGGACAGGAGAGGCCCCTGCTGACCAAAGTGCTCCCCGGGAATGGCCATGCCTCTCTGCTTGGCCTGCATCATCATCAGGTTCTGCTGGGCCACAAGGTTGTGAGGATGTTGCTGTGGTGACATCATGCCCTGTGGTGGATGGGGCTGGTGCTGCAAAAGGCTGTTAGCCATCATAGCCTGCTGCTGCTGATGATGGTGTTGCTGCTGTTGCTGAGGCATACCTGTCCTGCCCATCAGGTGTCCTGGATGGCATATGGGTCCAGGCCCCATCCCGCCACCTGAGCCCATTCCTCTTGATCCTCCCTGAGTCATGCCCATCCCAGGGCGCAGGCCGCAGTGTGAGGGGTGCAGAGGAAGCTGCTGCTCAGCCATCATGTTCTGCAAGTTGGCGATGTGAGGGTTGGAGGAGGGGACACTGTTATGGGGGGGCACGGACGAGGAGAGCTGCTTCAGGAGATGGGCTGAAGGAACCTGCTGAGGTGGTGGGCCTTGGTGAGGGGCCTGCTGGGGTTGGGACATGGCCTCACTCTTGGGGAAGTACTGCAGGGTGCTGCTAGGCTTGTCGGCAGGAATGATTCGAGACAGGTCAAATTCAGGTATTCCTGTGTGTGTGGGCCTGATGACCTCACTCAGGTCTGGCCCCTCTCCCATGGGCATGGAAGGAAAAGAGTCTGATGGGTGAGGGGGACGCTGATGCGGCATGCCCTTACTAAGAAGGTGCATTTGCTGTGGAGGGAGGACATCATCAGGAGGCTGCGGGTACTGCTGCCCCATAGCCCCAATTGGGGAGTGCAAAGGTCCCTGCATGCGGGAAAATCCACCCATCTGGCTTGAAGGGTGCATAGGGGACACATTACAGGGGCCTATCACCTCTGGAGGACCCCCGCCAGCTCCCATCATTGCCGACATGGCCATCGGGTTTGGGGAAGGCAGCATTGGCCCAGAGGGATCATGAGATAACTGCTGACCTCCCTGGAGAACCATTCCCATAGGACTCTGAGGACTGCTGTGAGGTCCTATTGAGCCCTGGGAGAGGAGCATCTGTGTGGACTGGTGGTTTGCAATAGTTCCTGTTATAAGACAGAGCAAAAAATTATATACATTATACATGGATAGAACATTTGTGACTGTAACTTAGGCTATCTTTTTTTGTTACAAAACACAGAAATTAAGGCCTCATATAAATTAAAACCCTGTGTAACCTAAACTCATTTTTCTAATAATTGAAATATTGCTCTTGTTGGCACAGAATATACAGTACACAGCTGTATTGTGTAAGCCCATGCATAATTTCCCATTTGTAATAATTAACTGAGGTTCACCGCTGGAATTTCTTACATGTGGCCTGTCCCACCCACACAGGCTTACAAAGTAATGCATATCTCACTCTCTTTGAGTCACAGAAACTTAATGAACAAATGCTAACCATCAAGCAAAAGCTAAAATAGCAAGTTAGAGCATTTGTCTCTGTTTGACTGTCATTTGTTCATCTATTTGTTTGTCTGTCTATCCAACTGGCCAAGCTAGCATTCCAGACACACATCCAGCAGTAAAACAAAAAAAAAGTCTTCTTGTTTTTATACACTGCCACATAAAAACATCACATAAAGGCTTTTATGATTTAGCCTGACTTACATTTCTCACACTCACACTACTGTGTTTATTTCTGCTTGAGTGGTGTAGCAGGCTGAGAGTCTTGGACTGAGGGACGTTAATAAATCTGCTCATTAGATTATTAGAACATTGCCTGGACAGTACAAATGTTACAAATAAGGAGGCAGAGAAAGTCCCATGTTTTAAGAACAATAGCCAATCATCTTGCTGATTGTGTCGCGAGCAGGGAAGGGTCGATTTTGGTCTCCGCCCATTCAAGGGGGTAGGAATCTGGTCTTGTATGGCTGGAAATAACTGCAAAATGGCCAACACTTTACTTTACTAAGGACTATAGTGCAGGGCACTGGGGTTTCACTGCACCCAACTCATCAAACCATGTCTTTGTGCACAGTCCGCACGGTCATGATGGAAGAGGAAAGGACAAAAACTGGATGTGTTTTGTTACTGTCAAAACCTCACAATTAAGTGGGGCTCCACATAATTTTGGTGATGAAGTGCATACGAGGTTCTGCTGACCTGGAACTTTGGGGTGTGTGCATGAAGTCATGCTGCACAAATAGCACTAGTACTTCCAAAACACTGAGCACTTAGTAGCATGTCATAAAGGGATTTTGGCCAATTATAAATACCACTAGCACCAGCTATTGAATTAAAATGTATAACAATGTGTAACTGACATGTAACTGGACACCAGCCTTGAGAAGAATAATGGCAGTTATTCTGTAAGACTAAAAGGTATTTATTTTAATAGACAGAACCTGGCATATTGGCCCCAGGAAGCAGAGGTCGATCTGGTGTCATCTCATCATCAGAAGTGGCGATTGTCTTGATGGCATCATGATAGAGAGGAGTGGAGGTGGGCATTGCGTACTTGGACATCTGAGACATAATTAGCGACAAAGGATTCTGGGAAGGGGGTGCATCGGGGGAGGAGGTGAAAGGCATGTTGGGGGGCTGACTGCTGGGCGTTGAGGTTGAGCTCCTGGGAGGCAGGGACATACCTGAAGTAGAAAGGTCAGGAGAAGAAATCTCTTATTAAATCCTTAATTCTTTATGGATATAAAATAGCTAGCATACATGAATAATATTTATGATTGGTATAAATCATCAATTATAATGATGTTTATATATATATATATATGAATTTAAATCCTTATTTTAATAGTTTAAGTTTTACAAACATGTTTTGTATTAAACATCCTTTACCTGTCTCAGCGGAACTGGTTCCTCCGTTGCCCACTACCTTACTGTTAGGTGGACCCCCGGGGCTAGGCATGGCGGTCTTGGGTGATGCAGTCCAACCTGGAGAGGCAACTGGCATGGCTGGAGATTTGAGGTGTCCAGGGGAGCCGGATGGTGACCGGAGTCCAAGAGATGAACCCATGACCTGGGGTGACTTCATGGATGTTGTAGAGGGTGTTCCTGCTCCAGAAGCTGCTGGCAGAGGAGGGTGTGGTGGACCAGTGGGTGGTAGCTGTGTGGGGGATTTCAGGCCTGGGGCAGAAGGAGAAGGCATGAGGGGTGATGGCTCCTGGCTAAGGGACGGCGACTTGAGCTGGTGAGGTGGGGGCATGGCTGGGGAGCCCATAGGGTTGACATTAATGGAAAGGTCGGAGGAATGGCGTGAACCCAGATCTGCACCCCTCTGGCCAGCGTTTATTGGCATATGGCTTAACCGTGAAGTGCCACCAATTTGGGGGGGACCTTGCTGGTCAGGTCCAAACATTTCAGGGCCTGACTGCTGGAGGTAGGGCCCATCCCCTTGACCACCTGGAAAGGGGTTCTGATTGGGGAACTGAAGAGGTCCATCAGGACCAGGGATCATCCCTTTGTTAGCACCAACCTGGCCATTCTGCGCAGCTCTTATGCGGGAGATGTCCTCGGGGCTCAACATCTCTGCCCCAGGCCCTCCACGTAGTTTCTGGGGCAACATCTGCTGCTGCAGATTCATGTTCAAGCCCATGTTTATATTAAGGTTTCCCCCTAAGGGAGAGTCAACCATGTCTCTCATTAAAGGGCCACCACCCGGGCCTGCACCACCGATGGGAGAGGTCATCATCGACCGAGAACCGGGAAAGTCCATTGGATCACCACGGGATGGTGGGCCTCCACCCATGCTGGGGTTAGGAAAGCCTGGCCCTCCAAGTGCGCCTTGTTGCTGCTGCCTGGACAGCTGCTCAAACTCTAGCCTTCGAAGGCCTTTTAGCTGACGTTTCTCCATGATACGGAACATCTCCTCCCGTGTTAACGGCCTGTCCAGATCACCCTGCATGTGCTGAGGTGGTCCACCAGGCCCACCAGGGGGATAGCACCCATGAAATGGACCTCCTCCACCCATGTTGGGTGGTATATCATCCAGCCAGCCCATTCCAGGTCTAGGAGGTCTTTGAGGCCCAAGCCCTTCCATGGGTAAAACTCCACCAGGGCTTCCTGGGTATCCACCACCACCTGGAGGTCCTCGTTGCATCTGCCCAAGAAACCTGGGCCCTCGAGGCCCCTCCTGATGCATGTCCATCATCCTTAAATTCCCTCCCATTGCCCCTCCCATCATAGGCCCAGGTCCCCACTGCTGGTCTCCAGGCTTACTGTGATATGGAGGTGGGGGACCCCTCATCATGATGTGTGGCCCACCGGGTATGCTTATCTCAGACATCATACGGAAGTGCTGTGGGTGTGTGTGGGGGTTCATCTCCTGCTGTCGACGCTTCTCCTGATAGTACTCCTCCTGCAGCTTTCTCCAAGCCATCTGCTCTGGTGTTAGCCCGTCAGGACCTAGCATAGGCCCCATGTCCATTCCTGAGGGCGATGACAGGTGGTGGTGAGGTGGCATACCATGGTGTGGACCCATCAGGGGATCATCTATCCCAGGCCCACCAAGGTTTTGCGTTTGTGATATGATCGACTGCAGAGGCTCCTCATATTTTTTCATTCCCCCCATGGGAGGCATACCAGGAGGCAGCCCACTGTTGTTGCCAGGACCTCCACCACCATTCTCCCCATCCTCCAGAACTCTACTTCCATCAGTATTATTGTTGTTGTTAATGTTGGAGCCGTTGTTCGGGTTGTTGTTAGGACCTCCTGGGTCTCCATGGCCAGCACCTGCCCCACTGCGCAGAAGGAGCCTCTCAATGTCCCTGAGCGTCTGCAGAGAACGCTCACGATGCTCTAGTTGCTCTTTAGACAGTCCATCAGTATTCCCTGGGCCTCCTTGCTGACCATGCTCACCCTGAAGGTGTGCAGACAACACAGTTGGACTTGCTGTGGGTGAGACACCGGCACCAGGATGAGCTATAGTGCCTGACCCATCCACAACTCCACATCCCGGAGCTCCTGGAGGCTGTGGGCCTGAGCTTCCTGTTCCAGATGGGTGAGACGCTGCACTGTTATTGTGACTGGGAGTCCCCCCAGGATGGGCCTGGGTACTTTCGCTTTCTGTGTGAACCGTGGAAGAGGGAGTACCACCACCTGCCAGGTGCCCCCCAACAATCCCGCTGTCAGAGGCTGGCCGAGGTGTACCACTCTGGGATTTGGGTGTGCCCATGGGAGGGGTGCTACTAGAGCTGAGCTGCTCTGATAAGCTGGGAAGCTTTCCGACGGCAGTGCACTGCTCAGCAAGATAGACAGAGCAAAAAAGACAGAGGGAGAGAGAGAAAAAAAAAATTATGTTTAATGAAACAGTTTACAAAACTGTTGTAAGTATTAGCTACAACTCAAATATGTGGAAGCTTATTTTTAGTTCCCACCGACACCGCGAGAACCATATCTTTATACAAAACGACATTATAAAACAAACATTTGACTTTTTACAAGCCCAGGTGCATCATTCCCATTGAAATTCTCTAAAACAAAAAAGGGAACAAAGCACAAGCTTGATGACTTAAATAGACATTTAAACAAATGCAGCCTCCCACACTAACACCTGCAAGAGCACATGCATATAAATACAAATACGTGCTCCTTCCTTCCTCTTTTAGGAGCTCAAACAAAGCCACTTATTCAAACAAGAGATCTTAACCTCCACACATGCTGCAATGTTTATAACGGCTACTCGTTCATCTCAGTGTGCCTGAAAATAAAACTTAGTATTTGGGAAAAAGAAAAATGTGGGCATATCAGCACCATACACAATAGCTTAAAATCATGTGCTGTCTGCTGTCGCCACCCCCAAACGTAGCTGCTCTCCAGGGTGCTGAAGTCACAGCTTCTGGTAAAGGACTGCTTTTGCACAGGAGTTCCTAACAGGAGTTCTCAGGCTGCATAAGACTGGATTTCTCTAGGGATGGGCCTTGTTATTTAAATACGGATAAATCTACAGAACTGTTTAAAGTCAGAGATCAAAAAACATTTTGGACTACGATCCTTTTGCTTCATTATGTTTATTTCATTAAAAGAACTGAAATGATGAACATTTTTTTTGGTTTGACAATTTTAGTCCATTTTGAACATAAGCAAACCTGCTGGTTAGTACACAGCTAACAAACACATTTCTGAACATTAAAAACATTCTTTTTAATTAATGAAATATATAAAAACCAAAAATTCTATTTAATTCAAATTGATCATAAAATAATTCTTGTCAATATTTAAGGTCTACTTACTTACTGAGCATATTTTTGTAAAATGGAATAACTGTTTGTAAATCAGAACCACAGAACCAACTTCAGGATAATGGTCTATATATATAAAAGTATTTGACATATTATAGCAGGAAAGGCTGATATTGTTCACATCAACTGAAACAAACACAAGCGGAACAATGTTAATGGAGCTATTTTCATCAGTCATACAAATGATGGCACATTTGTACAATGTTAAATTGTGCAGTTCTGAAGTACACATGGTCTATTTCTTGTTCCCCTAAAAGCACTAAAATACTTAATTTAAATACTAATCAAATCCATATTTTGCATGTCTCGTCTTGAGTTAAATTTGATCTGCCTTCTCCAGATGCATAGTAGCCAAAATGGCATAGTGGTTGGAGCATGTGTGGTGCTTTCTGTATTGCTTGCTCAACAGAATCACCACTTTGAGAACTCCCTGACTGTGACTGGGCCACATGGTTACCAGCATCACTGTATGGAGCATCTAGTGTTAAGTATATTTACTAGATTATTGTTCTTCTACAAAACTAGTGGAATGAAAGTTTGAAAATATGGAAATAATTAAGTTCATGTACTGCCCTACTGGTATTATGTTAAATCACATACACCTAAAACAAAAACTGATCAGAAACAGGTGACCTATACTATGGAAACCATGGAAATTTAGTTCGTTCTCTGTTTGGGATTTCATACATCGCAGTATAAATAATTTTATTGTTTGGATATTTAAATACTATTCATTTAACAAAGCAGATATTATTTCATAGTTTTAGTTAGTGGAGTACATCTGAGTACACTGGTCAGTAATATAAATGACACTCTGATAGTTGAAACTAACACTAGATTTCGAAAACTAAAAAGTTCTGTAGAGGGCTGCAATGACCCAACATATTTCGATTTTGATTTTCGGCAATTGCAAAACCTGGGTAACTAAGTCATTTTTCCTTTCCCTCGTCCATGTAATTTTGCCAAAAATATCTGCTGTTATTGTTACATTACATAACAGGTAATTTAAAAAGACTCCTATTACTGAGCAAGCTCAGTTTGCTGAATTATAGCAATAAGTGAGCTCTGGAAAAATTAACATAAAAATGTAAACTTGTCAAAATACAGAAAGTGTAGAATTGTGCAAGATTATGATCACGGATCTGAAATTACAGTGCCTCCCAAGTTAAATGAGTCATTCTTAATAATTATTAGATACATGTCCAGCTTCACTGGATTAATTATGTAGCCGATACCTGGTCCATTTAATACGGTCATTTAGGCCTAGTGCATCGGATCAGAGCAGTGCCGCCCTGTACCCTTGGTCCACAGAACCGGTACCTTAAGAAAATGATCCTATATAAATTGTACCTTTAGGGTTTTTGTTCTGCTTCCATCTGTTCTATTACAACTTAAACATACCTGGTCTAATTTGGTGCGGGGAACGTTCTGCTGGTGAAACAGGAGAATGGAGTCCGTATGGCCGTGCATCACTGCCTCTGCAGCACTGTAAGTTACACAAACACGCTCACATTAGTCTTTCAGCTAGAGCAAAAACATGCCTCAGCGCTTTGTCTAGAACATTAGTAACATATTGCAATCATGTCAGGGGCTTGTTGTGGATGTGACAAAGACAAAAAGGCCCCACCTGTTGGCTAGGCTGGTGGTGAAGACGTACACTACTTGCTGAGGTGGGTGAGGGGTCAAGTCAGAGCGTAGCCCTGGGCCAAGGCCACACCCTAAACCTGGCCCACCCTGTTCATTGACAGAGCTCACTGCAGAGGGACCTGAGAGAGACTGGCCAGGGCAGGACATCACACGTTCTCCTAAGAGAGAGGACAGACAGATAAGGCGGGGGAG
The DNA here is from genome assembly GCA_024036415.1 of Prochilodus magdalenae. NCBI lineage: Eukaryota > Metazoa > Chordata > Actinopteri > Characiformes > Prochilodontidae > Prochilodus > Prochilodus magdalenae. Next base: position 98,368 of record JAMWET010001680.1, on the reverse strand, counting down.
AGGGGAGATAAAAGTAATAGTTTAATAATTATAATATATACAAAAAGCAAAGGCAGTTTCACTTTAGAAGTAAGTGTATAGAATGTCCTTTACTAAGGATATTTATTGATTTATGCTAAAACAGTTTTAACAGTCCTTCCATTTTATTGTATTTCAAATCATTTCTATTTTTTTCAGGTATATGCAAAACCATTATAACATGCGGATCAAACAAAGGTTTTTATTGACAACAAGGGGAACAATAAAGGCGCCGCTGCATTCGGCAGCAACCCAGAATCTCTTCACAGGCATTATTATTTTTTTTTACAATTGTTATGTGGTTTAATGCTGATATACTACAGAATATAAGAGAAATCAATATGGGTGTAATTGGTATTTTTGGTTGGTACAGCTTACGTTTGAATTGCTGTGTGTAAGCTATAGCCTCCTGAAACTCATCAGAATAATGGCTTTACACATAAGAAACATATAAAATGTTCTATCATCATTAACACCTTTACTGGAGAAATAAAAAGATGTTTTTATGAAAGCATGGCTACTGCTATGCTTCTAAAACCCAAAGTGTTGTAAATATTGACTTCATTAGGTACACCCCCCTGTATCCACACTCACTGTCCATTTCATGAACTCCACTTACCATATAGATGCTCTTTGTAGTTCTACAATTACAGACTGTAGTCCATCTGAATCTTTGCATGCTTCCAAACCCTGTTTCACCCTGTTCTATAATGGTCAGGACCCCCACAGAGCAGATTTTGGAGGATCATTGGTGGATCATTGTCATTCATCGTTGAGCTGATGAATGGCGAATGAGCGTAGATACAAGGAGGTGTACCTAATAAAGTGACCGGTGTGTGTGTAAACACAGCAGTTTGAAATATTTTGGCTGGATTTACAGCAACTTCTGAGATAAGCACATTGGATTATACACTATCCATCAAAATGTTGGACAGCTGCCACTAGGTGGAGCTACATCCTACAGAATGACTATAAGAACGGCTCTGGTCACATGACCATCGCCTGTTCGCCTGGCTTTTGTGTCATGAAATGATGTATGCAGAGATGCAAAATAGAGTGCTTTATGAAAAGAAGCCTTGTGCTTCAAGGCCATAGAGCATGTATGAAAAAGAAGGGGTCAAAGAAGACTTGAAAGGAGGGTCAGGTACAGAAATGCAACGAGTACAGCTCAAAAGGACCTCCACTACTTCGGTTTATCCATTCATCTGTAGTGTGATGCACATAACTGAGGCAAGGCGCATTTGAGATTGCTCGTTTAGGGTGATGTTAGTTTTGAGTACGTGTCCTTGTCTACATGCATCTTCGTGTGCAGGGAAGTAGACCATACAGCATGCCTCCAGGTAGTCAGTGAGAATGGTAATCCCACCTCTACCGCCCAGGCCCCTCTTCATAGATTTACACACCTCTCAGGGGTTTACACAGTGCCATTAAAACACATGTTTACATGTAAAGTTTGCTTACTGGTTCTGTTTTGCTTAGAACCTTTACACAGTTCTCAGAGGTTCTCTGCGCTTAAAAAAAAGTGCACACTTTGGTGCAGACTTGCACATCACATTCACAACAGTGGTCCTTAAAAGTTCTTTAGGTAAACAAAGCTCTAAAGAACTTATCTTGAGATACTGTTGTTGACGTACTGCAATAAGATAAGGAAAAAGAATAAAACACCACTTGTTTATTTTTACTTAACTGTTTTCACTCTTTCTTTATCCCTATTAAACAATTAAAGAAATTAACAGGCTGTTTCAGCTACCATGCATTATGTAAATAACCTCTGTTCTGATTGACTGCTCTGCATTTTGCCTCATTCAAAAAGCTGCGAAACACTCCTTGTAACTTCAACAGGCTGTAGGCCGAATAGGCAGGTAACTGTAAATGTACTGGTCTTCATCACAAAAACACATTCACATACGACACCAAGCTTTTTATTTTATTTTTATAACTTTTTTTTTTCTATTATCTGGCCATTTAAGAGTCTAGACCTTTATGTTCTCCTTCTGCCTAACATAACTATTGTGTAAGCCAATGTCCTTTTCCAGAGGAGCCCAAATTTTGTCTCGGAACTTTCCAGGGATATACTAGTTTTGACTAGCATTTCTCTGGAATTATGAGCCATAATCCTACCCTGAAATGGCAGCAAACAGCTGAGGAGTAGACACCAACTATGCACTCATACAGACCATTCTCCAGCTCGTTCCTCAGACATGGAGAATCTAATGGCCTTGATGTCGGCGTCAAAGGACTAGCACAATCCAAGGCTGTCTTTTGACTGCATTCAGTCATGTCACGTCTTCTGTGAAAAGCTGCACTTAAACATGCTGCAAAGACTACAGCTGACGGCCGTCACGAACATACATTCTGCCTCTGTGTGAAAGGAAATAACTTTGCGTACCAGAAAGTGGTCTGTATTCACATCATTATGAATCTGTTTGAATGGTCTGCTAAAACTGTTCAGCATATGAGTAGACGTGCTGTTGAAAGTGTCTGGCCCTTTTCAGACATGAAAAAAACTGTGAAGTTTCCAACTTCCAAATAGGAAAAATCCAGTTGAACATCCCTCAACCTACTTAGAAAGTTGGAGATGCTAAAAGGTGACATCATTTTAACAAGACAGGGTCTACAGAACATGTAACAGCATGATTTAAAGTGTTTTTCAACCTCTTGAGTTGCTTTTTGTGTATACTATTTGTTTATAATGTCGGTAAACACAGGGGATGCTGGGATGACTGCAGGATTAAGCTCATCTGTGCATTTTAAGTTAAACTTCATGTTTTCATCGTTTTAACTCCTAAGTTGTCAGAGCCTACTTCCCAGCCGTCCTCAGTTGTATGCCTTTCTGTGGGCAGATGGAGGCTCCTAGAAGGAAAACTTTTGAGTTCCTTGTCATCATGAATGCAACATGATTGGCATAGAATTCCCAGGTAACAGGATGTGAGGTATATCAATAGCTCCTTAATTTTGGAATCATGTACACTATATACTCTCACAAAGTTTGTCACACAAACGCTTTGTTTTGCTGGCCATGTTGCTTCATTTTTACGCAGAACTGATGTTTGCTGTTTGTACAATGATGTCCAAAATATACCTCAATTTTTAAATTCAACTAAACTGTCACATAAACCTTAAATTTTCCCCCGTCGGCTGTAATCTAGACATGGCTTTTATTCACATGAGCTGCCCCGGTAATTACCTGGGTACTATATTAGGGTTTGTGCAGACTGACTTCACTGTGAGCTTTACCAGAATTAAATACCCACCAGCATGTGTAAATGGGCCTTTACTTACTGACTTCACATTCTCTTCCCTTGCCCTGATCAGTGACTTCTCCCTAAGCGTTGTTGTTTATATCAACCCTGACTCCAGCATTCACAGTGCAAAAAGTTACATGCCAAACTACAGGACAGACAACTTGTTGTATCAGGGCCCCAGAACAGTTGTACCTGGTGTTTAGGAGATTTCAAGCTTATTTAACACAGGTTTTAAGGTTTGAAAGCTCCTTTAAAACATCCACATTAAAGGGAGTAAACACAGGGAAGAACTATTCAAACAGAAGTAGCTGTTCATGGGAGGACCGGATTAAATCAGTTTTACTGGAGTAATTATTACTAGTGTCAGTCATTTTTACGAACTGCTTGTAAAGGCCATGGCTTTGAGCTACTAGTACTATTTGGACAGGGTCTGTTTGACAAGGAGAGGTAACGTTTTTACCAAATCTGGGTAAAACATTACAGTGATGTGAGTGGTTACTTGATGAATGTATTGTTCCACATACAGTCGGCTATTCACTACTGAAAAACATGGGCTAATCCTTTTTTTCATGATTTTAAGTAAGATGAAATGACCAGCTGTCAGGAGTGAACGCAATCAGTAAATAGTGTGGGAACTTAATGTCAACAGTCAACACTGCTGCATAAAATCAAACTTTGTTATTTAACATGTTTTAATGTCTTTTGGCCATTAAGAATACCAGTGAAAGTGCTCCTTTGAGTGGCTGCTTACTTTGAATAAAACACGTTAACTGTTATTATAGAATATACTGTATATTTGCTGTGTTTAGGTGTTGTAGAAAAAAAAGTAAAACATGATAATAAATAATATACTAACAGCAATTTAGCAGTGAGTTATTTCTTTGATACTAAAGCATAAAACATGTTGGATTCTGACAGGTCTAAAAAGTAAAGGGAATAAAGAAAACTTTATTCTTAATTAATTCTTAATAAAGAATTTTAGAAAGTCAGGTTTAACCCCTTAGAAATCTAGAGTGATCACTTTGATTATGTAAAAGATATTTAACTGTGTTTATGTCAACAATCATATAAAACCAAAAAAACAAATAAGTAATAATAACATTTCACTCTTCCACTTAAAAAGACAGTGTGGTATTGATTTAAATTTCCACATGAAACAACAAATCTGTTATGCATGTTTTGCTGGGCTGCTAAACGACAAACTGGTTTTCCTGTTTGTATCATGTAGTCAAGGAAAAGTTCTGATAAGTCAAAGTGCTTTATTAGTTCTCATACTCTTATACACAAAACAAAAACCTGTTCTCTCCGATATTGGGAATTAGGCACGGCTGTTTCAGCATGATATTTTGAGGTTGTGGTCATTGCCTCCCATATGCACTCAATAAGTGAAACTTGAAGTTAACACCAGTGCAGTTTGTAGGAGCTCTAGGCTACAGGGGGAATGAATGTGATATTATCTGCGTGTGGCTTTTCCTATGCCCTCAGGGAGCTGTTGTACTTGTTTGCTTATATATTCAAATACCACACACACTGACTGTTAGGATTGTAATGAGCATGTATTTACATTTAAATTAGACACAGTTCGCCAAGATGAGAGATTCTCACTACTGGTGGAGGAGTACCACTGCCTCTGCATGCCCAAAACTGCATACTGTACACTATGAATACACATACAATGTACACATACCAATAGTCTCGTTAACACTCACAGCTGTACAAGTTGTTAGGTGTTATCTTGTGTGTGAGGTACAAGATGTGAGTACACCTGCTATCATGATCATGGCAAGGTGATGTGAATTATCACAATTTGAACAAGGCATGAGAGTTGAATGCCTCGACTGGGCTCATGTTGGACAACCCTGCAGGTCACAGCATTTATTGGAACCCTTCAGAATACTCCTTGAATCTTGAATCAATAGTGGACAACTAGGGCTTGTTGGCATTAGGCCAATCATTGCCATTTTAACTTGTGCAGGTGTGCAAAAGTGTTAGCAATGGGTGTTCCTTAAAGTCTTATGACTTTTTGGTATGTCGGTGTAGCACTGTGTGTGTGTGTGGATCTCTGTCTTTTTGTCTGTCTACTTATCTATCTACATATATGTATGTAATTACAGCCGAGAGAGTAACTACACTGGACAATCAGACTCATCTCAGGGAATGCTCAGTTCCTCTGAGCTCTTCAGCAGTATGTGTGGATATATCTTGGTCAAAAGATGACCCTGGATGACGTTTTAAAAAACACATTGATTCTATGATGAGTGTACGGTGCTGTTTTCTACACAAATATACAGAGTAAAAATGTTTTGAAGTTGTCTGTGTGGTAAACCTGTGCGGTTTCCAAAGACATCTGTGTTTTCTTATGTTCACTAAGAGATGAGTCATTTCATTTTCATTACATTCGCAGTTGGTAATATCAGCTAGTTTGACTGAATACGTACTGCAAAAGTGGTGAAGCTGTGCAGATTGTTTAGCTGTAACCAACTTTATTAAGTTGCTGTTTTAACCATGTTGTGTTTGCAACAGGTAAGCCTCATAAAATCTCAGGCGTATTACACAGTAAGGTTTATTGTTTAGTAACTACATGGACTACAGTGCTAACTGGTCGAGTAATTCTATCTGCCAGTGGGTCCTGGCCATTCAAGGCACTGACTTAAATAATGAAGTAGGTAAGTACACCTCAAGTCCAGCTGCGATACTAATGAGTGCCGTGCAAGACAAACAATTTCCTTTCATTTCGTTTATGCACGGGTGAAGCTATATGGGATGCAGGGGACAGTCACACTTGGACCCACTGTCGAGGGAAGTTTGCAATGATTGACCCTTCAGATTTTTTTACTGAGCCAGTCAGGGACCCTCATCTGGAGTACCAGGAGATTTTCTGGCTGGTAGTCTGACCTGTCAGTCGGACTGTCCAGAACAGTTACACTAAATATGAACTAAACGCCTCCTCCAGCCGCCTACCCCTCATCTCTCTTGATTGGTCGTCGTACATATGTGCTATACATGTAATAAACGCTATTAGATCAGAGACATGCAGTAGCACTAGCTGGTGAGCTAGAGTGGACTTGGACAACATGGGGGGCCAATATATTACCATGATCAACGATTTTTAGACTCAAGCCAATTTCATCATAATGTCATGTTCAGTGTTCACCTACAAAAATAGCGGTTCGTTTCTTTTATCAAGATACAAACAATATACAGTGCTGTGCAAAAGCATTGGCCAATTTCCCAATTTCTTCTTGCACATTTGTTACACTTTGTTTCAGATCATCAGACTTATTTTTCCTATAATGATTATTTCTTAATGAAGTATTAAAGGTAAAGTGGTGGTCAGGCCTTATGTGAAAAAGAAATTACCCACTTAGCTACTGAATAAACCAGGTAACCAAATTCAGTTGGCTATTTGTTCAAGTTCACTAGCCACACACAGGCATGATTACTACCAGACTGGTTGTATTGTAAATAGAACCTGTCTGGAAATAAGAAACAGCTAAATGGTCTCAAACAGCAGGGCATTCTGAAGTCATTAAAATCTATATGACTTCTGAATAAATCCCAATTTATCCACAAATGAATAAAACCTGAAACAGTGTTGAACCTTACCAGAGGTAAAACCAAATTTTCACCAAGAGCATATCCAGAATGTCACAAAAAAACCAATACTAACATTTAAGGAACTACAGAAAAAATGCTTGCCCCACACTTGCCAAGAAATACCTAGTTGACTCTAAAACTTTAGGCATAATATTGTGGGTTAAAAGGTGGACCCTTTTGGAACACATGCTAACGTCAAATAAGCACATCAGGACCATCGAGGAAGGACCTGAATGGCACATTATAACTGATGAAACCATGAATTCAGCTGTCTAACAGAAAATCCTGAAGGAGAATATCTGCCGGTATGTGAACCTCTGAACGACTCAAAAGAAACAAAATGAAGGTTTTGGAGCAGTCAACTCTTGACTTAAATAAAAAAAAAAAAAAAGCTCTGGGAAGACCATTAACGAGCAGTTCATGCTCAAAGAACTCTACAGCATAGCCGAATCAAAGCCATTCTGGATAGAGAAGTGGGCCAAAATCAGAGCAACGTAAAAGACTTACTGCCATCAGTGGCATAACCGGTTATTATGTTTAGGGAAGCAATTACTTTGTCACATGGGTGACACATTAAGTTTTGAATAAATCTTTACCTTCAGTAAATGGACTTATCATGTAAAGACTGAATTTTGTGTTGAGTGAAGTTGGCTGTATCTTATATTAAAATTAGTTGGGCGATGTTAAACATTTAAATATAGCAAATTAAAATTTTTTTTTCCTCCCAGAGGAAAAGCACATATTTTTACCCCTTCTGTGACCTGGTGTTTTAAAACAGAGCACCAAAACACAAAGCCTGGAGACAAGACAGGGGGCGGGAGTCAATACGACCTAAAAAATATAACAGCAATGGAATGTGGTACAGTCATGTGCAATTAAAGGAACTGAAGACATACCCTGGAGGGTGCCACTACAGTGACAAGGGGTAGTTTCATTTGTAGTTTCTAAGGCTGATTAAGGGTATCAACTTCAATTTATCTAAACTTTAATTTCCAAGACCAACTACTTAAAATATCATGTGTACTGGAGCATTATGAGCATTAGTTACAGTGGAACCTTCACATGACTCAGCTTACTATACATAAACATGAGTGTCAATTGATAATAATGAGTGCAGCTAGAAATCAGGAAGCAAACTTGAGTTCTTCTAACAGCATTCATCTGTCCTATGCAAGCAATAACTTCACATACAGGTAATACACAGCAATTCTAATAGGTGTGTCTAAGAAACATTAGTGTTTAGAAGCTTTCAATGCTGGTGTGTGGAGTGGCATGCCTTTACAACATCAGTATGTTTGAGACATAACAACAGAATAAACATGCTAATTACAGTTCACTGTCTTTTTATTTATTAACTAAAAGTAATTTTTATATGGGAGGTCCATCTTTATTTTACACAGAGGCCCATAAGATCCTAGTTAAGCCACTGAGTTTATTGAATCTGGGACTATGAGGGTATCTTGAGTGTGCTGGGGAAATTGTGCTGGTCACATACTGCATTCTACTTAGCATGTTTGCACACAATCGGTATATGAGCTATATGTAGTTAAATCTTGGAAAAGCTCAGAAAGGGTTTGCTAATTAGTCTGTTAGTTGCATCCATTGCAAAATGTGTTAAAATTTCAACAAGCAAACAAAAAATAGCGGTTCAAGAAATCTCCCAAACTTCTCCAGCGATTCTGGCTTTAAACTAACAGTCTAAGTAGCTTTTTCTACGGGTATTCTTAACTGGATCAATCAGTGTGTTTAGTGATTTGTGGTGAGCAGTTCAGTCTGTGCTGGTAAGGGTCTTCCTGACTGAGAAGGTGTTTTGACTCTTCTACATTCTGAATGTAAAAGTGTTTTAAATACCAACTAGCTCTCTGGCAATACCATACACTAACACTAGCATCTGGCTATAGTCATGAGGGCCAGAAGGTCTTTGAGTAGAAACAAAATTAAGGTTTGCAAGGGTAACAATGGTTTTGAACTTATAATTCACAGCACTGCGAATCACTGTATTTTTTGACATTTAAATGGTCTTGATGGGAATCATAACAGGTGTAATCCTTTCAGCGATTGAAGGATTATACCGCCCTCAGTCATGACATAAATAGTTCATAAATATAAGTAAAATATAAATATTATGATAAATATTACGTATTGTGAAAAATTGCAACACCATCTTACATTCTTGCCCAAATCTAACTGAAGTCCCCCAACTTTTGAAAACCCAAAGCCTGCCTCCAGCTAAAGATTGGTAGGCTCCTAGTTGGTTGCTTTGATGAGGTGTTTCCTAAAGACTGTATCCATCCTTTTTCTTCAGTTGGGTGTGGACCCCTTATACATTATACTACTGTCCATCTATTCAGGTAGCATCTTTAACAAAACCTTTATGCAAGTTGCTTTCACAAAGAAATACTGGGACGACAGAGTGATAGACGCAGGTAGCGTCACTGCCTGTTTTTGCGGGTGTGAGAACTCACTGTGTGTAGTGGAAGGGGGTTTCTCCTCCTCTTCCTCGCTCTCAGGTCCCGAGCACCACTCATCTCCACTATAGGGCTGCTTCTTCTCCAGCACACACCGACGCTTACTGCGCATCACACCCTCTACTGGATACCACCGGCAAAAGATACAAAATCAAACGTCCATGATTTAGTAACATGCAAAAAAGCTTGAACAGTACAGTACACAGGTTAAAACAGAAACTACGAGTAGACGTGCAGCAGACATACAATAGCTGTGCAGTTTTATTCCCACCTGTATGAGCTGTGTGTTTACGCAACAGACTGTGGACAGCTAAACGATGTTAAAGGGGTACTGCACTGAGTTCTCTGCATTGTGCAGTCATTGTAAGCAAAGTCATTCAGAATGGTTTGATGTAAAATGGTCCATTGTAGTGAAACTTGCTAACTACTCTTTACAGTTGTGGTGATGTGAAACAGAGGCATATTTATTTATATGGCAGGAATTGTGACTCGTTTCATATCACCACCACTTTAAATAAGTTAGCTATTTTATTTTATTTAGTATTTAATTAATCAGTATTTAATTGGCTTGGTATGCTTGCTTTAAAAGTGCATTGGCACAGGGCAATATATTTGACTAATATTCCATAGCAATATTTCTTATTTTTACACTGTGAAGGAGCAAAATGTTAAGGTGATGTTCAGCGACTCAGGATTAGAATTATAAAATACTTTCAGTGTCTTGATTCCAATCACAAATCTTGTGCACAAAAACTCAATATTATATGGGCTAGCAACAAATGATATGTATGTAATGATATATATATATAAATAATGTATGCAATAATATACGATGAAATTAAACACATTTATGAATTATATGGAAACACCCTAATAGTCATTTGCATCCATCTTGCTCATGTCAAAAAGTGTCTTAAATGGGTGTAACCAACATGGCATTGGAGTGGGAAGGTACTCCAGATTGTGTGAGACATTTACAGAGGTGGCATGAAGAGAAAAACATCTTTAAATATCTCATAACCTTGAATACCAGACAAAATATGAGACAGAGAAAAGAAAAAAAGGGGGGGAGAAAGAGAGAGAGCGCAGGAGAGAGGCTAGCTTGTGGTGTCGCTAGCCTGTGCACGCAGTGTCGGCACTGAACAGAGATAAAGAGCTGACCTTTTCTGCATCCTCTTTTGTTCCCAGCAGACATCAGTTTACGTAAACGAGTGAGTCAGCTCTTGTGTGCTCTCTCTCACACACTCTCTCTCTCTCTCTCTCTCTCTCTCTCACACACACACACACACACACATACATACAGACACACACACACACACATACAGACACACACACACACACACACACACATACATACAGACACACACACACACACACACACACACACACACACATATATATACACACTCACACACAAACAGGCTTTAATCATTGGCCCTGTCCAGGTGTGGGGGTAGAGTGGTTTGAAGTGGCAGGGTGACTTGCATTTCATTTGAATGTGTTTCTGTTTGTTTTTCTACAGGGTGAGAGAGAGACAGAGGAAGAGGAAAAGAGTGGGGAGACAGTGAGTGAGAGAGACAGAGAGACATGCAGGGAGTTGTAAGGCAAAACAGTCCCCAAAGAAAACGTATTTTTAAGATTCACAGGGACTACAAAGCGTTGTGAAAGAAGACTCTCCTTTGAAAAGAAAACATAGTCCTGGACTAAGCTTAATCCCTGTCTTGGAAATCAACCATAAAAATTCTAAATGTTTATTCTTTTGGTCTCGAAAAGCAATGCAGATTTGGCAATACTGCACCTGCACATGTCAATAAAGCTTACAGTACACAAAGGAACTGAAAAAACTTCCAAAGGACAACAAGTTACACCTGTGTCCTCCAAATAAAAGGTTCCCAAAGGTGTCCCTGACATTACGATACTTCAAAGTAGCATAAGCATTGGCCTAATCATACACTAGCTGCCCTGGAAAGTTACTTCTGATGTGCATCTAAAATAGCTAGATGAGATTAAACATCAAATAATCCACTAAATTAAAATAAATGATGGTGAGAAACAGGAATTTCCAATAAATGATTATACAGATAAAACAAAAAAGGCACTCAGCACAACTATAGTAAACCACCTAAGCTCTCCCCATCAGATAAACACCACCTAATGTGCGACAGACAGGAGAAGCTCCACTGGTGTTGCTGTCCATCTTTACACTGTGAGATGACAACATAACACTAATGGTCTGCTACAGAAAAGCAAATAGACAAAATACATGAACATTTGCACCACAACTGGATATCCAAGGACAGATGAGCCTACATTGTATATCTTCTGAGATAACAGAAGGCAGCATTTGCCCACCGAAGCAATGACAGACTCTCCAAACCATGTTGCCATGTACATCAGTAGAACACACTGACAACATCTGGAATTGGTGATTTGGTTTTAATTACAGGCTTCATGAATGCTGACAAATGGCAATTAATAATACATGCGCAATATCCTCAGGAAAATTCAATGTGTTTTATGGGCAGTCTTCAACTGGTGGCAGACAGTGACAGTTAGCATAGTAGGGGTGTCAGGTGGTTTGCCAGGGGAATACATTTGTTGTACACTAACAAACTAAAGCCTGGCCCACACTACATGATTTTAAAATTCTAACCGATGTGGAAAACTTGAGACCCCCACACATGACATTTGTCACTAACTTTTCTGACCCTGACTGTTGTTAGTCATCAAAGTCCCCACACTACACGACCTGCCCAGAATAAAGCACCACACACTTTCAGAAATGCACGCTCGACCGAGAGCCCCAATCCTCTAGACCTCATGGGAGTTTCTTGTGAACTGCTACATCACAGCTAGATGTAAACAAACATGGTGGATGACAGTGAAGCCATTGCTGTGTTAATGGTGAGACCCATGAAAAAGAAAAGGATGTGGATGAAGCACACGGCCTACAGCACAAAGACAATCAGGCTGCTGCCACAGCTCCACAGGTGTATTCTCTTTCTCAGTTGTCAGCTCTAGGAGAATACCGGAGGACTAAAGATACTGCAGGATAATCTGGGAAGATAAACGTTTAATATAAACCAGATATCGTGAGAGCCCGATTGTCCTGCAGTTACCAATGGGGTCAGGTGTCCTGAAACACATTACAGTGGGCCAAGGACCCAACAAATGGCCATTACAGTGGCCAGGCATCTTCGTATAACTTCTGTAAACTCAAGGCATAAAAGTCTCTTCATCACACACAATATTGTACTTAGTAGTCAAGTCCAATACCTTCAATACCAAGATTTGCTGGTTGTTTTTTGTGTTTACAGACCGACGTTATGCATTAGCTGCAGGACTACTACAGTATTTCCCTTTATGAATAGCATATGTGAATATTATGTCATCCATCATGTACATTAAATTCACGCTTTAATGTCATCTAGTCATGACAGGTTAGGGTTGTGCTGCAGTCGTGCCGCCATGCTGTTTGAGCTATAGGTCAGAATGAGAAAGCCAGGGACAACCCTCAAGGACATCTGCAACAATGGCATTTAATAAAAATGAAGCACATTTGTGTTTTTATTCCTTATTCTGGAATCCAACAGCACAAGCAATTTTATAAAGTTTGCTCATTTCTTTCCACATAATCCTGCTGTCATCTGCCACCATAATGTACATGCAACTGCCAGTAATGTACCCATGACATGCATTCCAAATAGGTCTATATGCATCTGTGTGAGTGCCAACTATTTTTTACCCTGTAATAGAAACCAAGCCTACTGTAATCTTTAATAATTCCTTTTTCTCAGACAGAAGTAGGACATAGTCCAGGATTGGGAAAGGACATAGTCCTAGTCCAGCACTAGTCTTAATTCCTGTTCTTTCTTTGTTGTTTCAAAATGGCAATACAGGTTGGGGCTAAAGGGAGAGAGTCTTTCTTTTAAAAGACTGCCTTTCTAGTCTTCACACTCTCCGTCTTCCACCCTACACCTCCGACTTGCTACCTCCTACCTGCTACCTTTCATTCTGTTTTGGAGCCAAAAAAGAATGTGTTGTGTATGAAAGTATGCAAGTGTGTGTGTGTGTGTGTGTGTGTGCGTGTGTGTGAGAGAGAGCGTGCACATAGACGGCTTCAATGCTATTACAGGAAGATGAATCATTTTCACAAAATTACATTAATGCAAGTCATTTCCCACTGATTTCACTCTCTCTCACATATGCTCGCATAAGCACAAGCATGCTTAACAGAGCACTGGACAAATGCAAATAAAACAAGAATAGCACAATGAAACAAACAAATGCAAATTGGAAAGTGAAACACCACATAGACACAAGGGCCCAAACGCACGTACAAAGCACTTGTAGAGCCGCCTACACTTGAGCGAAAAGAAAAGCACACCCACAGGCTTGAGGAAGAGCAGATCTGTAGTCTCTTCATAGATCAGGCACACACTGTTCAGATGAAGCAAGTGAGTAGGAGAGAGAGAGAGAGAGTGTGTGTTTGTGTGTGTGTGTGTGTGTGTGTGTGTGTGTGTGTGTGAGAGAGAGAGAGAGAGTTTGTGAGAGACACAGTGATATACAGGAACTTGTTGCACTATGTCAGTCTCCCTTCCTGTCTCTCTACCCACTCTCTTCTGCATCCTGTCCTGTACACTCTCCCTAATTGCTGCTATAGCTGCTAGAGTTATAATTACGCAACTAAACTTGATTTAAAAAAAGATGATTATTAAAGTAGGCATGTCCATGCTTTTCCATTAATGCTGCATTCCTGTTTGAGAGGCTTCCTTTCAGATTTAAAAAAAATTATGCAGTGATATTTTCTCACATCTTGTTTGAACAACAAATGATGTACATAATGGTCTTTTTGGAGTAAAATCAGATCAATAAAGAGTGCTCTCTTTTTTGCATAGTAGCTATCCAAGTTGACGAGTAAATGATGTTGCACACTATTATAAATGCAATTCATTTCTGGCAGGTTTTCTAGCCTGGCCCTCTGAAGTAAAGTTTTGCAAACCGAAGCTAAATACACCATAAGATGAACAGCGTGTAAAACATCCACCTTTGAGTGAATCAAGCTCCAGTCCAAACCTGGAACCAACAATGCTGAATGTGTCTGGGATAACCTGGCTCATGAAAAGCAGAAAATTCCACAAACCTCTAAGACTGAGCTTTTGGAGTTGTGGAACAAAATTCCTGTAGATGTCTTGTAAAAAATACTTTTACTTTATGACAGTTCAATGAAAGGGTTATTTCTGATTTGTACACAGTCATATATGCACTACTTTTTTTGAACTCCGATTAATTAAATTGATTAATTGATTGGTAGCTTACTTGATAACAACACCACAACCACACACACACACACACACACACACACACACACACCTGGATTTTGAGGACACTCAAACATAAAACATACATACACACACCTGCACAGATATACAGGCCCAAATGTCAGGACATTTCTAAAAACAGAGAGTTTCATCTATGCTCATATCTTCCAGTTGAAGGGGGAATTACAGCAGAATGGCCTTTCAAGTTCAGGGCTGCTGACAGATATTGAGATAACAATGTGTGTGTATGAGTGCATGTGTACAGACACACTTCTCACAACATATACTAAGCAGAGGAGGTGTGTGTATGTTTCGAGCTCCAGTGCTACACTGAGAACAATGATGTGTGAATGAGTCTATTTGTGTTTGATTATATATATATATATATATACATATTTGCAGTCAGCCAAAGTTGTTTAAACGATTGGTCACCATTCATAGCCGCCTAGCAAGACTACTATTACACTTTAGAATCACTGGCCAAATTTCTAATTGTGTTAGCCGCTGACATTTACAGTCATAGTTAACGTAGTCAGTTGGTTGAATGTAACCTAGACCTGCAAACAGCCCATACTTCCCCATATAAGTGCATCCCTAAGATGCACTCTGTTGTTTAAGCCACCCACATTGAAGATGTGCCATTACTGACACAGGCATTCAGCTTTGTATAAACTCCATTGGAAAGCACTGCCAATAGACCTTATGCTCTAGAGAAGCTGCATTTTGAGCCTAAGGTGTGTATGCCCAATGCCCAGCTTTAGCTACAGGGGAACAAAGGGTCCCAGCATAAGGTTGTGAAGCAGTGGAACTGCGTTCAGTGTAGTGAGCACCACACAATACCGCAGATACATCTGGGAATGAGTTGAAGTGGTGTTTGTGACTCAGAACTAACCATCCTTTGGGATCAGTTGGAGTGTCATCCAGTACAAACCATCCAAAATATGCACTTGGTCTCACTAAAGCCCTTGTAGCTAAATGCAATCATATCCTCACAATGTTCAAACATCTAGAGTCTGTAACTGTAGTGGGGTTGAACTCCTTATAAATACCCTTGATTTCAGAAGGATTTTAAAACTTAACACACCTGGACATGCAGTGAATAAGACAATCCCACATCCATGCCTGTGTCAGTCATACCTTTAGCGTCTGGCTCCATCACTGGTGTGAGTGTGTCTCTTTGTTCTGCTGCATCCATGGAGATGCTTCTCTCTCTCTTGGCCTTGGTCTTCATCATTGCACCCACCCCAACGTTACCACCGGACTGGCCCACACTTTTCATCCCAGGGTTGCCTGGAGATATCTGATTAGCTTTGATTCCATGGTTCCCTGGCCCACTGCCCTTTGACCCCAGGTTGCCAGCAGGTCCTTGCTGAGGCTGGTTTACACTGGGGATCTGCGATTGCTTCCCATGATTGGTTAATTTATTTTCAGGGTGCATTTGATACGTTGATGAAGTGGAGGAAACCGAAGGGGTGGAGTTACAGCAGTAAGTTGTGTCTGTCAGTGAGTCTTGCGCTGCAAAGATAGAACAAGGGAAGAAGAAAGAGATTGAGAGATGAGCTTTTAAGGGGGAGTCGGACATTCTTTTACATGAAGGACCTCATCAGCAGACCATCTGGACACTTCTGAAGTCTACAGTTCAGCTGCAAAAACGCAGGGCAGCTATACAGTGGTATCATGCCCGTATCAGTTTAGTATCACTTTATTTTATTCATTATTTACAATAACAAAGCAAATTTGTTGAAGATACATGTATAAAATTATGCTAATATTTCAAACAATTTGTAGTTTTAACATCCTGCTGCAATATTAGCAGTCTACACTATGGGTGGGATGCACAATACACTAGTGCCACATTTCAAAACAGGCATCAAAAGCCTTCAAAAAGATGATTATATTGAATATTTTACATGCAGTGTTTCGCTAAATGAAATTCAATATTAGTAAAGATGTTCTCTTCTTAATGAAACTTGTGGTTTGACAATGTTTAAGTACTAATGACAAAGAGAAGCAGAGTTACAATCATGATAACTGAGATAATAGCCTAATACAGTAATACAATAGCCATATTTTAAAATGTAAAATTTAGTCATCGTAATCATTTCCCATTTAACGCTCCAATTATCTCCCATTTAATGCACTAACCATGTCACTTTTAAACAATCTGATTGGCTGCCTCCTGGAGAGAAGTGATTCTCCTTTACATTAGGCACTCCTACCCACTATCTATGGTGGTCTCTTAATTTGCAGTAAAAGGGCATCAAAACATCTTCGTGTTAAGATGTTCAGCCATAACATGCAAAAAGGGCCAGTAAATGTTTGAGCGTTTATAGACAGTGACCTTGTAGAGTTTTGCCTACAGAGCTTCTTCCTATTCACCACCCCTCCAACTATCAGGCACCTAGCCCTTAATCAGAGGTCAGTGTCAGTGCTACAGTGTCCTTCTCAGCATTTCTTTAGCAACAACAACAACCAAGGTACAATGAACGCATGGGCCCTGTCACACAAAGTAATCATTTTATGCATAATTCAGTCCAATCCTAGATATTTAGATCACTTCTTTTTTACTGGGATACATTACCCAAAGTCTAGCCTGCTCCAAAACAGGTTAAGGATGTGATTACAGATCATAAATATGGTCAAGCCTTAGTTCAGCTTAGTTAGTGGTGGTCTCCACCAGTCACTTCTGTAGGCGTCCATCACATGAATACAGGCTTTTAGAAGAGCAAGTAATAGAATTCCTATAAGAACTAACACAGTGGCAGTGCTTTTTTCTACTATTAATAATGTTTTATTTCCTGCACATGTATAACATTTTTTTAATCAATAGGCTGTCAATTCATAATTCACATGAGTGGCTGTTTGTCATAAACATCACATTTTCATGTTCATACACATACAGGGATTAATCAGAGCTTGAGTACTGAAACTGGACTTATTTAACAGCGGCTATGGTAAAACAAGTTAACCACAGTTCTGTTTGACAGACAGAGAGCTGACACAGTTTCTTTGAAAAGGCCAGACTAGACATTAGCTTTTTGTAACACACACTCATCATCAAAAGAACTGTTGCACACAGAAGTGTGGGTTGCAGTTTTATTGGAAAGGAAGATAAAGGTTACCAGGAACAATAAATTATGGGCAATATTTATTGAGAAGTAATGTCTCTCAGCATGGCGTCAGGCCGCCATCTTGGCATGGAATTCTGGAGGTTGCTAATAGTGTCCTGCAACAATCCATTCCATGCATCTTGAATATTCTCACACAGTTCCTGCAGATTTTGGGGTGACATCAGGCCTATATGACATTCTGAGTCACTCCAAGACAGTTTGGGACGAAACCACAGCAGGCATTTGATGATGTTGATGTGGTGCTAAGGGCAGTTGTTGTATGGGTCCGTGTGCATGTAGTCCTGCATCATGCAGCTGTCTGCTAATGGTGTGGTACTAACAAGATGACACAAGAAGGGCATCACTACTTGTTGAAAGTCGGCAATCATGGGTGTTGGGTCACTCTACAATTGTTGGACAATTTGGCGGTTCCTTCTCTCTGTGGTTCATGTAAATGTTCCAGATTCTTCATGACGCTGGACCATGCCTTCTTCTATCCACCACCATCATGCTATGGCAGTATCCACATGACTGGTATGGCGTGCAATACATCAATCGATAAGACAATCCCACTTTCCGGAGCCCTACAGTCTGAACCCTTTTCAACTCTTCTGACTTCTCTAATTGCTTTAGAGGCATTCTTCTTATGTACAGGATGCTACCAACACACACACACACACACACACACACAACAGGATGACTTTATATAGACAGTACAGTTGTGTTGATGGACAGACAGATGGTGACGCGCGCTTAGCTAGAAGCAAAGTGATGTTTATTAAACAGACTGGTAATACAACAGAGCAGCAACAAGATCAAAGCAAACATAACCGAGGGGCAAGGACAGAGTCAGAGTAAGAAATCAGGCAGAAGTCAAAACCAGGCAAACAACCAGACCAGCAACAATACCAAAAGGGAAAAGACAAAAGAGTAACCAGAAAGTCAAAATAGAGTCAAACCAGAGAAGTTAACAAGAACAACAACCAGGACGCAGTGGCAATACTTCCCAAAGGCTCAGTGTGAGAGAGTATTTCATACAAACAGACTAAATTAACAAAGGTGTGATCAATACTCGGGAGACTGGGATCTAGAAACGGAATAAGATTGGGAGATGGAGAACATGTAAAAGTTACATCATCGGGTGGTGGGTTAGCGGAAATGGAGTCATGACAGCAGGCATGACAACAGTGACAACTCACCAAGTTTTATTCCTGTCGGTTGATTCTTTCAGGGTGCAACTATTTTTCTGATGGTGAGTGTAGTATCTATTTTATTTTTAATATCTTGGTTTCATACTGCAATTGTATAAAAGTCAAATACATCAGTCACTTATATTGTAGATAATAATTATTATACTACCTACTGTGTTGTATTAAAAAATATAATATATATTCCATGTCTGCCTGTATTGCTACAAGAGTAATAAAAATAAACCTTACTTGATATCTACTTCTTTATGATTCATTCATTTATTTAAACGGCAGTTAGAAAAAACAGCATTGTCCGGCCCTACCTAAAAACACCTTCCCCTAGTGACAAATTAAAATACTTCATTATGTGCCTGCTATTATTAGCAGAGTCAAATGGTAAAACATGCAGATTATTCGGACAATCACAGCATTGACACGTACTGGTAAAGCATGTGGACCATCATAAAAATGCATGCCCACTAGCAGGGAACTGGGCCCCAGTGTGTTTTAAAGGTGGACTAAAACAGACAGAGTTCAGGTTTTCATGACACTGCATCTTTGTTTATCTGGTGAAACTGCCAAAACGGAACAAATCACACCTGCAAGTGTTTCTTCAATGGTCAATTTTGCTCTGTTACTCTCACATCTGCCACTGTTTGAACTCCCATTTGTCATGACAATAGAGACAAGTCACTTCTATGTGTGTCCCAGTTAAAGTAAATAATAAACTTAACTTCTCTGTTTCTTTGTAACTGGTTTGTCATTTTGAATGTAATCCATCAGATCACCGATACTGATATGTTCCACAATCCGTGTGCCAATATTTAAGGCATTGCTTCACTATTATTTTATTGCTCCTCTGCCGTTATTGGCAGCAGCTTGCAGTGCAAGAATGATATGAATGTCTGTCAAGAGTCAGACGTTAAAAAAGGCAAATTCTTTGGACACTACAGCAGTGATACGAGAGAAAAGAACAAGAGAAAAGCATGGTCTGATGCTAATTTCTCTTGTTTGGTGCAAATAATCATAAAAATTTGGGTTACCAATACCAAGTTTCAATACCAATACTAAATGAATGAATATATATATATATATATATATATATATATATATATATATATATATATATATATATATATATATATATATATATGTGTGATGTAAGTAAGGGCGGGCCTTATCACTATACCTGACTATATAATGTTGTCCAGTGGCGCATGCTTTCCATTCTGATTCATGCTGTCATGTTGGTAGCATCCTTTGCAAGCAAAGCACACCTTAAAGGAGAGTTCAAAAGCAATTTAAGCAACTGGGAGAGATCGACAGGGATTGCATCGCGGAGCTCCGGGAAGCAGGATGGTCTTATCGTCCAAATTGTGCACCATACCAACCATGCGGATATTACCATTGCACAGGTAGTGAAAAGAAAAAGGCATGCACCGGTGACATGAAGGATCTGGTAGACCTACATGAACCACAGAGAGAGAGAACCAAAGAATTGTCCGACTTGCGCAGAGTGAGCAGCGATGCCCTTCGTGAGTGATCCTGTGAGTGCCAGCGTCATTGGCAGGCTGCTGTACGAAGCAGAACTACAAGCATGTAGACCGTTACAATAACTGCCCTTGACACCACATCTACATCTCAAAATCTGCAATGGTGAGACTGTCATGGAGTGACTCAAATTGGCAGCGGGTCATCTTCAGTGACCAGTCCAGCTTTTGTATTGCTTTTGTATAGGTAAACAATGATCTGTGTGGAGGCACCGTGATCAGTGCCATAATCAACAGTTGTCATGGGTCACACATCCAGAAGGCCTGGTGTCATTCCACCTTCAGCCCAAAATCTGTTGGAACTGTGGGGGAATATTCAAACTGCATGGGATGGATTATCACAGGACACCATTATGAACCTCAACAACATGTAAGCTAATGCTGAGACGTCTGGCATGTTGCCATAGCAAACATGGCGGCCCGACACCATACTCAGTCAACATTGTAATTAGTAATAAGAACCATATTTGACAATTAAGTTGCCTTTGCAAAAATGATGCTAAAGCTTGCTTCATTTGAATCTCTAGTAGTTTGTCTCACTCAGGATTACATCTTGAAGTGATGTCCGAGACCACACTCTGCTGTAGTTCAGTATATAACATGGCCGTTTATGGTCTCAGTAGCATCAATTTTCAGCATGTTTAATTGGCTTGTTTGAATAATAGGGCTGTGAGACCCTGATGCTGAGCGATACAGCTGACCAAAGGAGGCACACCACTGGCAGCTGGCTGCTGTGTTAAGGCTAAATCATGGCTAATGGCCATCATTACACTGAGAGTCTAGAAGTTGCTTCCGCTCTCTCAAAAACATTATAGACTAACATCAACATGGACTGTAAACGACTACACATGGGGCAGCTGAGTGATTAGCCTGCCTTAGCCATTGAGGTTTACCCCCCATAGAATACAACATTTACAGGACTTGCCATGAGCATTCTGCCTGCTGCACATCCTGCCACACGGCTGATGAGCTGCTGTGTGTAATGGTGTGCATGCTTGTATTGAAGTGTCAGTATTGCCCTGGCACTAACAGTTCACTGTTCTGTTCACTGTCTAAGTTGCACTGGGTTCACGAGACAGGCCTGTGGATTTTCTTGTTTGGCTTTGTCTGTTGTTTGGTGCATTTAGTCTTTTTTAAAACTCCGAAAACCTATATAGATTTCACAAATTAAGAGATCACATTTAATTTATATTTCCGCAATGTCACCAACCCCTAACTGGAACTATGGAATAGCTTTATTATATAGAAGCTTGGCTAGACCTAAAACCATAAACAGCCAAACTCTGGCTGAATTACTGCCTATACACTGAACTTCTAGTAACTGAGGTTACCGAGTGGGGAAGGGAATTTATCTACTCACCTCACTGTGATGACAGTTTAGACACTGGGGCATTCCCACATCAGATCTCCTCACAGCTCACACACTGATCTGTAACACACACAGAAAGAGAAAGACATCAGATTATAGACTTCATAACTCTGTAGACACATTTGCAGGTCAAGATGATTCAATGGCACCTTTGTTCAGCACGATGGTCAAAGAGGAGGTTTGATCAAAACAGAACACAGAGAGACAGGGGAGAAGAGAATATAGTGTTTCTACCTCTTTAAGAAAAGGAAAAAAAGCAAAAGAAATGAGCTTTGGCCGGGGGTGGAGCTTGCTGTCTAGAAGCGAGTTTCCCCTATTGCAAGCCCCTCCCACAGCTTGCAGTTTGAAAACCGCAAAATTACCACACATTCCTCAGCACCATCTAAGGTCTCTCTCTCTTTCTCTCTCTCTCTCACCCCCCATTTTATTTGGTTATGAAACAGCACAATATAACACATTAAATACGGGAAAAAACACACACTGGCGTTTTGAAACTGATTATAAGCAGTTTATATTTTAGGGCTAACGTGTATTTTAGGCAGCCAGTCAGCAAGAAGTGAGAGAAAACTAGTTTGGGCCATCAAATAAACTGACCACATTCCGAGAGTTAATACAGACCCAGGAGAGCACACACACACACACACACCCCTCTTCACTCTGCTTTCACCACAGCTGCCAGGGCCAATGGGAACGTGTGTGTGTGTGTGTCAGAGAGCAGGCAGTGCTGACGCAGGATTAGGTTTCTGTGCTGTGAATGGAGAAAGCACAGCTCAGAACACTGTTCCCTTTCCAGCAGCACTACTCTTCTAGTGCTGAGACAACACATAACCCACCAACCACCTGCTTATGTCCATAACCTGCACACCTCTGCTGCATCTCCGACCCCCGAGCCAAGCTTACGTATGGCTTCACAATACTGTGCACAGGTCAGAGAGCACATATTTCACTGCTTGCCAAAAAGGCCAGTTACGACAAGGAATTTCCCAGCATCAGCAAAAAGCTGAACCCCATATCTCCAGAATAGGAACTTTACTGGAACTTATAATGGAAGTTACTGTGACACTATGGGCTGGAGCTTCAAATTATGCAGTTTTCATTTGACAGTATGCTGTGCTAAAATCTAAGGGACCTAAGCACGTTTTTCAAAACAATGTATAATTCAATTCTAGCTTGTTAATTAAAAAAGATTATAAAATAGTCCCAAACACATCCATAACGCTGAGGTCTGGGGATGCTCAGCCCATTCTTATAAGTTCATCAGCAGCTTCTTTATTTTCTTCTGCTTTGTTATTTTTTTAGTGGCAGCTTTCGGACAGCTGCACATCCTTTCAGATACTTATAAGAATTGATCTTTGATAAACTGAATTAGGGCTGCACAAAATATTGTTTCAGAATTGTCATTATAATATGCATGCACTGAACTCATGTTGTAAAACATGCAATGTTAAGTAAGACAAATTAAAGGAGACACGTCATTCTACAACCTTTTAGCTGCTTGATACAAAAGAAAACTGACATACAGTTACTGCTCGTGCACAGTTTGCACGTGTCTTACTGTTTATGCACATATTGTAATGTGTCCCTTGTGTTTTTTGTTTTTGCATTGCTACTTACTGACCACCCCAGACATTTTACAGTGAACAGTGTTTGTAAATAATGCTGTTTAAGTCATCTGGTGAAATTTCCTGAATATTTTCTTGACTAAAAAATAATTGCTATAATGACTATAAATAATTGCAATGTCAGTTCAGTCCAGTATCGTATACCTAGGCTGGATATCATGGTTTAACTGTACTGTAGCAGTGCTAACGGCAGAAACAACCAAAGTTATAGAAACGATTTAAAATGCATTTAAAACGCATATTACATCCGCTCTTTCTGGAGCAATAATAATCACTAGAGATGTACTGATCAGTCAAGATAACCAAAGGGTTTTATTCCTCAATCATCCAAAACTGAAAACACTGTCCAATCCCCCCACCTTTGTGGAATGTAGTTAGATCTGGACTGTAGGTAGTGCTGGACTGAAGGCAAAACATGATAGCGGAATCAACTGCTCTGATTTTCAATGGGTAGAACCGAACTGGCGAGACTCTAGACCTAGTGATGAAACAGTTACTGGTTTCAGGGTAAACCACCAAAGTCCTTATGGTTAGTATTACTGTTTCAGTTATGGTCAAAACTGTCCAGCATCAACCAAAGACATCAACCGTCTCAACAGTCAGATGCAGGTAGGCAGCCATAACTTTCTATAAGATTTCTTTTACCATGTGTAGACCCTCTAGAACCTCTATGCATGGGTATGGGTATCTATTTATATAAAATTTGGAGATGAATGCGGTGAAGGCTTTACTGTAGTGTTCATCACTGACATTACTGACAGAGGAACAGTGGCTGCCTGTTTCATCACCTCCCCAACTGTAGTCTCTCTCTCTTGCTGTTTCTCTCACTCTCTTTCTCTCTCTCGCGCTTTCATTCCACTTTGTTATGTCTTGTTTCACGGGAAACCTGAGTTCCACTTGGCTGTTACTTATTTAGTTTGCAGGTTGGTGATTTACCCATTGTTCTCTCGTGCAAGGTATATCCTGCAGGCGTTCTTTGGTGCTAACGCTACTGAGATTATTGATATTGTGGTGTGTTTTAACCGTAAATGGTTGTCAATAAAGTCATTACACAGCAGCAGAGTCACAGTAACAGTGTGCAAATTGCCAGCCCCCTTGTGGAATTGCAGATAGTCTTAAGAGTCGAGAAAACTTAATGTCATTTATCAATAATTTTTTCTGCTAACTGCTAGCAAAGAAAAGCAAATCAAGAATGTCAAGAAAGCGCTACTAAGACAAGCAAATCAAACAAGGAAGCTCCTGGTGTTCCAGACAATACAACCCAGAGTCCAAGGGTACATAGGGCTTGTGTAATTATCTAATGTATTTTCTCTATCCTGTACTGATCAGCCATTTTAACCATTTAATTATGTCTGGCTTTTGCACAGTACTGTATTTATGATAGGCTTTGCCTCTCAGCCTATTAAATACGTGTAAGATATAAGGGTTTCTTGCAGGCTTATGAGAAGACGAGCATTCAGTACATTTCTGTCTCTCTGTCTGCAGGTCTCAACAAGATTACCTCCACACCTGTTGCACAAGGAGCAAACACACACACACACGCAAACGCACCCATACACACACAAACAAACACAAAACAGCTCCATACAATACTCACATTCACACACATAAGCTGAAGATTTTGGTCTATTAAAACCGCCTTTTAAAAGAATGAAACACACACAAACACACACACACACGTATCTTCCAGTAAGAACAAAGGCTCCTGCTGGTGACGTCGATGGGGTCCCACACAGATTTCCATCAGAGTGGCATTTCAGGGTGATGACCTCAAAACACCTCCACCGAGAGCACACAAGGCTCTCTCTCACTCACTTACACACACATGCAACACGCACGCATCACTGCATCTGTCTCCCTGAAACCGTTTCACACTCACACACCCTTTTTCAGGTTCATCTCTCTCTAAATGCTGCCATTTTAACACACGCACATAGACGCACTCACTCTTTCTCAGGCACCACATGCATCTTTCTATCTTTTTAGAGGGGAGGCCTTGGGACCTTCTAGGTCTTCCTAGTCAGGAACCAAAAGGGTTAAAAAAATGTACAATTGCACAAATAGCTGCAATCAGAAGGAATCAACAGACAGGAATGAAACTTGGTTGGTACGGTCGACATTGTGAGATATGCAAATCATTCAAGTTCATGATCGGCCGCACATGTGACATAATCATGGATGGACCTTTTTGCAAACGAGGACATTCAACAAAAGGTGATGCCCTCCATGAGTCATCCTGTTAATGCCCCGCACTACAGTGCATGAGGCACGACTACATGCACATTATGGCGTCTGTCCTTAACACCATCAATGTCACCAAAGACTGCAATAGTGTCATGCCAGACGGTCACAGAGTGACGCTTTTGTCATGGTGGAGACAAACCGACCACTACCGCAAAATCTGCAGAATATTGATAACATTTGAAGCCTCTACAACTCTCAGCTTTGGCATGTTGTGTTAGCAAACACTACTACTTCTGTATGTGTGGCTCAAGAAACATTGCCCATATCAGTCTATACTAAATGGCACATAATGAAAAGAACACGTCACAACTTCAAACTACAGTGGAGAGGCATGAGTATGCAAATGCTTGTGAGTAAAAGAGACGGAGTGAAAACACATAATGAACATTGTTATTTCTAGCTTCCCAAATGTCCCAAATATAATGCTGTAAAGTTCTAAGTCGTTTCTTATTCTCGCCCAATTATATCTTGGAACCTTCATCAAAAGGCAAGCATCTTGCAAATTTGCAAAATTCCACTGTCCGTATCTCCGTTCCCTGAAGGCTAGCAATGCAAGCCAGGGTTTGTTTGAAAAGACACATCATGCCTCACTGCATTGTGGCTTTGTCACAGGGTTAACGTCGCTTGCTGCAAAACATTCACTTCTTCTGAGGTTTTAGTCAACATTGACATTGACTTTCATCACATAACTGTCGACTATAAAAGATCTGGTAAAAAAATTTGTGCTTCTCCCAGTATCAACCAGATTTACTTTTCTAAGGACCAATGGGAAAAAAACCAAAGCCCAACATGAACCATTCACCAGAGGGCTTGTCTATTCCCTGACAGAGTGGTGTTTAAAAAAATATCTTGGTGTTTCAAGACTGATTCCTTAAGTTTATCAAAAATGTTTATGATGTGTCTAATTACATGTCATTAGGTTGCCAGGAGCCATCATTCCCTTCACACTGTTACATTGTCTATGTCTAGATGAAGTTGAATTCAACTGAAACTGCATTTTGATAACCTAAATCACCAAAAAAAAAAAAGCCTACCAGCATGTAAAGTAAGTGCTGCATTATTTGACATTTCCTTGTGTTTCATTGTTTATGGAACCTTCATTAGCAAGACCTTGATGTAACTGGACCTTAGGCTGAATACCCCTACACTAGACCCTGAAGGATGCCTCCCATATATAACCCAGTGTAAATATGAACTGCAGCCTAACCAAGTTTTAGTCAGTACTTAAAAATAAAATACCAGCAGCAGCTCTGTGCCATGGCTCTTTACTGTAGCAATCTCTGTGAACTGCTGTTAGCGTGGCGTTCAAATACTACTAAAATCCCATAGGGACGTTAGCAAAAATGAGCATTACGTTAGAAGTAGATCATGTAACGTCATGGTTCACCACTGGCCTTTTTCATCCTTCATCCTCTACACTACACTCAACAAGGTGCCTGTGATGGCGAGCAGGCCAATAATTAGTCATTAACTAACACACACAGACACATGCACACCTACACACACATATACACACGCACACACAGCATGCTTTGTTCACCATTGCTGCCTTCATCACTCATTAACTCTTGGAGGAAACAGATCCAGTCTTGCTCTCGATAGCTTATCGACCACTGGACACTTTCTCTCCGACACCGTTTATCCGCATCATGAGGTGTCACACCACACTCCACTCCATATGGACAGAGGGTTTGGGTGCACAAGTAGGGCTGAAAGAATCCACACCTCATGGCCTCCTGGGCAAAATGACTTATCCGAGCTCCACCCATGGATGCGTTTTTCTTAGTAACTGTTGCAAGATTGGACAAGTTCTACAGAACACTGGGACAAAGCTCAACCAACATACTGGGAAGATTTTTGGTCAAATCACATACACTTACACTGTGAATTTAAAATCATTTTAGTGGGAAGGACTCAGACTTTCCGGATAGATCAGATGTAGTGCTGTTGCCGTGTAATTAATTTATGCCTGCTTATTGGTCCTAATGTTGGTAAATACATTCTACAAGTATGATGAGAAAAATGTACCCTCAGTTAATAGCGTAGCCTATGACAGGGGTTCTCAATCCTTTCAGCCCCATGGCCCACCTGATAAATACACTCATCATCAAAAGAACAGTTGCATCCAGAAGAAAGTGTCGGAAGTCTCACAGTATGACTTTAGGCCACCATGTTAGCGGACACAACATGCCAAACGTCTCGGCATGGAGTTGTTCCTAATTGTGTCCTGTGATAATCCATCCCATGCAGCTTGAACATCCTCACACACTTCCTGCAGATTTTGCCTTAGGGGTGGAGGTGGAGTGACAGGTGGAGTGACACCAGGTGGTGCTGGCACTAACAGGATGACCCATGAGGGCATAACTGCTTGCTGAATGTCTGCAATCGTGGTTGTTGGGTCAGTCACGTACAGTGACGAGGCCTTTCTTAACTTACGTCAAATATGTGGCCAACTGTGAAACTTTACTATGATTTACTCTGATGTCTCAATGTCAAACCTACACACCAAGTTTCATTTCTGTCCGTTAATTCCTTCTGGGTGCAGCTATTTGTGCAACTATTCTTTTGATGATCAGTGTACAAAGGAAAAGAAGATAATGATATGTGCAAATTCAAACAAGAGAGCTGTGAAAGCACCCCAAGAAACCCCCAAGTGGCTAGATGGAATACTGGAATACTACTACTACTACTACAACATACACACAACACAACAACTACACACACACGCACAATTAAATACTATATTAATGTAGTAGTAACTAAATGCTGAGTTAAAGAGATATGGGTTTAGGTGTGTATTAAACGTGAACACAGAGCTCAACTGTCTAATAAAAGCTGGAATTGAGTTCCACAGTTTAGAAGCATAATAACTGAAAGAGGTCACTCCATGTTCCTGTGTTTTACAGACGGTATTTGCAGAAGGCCAACACCTGTATATCTAAGATCACGAGCTGGAAGAAAAACAGAGAGACATTCTGTGATGTAAGCAGGTATTAGATTATGCAGAACTTAAGTCTATTCTAATAGATACAGGTAGCCAGTGCAGCTTTTTCAGAACAGGAGTGATATGGGCCCTTTGTGATGTTTCTAGCCCACTACAGACTATTAGTTTTACCTGAGTACAGGCTCATGGTCACCCGTGGCCTATAAGTTAAGAAACACTGGCCCATGACATTAACTTATCTAACAGCAACACTGAAACAGATGGACTAGTAAACAGCATGCTTAGCCTAGCTATCAGACGTTACATGAAAACTGTGGCAATCTGTCCTAACAGCTTGACCTTTCACCTCCATACAAAATAAACAGAAACCTGTGTTTTCATTCAGTACACAGTGCCTGAAAACGATATATGCCATATGCAAGAGATCAGCTACACTGGAGCTGAGTGTGTAAATGTTTGTGTGTGAAAACAGTATGCGTCTTTGAGCAAAACACCATGGCATACAGAGAAAAGCAGTTGCCATTTCTTCCTCAAGTTTTTCTGAGAATTCAAGCCCAGTTAGCATTCATTTCAGAGGTAAGCACCTGCGCACTTCAGCAGTCTGAGAAGGAAGGGAAAGGAGTGTAAACTGTGGAGTACATGTTTCGTGCCAAACTCGTGAAACACTAAGGATGTGATGATTGCGCAGCTAAACTTTGTTATATGATAAAACAATATTGATTAACTCCCAGTGGCTACTCCAGCTAGGATGTTTCAACAAGGAGGAACTAAAGGGAGGAAATCTGCACCAGCTGGAACTCACACAAGGATGTATGTCTGTAGTCACAAATTACATGTACATGAAGCAAAAACAAACACACTTTAGACACAGTTCAATTAAGATTACTGATGGTTTCAGTGTTTATTATGGTATAGTGTATTTATGCAATTTTTTTTTTGGATGTTTAAGAAAACCTATTTATAGATGAACAATGCCATATCATACTGGATGTCACTTTTAATATGAATAATATTTGATAGCTGAAGTAAATCTAAATCTAAGTGTAGGACTGTCTGCTGGTGTTTCAGTGTTGTGTAAGTGTAGACCTGCAAACGTGATTAAGGGGCGGGGCAAATAAGTTTGATCTCTATCGGATGCAATACCAGCAAAAGCAGTCCTTTTTTTTAAAGCCCCCCATCATTTGTCTCATATATGCGTTTTCTACACTCAATTGTTCTACAAGCATCAGGCGCTGCTGGATAATATTTAGTAATATTTAGTAAATGAATATGCCAGTCACAACATCAGTTGAAGCTGCAGAGCCTCTAGGCTTGTGGGCAGCGCCTAAAGCAGCTGGCCGAATGAGAAGCAACATAGGCAGGGTACATGAAAAGTCTCTATGCAAGGCTAATGGCTAGCGGCTAACACCAGGAGACTGGCTATTCCTGCCACTTCCTTCTACACCTTTATCTCATTAACTCATTACAGTCTGGTGTCTGCTTCTTAAGACAATAAACTGGACTAATTTATCTCAGGCTGTGGCTAACTACACAAGAGGTGAGGGAATCTGTGTGATCTGTACTGTTTTTAGGTCACATTATCAGAATTTATTTGCATATAAGAGAAGACAAAACTAATCCCTTAATGATATACTGGATGAACTGGTATATCGCTGAATACAACTAAATACCCTCGGCAACACAGCAATATTGTTTAGCAATAGATTGGCCAGTTCAGAAAAGCAAAATAACAGGTTCTCCGACTGTCAAAAGACTCATTACAAAACATGCACACATGGAAAGTACCATGCAAAATAAAGTTTACTTGGATGTTTTTTTATAATTTTCAAATATCAGTGTTTATGCTAGAGATACCAGAACCGTTGTAGCCTACATCCAGAAGCTCAGAAAAACTCAGAAATCCAGTCCATGTCAAATCAAATCACAGCTGTTATTCATGCTTGTGGTATTACACACTATTAGGTACAGTTCTTTTCTTCCTTTTGGTCGGAGTTTGTAAATATATAATGACTGGTATAACACACAATTTCCTCATGTAATATATGCTTTATTTTTATTACCTGAAATGCTTTGCATAGTTTGTTTATTTCTGTTTAATTACACTGAATCAAAATAATCCATGTCAATATTTGGCTATGACCTGCTTTAGCACATTTACCTGTTTTAAAGGTGCATCACCATTGTATTGTGATTTTCTTTCTGATATCAAACATACACCATACAGAGGTTGTGAAGGTTACTACAATAGAGTGATTTGACCATCTCTTATTTCTTTGGTGTGCCTTATGCTACACAATCCCTATAGTAGCATTCTCCCAGGCTAGTATGACTTCCAATGACATGTGGAGTCAGTGTTGAACTGAAGAGATCCAGTTTAAATGGTTTGCGCACACTGTGTGGGAAGGTAGACTACAGGTAAATCCTGCCTCATGGCACCTCTGTGGTCATTTGATCCACTACAAGACTTTTCAAACACACTGTATGTTTCTTAAAAAGAAAAAGCAATTCCCCTTACAGATAAGTTATCTTCTAGGTTATCTACTGCTGTTAGGAAAGTACAATGTTTACCTGCTAGTCCATCACAGTTGGAGACCACCATGTATTTAAATGTTAACCAAATTGTCCATTACTGGAGCAATATGTAAGTTTTTAACTTTAAACGTTCTAATATTCACTAAAATCATCAGAGTGTAAAGGAATAAAAAGATTTGATGGTAAGCTCACCAGACAAAATATTAGTCATTTGTGACTGAAATGTACATAATAGCATGTAGTACCTCCACCAGCACAAATAACAGCTGTGACTTGATTTAGCATGGACTGGACAAGTTCCTGGATACAGGTGACATCATTGTTAAGTCACTCTTGCATCAAAGAATTGCACAGTTGAGGCAGATGTGGCCGATACCACAATTCTGAGGGGAATTTCCTGTAGACTGGGATTTTTAGCCACTGCTGGTAGACCCGTATGACCGTACGCTTTCATACACCTGCAGATTTAGCTACTTCCTTCACACTATGGCAAGGTCATCATTGTGCAACACCATCTGCAGGAGTCTTTAAGTGAAAGATGTCTATACATTGTGTGGCAGAGATATGTACTGAAGTTAGCAGGCTAACCAGATAGCGTCTGCCTGCCCTAATAGTGACCCAATGTAGCGTTGAATCTGACATCAGCCCAACATGAGATGATGTATAATGTAGCACTGCCCCAACAAAGTATTCTAACCTCATGATGAAGGTCCTTCTCCCAGTCAGATCATTCAAGAACACATTGCCATTGAAAGTAAGAGTAAACACAACAATGGCTGAAGTTCATGAAAAACGAGGACTGCTGCCTGCTCTTGGCCAGAATCCACATTTGGCAGAAAACAAAAGAAGTGATATAAATAGAAGCAAAACAAGAGTTAATACTGGCGTTGCCTTCCACCGCTGGAGAAGCTTGTAATGTTTCTCCTGCACTTGTAATGTGAAGAACTGCAGGGGGAAGAGGAGGGACTTTGCATTTCCTGGTGATATTTTGCTTCCTATTGTTTGGAGTATGAATTTGACAGGTTGCTTCATCGTACAAATGGCTCCTTTAAGCACAGGTTTTATTTATTTTTAAGTCAATTAATTTGACTTAACAGAAGATCACACAGCAGCCACGACAACTAAATATCATTTTCCATTATTCGTCCACACGTTCACACTTCAGTCTCAGACACTGGCTGCAATTTTTTTGATTCTCACAATAAAATAATGACCCAAACACATTGAATGATATAAGTCCCGGCCCTGTGGCGGCTATCCCATTCTCCTGGGAACCCCAAAAGATGTTTCATTTGCAAAAGGTATTCTTTCCCAAACTCGTTCTGTGATTGTGGAATTTGACAAAGTTAAAATTGGCCAATTTCCTTTTCCAAGTAAAGGTCTCTGTACAGCTACACATTCTTTCCAACCCATGGCTTTGTTTTAGAGCCCCCCCTCCCCACCACTACTTTTAATTTCACTTTCTTTACAAAAGTTCATTATCTCATCAAAAACAGTTCCTGAAAATAAAGATTAAAATGTACTTAATGGCGGTTTTGATTGGAAATGAAATAAGCAAAGGGTGTTCTCAGACCTCAGCACAGTACTGTACATTCTACAGTACTGTACACACTGTATAAAGTATAGTATGGAGGTTTCCCACCTATATACACAGGGAGTTGTGTATTTTTAGTGGGCTGAGGCGTATTTATAACACCAGAGTCCCAAAGGAGAGCCGAGTGAGGGGAAAATTCAGGGCTTGCTCCTACACATACAGCCACAGAGCAGCACTGTGGAGCCATACAGGGCCAATACTGAGTCCAAAGTATGTGACAGAAATGAATAGAGTTCAACGCCGACAACGCACACACACACACACACACACACACACACACACACACACACACACACACACACACACATACACATGCACACACATGCACACATACACACAGTCGAGGCTTTATGACACTGGCCTCGGCTTAACAAACTGCATTTGTGCATGGCGCCAGTGGAAATGTAGAGAGAGTGCTGGATGGAGAGAGGGAGAGAGAGATAGATAAAGGGAGAAAGGAAGAGAGAGAGGAGGAGGAGGAATGTACACAAGCTGATGCTCGCTCTCACTCTGTCTCTTTCCCTCTGTCTCTCTTTCCCCCTCTATCCCTCTCTCTCAGGCTGTGTGGCCTGACTCTGTCTGGCAGGCAAGGCTGTTTGTTTCCAAAACAACATGCTCTTTGACTTTTGCAACTTAACCTTGTCAGCGTTGCCAGGCTGCAGGCTGATTTAATTGAGTTGAAGTAGCAGTAAGAAGTGGAGATGGTTTGCCAGTTAAAAGGCAAATCTGTATTGATTGGAGGTTTTTGGGGTGGGGGAATGGAGAGGAAAACTCAAGTCCTCTCACTGTATGGCTGCTGTTATTAAATGCAGTACACAATATACAACATCCTTAAGACCAGCAGATAACTGCAATTACAGCAGGGTCACATTGTAAAATCAATCTGATTCACCTTCACAAGCAGTGAGTAGACGATGACAAATGTTTACATGCACAAACACATGCTTTTGTTTTTAATACAGCATCACAAAGTAGAGTCACTGATATGTGTCCCATATGTAATGTCCTGTCATGGTGAACCGTGAATATACTGTATGTACAGTATTAGTCATAAAACATAACATTCATAGAATCATGCAGTCCAAAAAAAGTTCCAAAGGAGGTTGATATAACAAGATTTGTTTCTATCCAATTTCGGACCAATTCTTTTGGCCTGTCCACCATTAATAATTACTAAGTTGAAAGGGTAACTAGAGGATAACTAAATTAAGCAAAACACATCTTTTCCACAGCAAAATATACACTATATTACCAGAAGTATTCGCTTGTCTGTCTTCACACGCATTTGAACTTGAGTGATATCCCTTTTTTAATCCATAGGGTTTAAAATGATGTCAGCCCACCCTTTGCATCTATAACAGTTTCAACTCTTTTGGGAAGGTTTTCCACCAAGTTTATGAAATGTGGAATGTGTTAATGGGAATTTTTCTGCAGTAGCCAGTGGGAGTTAATCAATATTGTTTTATCATATAACAAAGTTTAGCTGCGCAATCATCACATCCTTAGTGTTTCACGAGTTTGGCACGAAACATGTACTCCACAGTTTACACTCCTTTCCCTTCCTTCTCAGACCATTCTTCCACAAGTGCATTTGTGAGGTGGGACACTGATGTTGGACGAGAAGTCCTGGCTCACAGTCTCCCCTCTAATTAATCAGGTTGAGGTCAGTTGAGGTCAATTAAGAAACCCATTCTATGAAACTCTTCTTAAGCTAATCTAAAGGCCACATAAAGTTTGTGTAGAAAGTTGGCAACCTGTCGAGTTGCTGTCATTCTCAATTGCTTCCACTTTGTTATAAATCAGTTGACAGACAGTTGACTGTGAAACATTTAATAGTAATGAAATTTCATGACTGGACTGGTTGCACAGGTGGCATCCTATCACAGTACCACGCTGGAATTCACTGAGCTCCTGAGAGCAATCCATTCTTTTCTAATGTCTGTAGGAGCAGTCTGCAAGACTAGGTGCTTGGTTTTACACACCTGTGGCCATGGAAGTGATTGAAACACCTGAAATAATTTGGATGGCTGAGTACTTTTAGCAAAACAGTGTATATTAGAAGTATATTAGAATATGGTATAACACTGCAACACATCAAGAGTGTATGTGGTACATCATGTGAGATTTTTTATTAAACTATTAAGCATAAGGTTAACAGTAGATGTCTTTCATATAGTTTGGTGTTTCTTAACTTGCAATTAATTGTATATAGATTCCAACTGAATTTTTAGAAATGCACCTAAAAATCGTTCGGGCCACGTCAGGATTTCAGAGCATCTTTTGTGTCACTCACAATGCGACAAACAATAAGCATGTCAAATCCAGGCGGAACTGATGTAGATTTTGACACTAAAACCATTACCACAGCAAACCAATGCAGATAAACTGGTGAAGTCTGATCTGACGATTTCCAAATAACTGTGTGAACAGTCATCTCAAAAGTTATGACCTGAGAAACAAATCCGATTTGCTTACAGTCTGAACACAGCCTTAGAGACATCCCTAGAACTTGCAGAATGTCTAGTGTGATTGTTTTTTCTTTCTGATAAAATTGGTCCAACTCATCTGATATACAAACATGGTTGATTGATTCCTCAGTCAGTTCCTAATAATGTTGGTGGTTAATCTAATGCCTTAGACCAGTGTTTCTTAACCCTGGTTCTGGAAGAACCCTGCCCTGCACATTTTAGCAGATTCCCTGCTTTAACACCCCCTGCGACTCTGAAAGGGCTTGTTAATGAGCTGATAAAGTTAATCAGGTGTGTTGAGAAAGCACTAAAATGTGTAGTGCAGGGAGCCTCCAGGACCAGGGTTGAGAAACACTGCCTTAGACTTTCAGACCATCTCCTGAAGGCCCAACCAATGTGAGAGCTAACTTTGCTGAATGTACCATTAAAAAAATCCTGGCTAAACTATTTATGCTGGGTGTTATACGAATAATGTTTTTATTTTAAGCAAAACACATCAAAATAGTAATGTACAAAATCTCCTAAAATGCACTCTCTCTAAAATGTCTTAGTAAAAATGTCCTTAAAATAACTGGCAAATTTCATAATTTTTCACAAAAACAAAGAGGGCCTACAAGGCCCTAAGGGTTTCTCTCTATAAGACTTTCCTTAGCCCTCCCCTAAACCTCACCCTAATCTTATTCTCAATCACCAATGTGCTCTAAAATGATTTTACCATCAGTTTGAGTAGAGTCATGCAGCTTTTGTTAAAAGTACTTTAAATTTAAGGTCATTTTGATGGTTTTTACATTGTAGGCTACCCCCGTTTTCCACAATTCAGGGCAACACACATACATCAACTCAGACACGTGCGCCTGCACGCTTACTCTGAGCCTATCTCCCTATTTAACGCAGAAGAGCAAAGGTCTCTGGTGTTGTACTTAAGCCTTTGCTAAGTATCACCTGACAGACTGCCCTTTGGCCTGCTGCTGCATGGGGGGAAGCGAAAGGTAAACAGGGTGAGCCTGATGGACATGCTGAGACGCTCTAATCATTCACCCGCTACTGGTGCTTAAAAGCACATAAGCACATCCGGTCCAGCGCCATTCGACCCTGCCCGGGGACGCACGTGTTCTTCCTGACCGGCATCTGTCTGGAGACCAGGCTTTATGAGGACATCAAGCAGAAGGGCCCTAAATGCACAACATCACAATCGCTCGATTAAAGTTATCACTGATTACAATTTACATTTTTGATGAATCTGCAATAATTACTTGCCAATCTGCATGAACAGGACATATTCAAAATTCTCCTAATAGACATTAATTCCAGTATCCAAGCATTCGGGAATTAGAGTTACGAGAAACAGACATTTGCTTAAATTCAGGGATATATAAACAAACTAATCTGACCTGACCATACATATATATACATATACCTAAAATGTGCTTTATAAACCAAAAAAAGTCAAAGGAAAGTCGAAGGGAATAAGTACTAACTGAAAGGCTCAGCTATAATAAACTAAGCTTGGGGCGAATGGGGATTATTTTTTATTTTTTTTGTAAAATAATAAGAAAAATATTTTTTAATATATTATAATAAGATATCGCTTGATAAATGACCCAGATGGGAGTGG
The DNA here is from genome assembly GCA_024036415.1 of Prochilodus magdalenae. Classification (NCBI taxonomy): domain Eukaryota; kingdom Metazoa; phylum Chordata; class Actinopteri; order Characiformes; family Prochilodontidae; genus Prochilodus; species Prochilodus magdalenae. Next base: position 61,481 of record JAMWET010001680.1, on the reverse strand, counting down.
CTATTCAATTTACTCATGCGTAATATGTGAATACTGCTGCTCACAAAACATGGCCCAACCAATGGGAAGCAGATATGCAACAGGACAATGGTGGAAACATTGTGTTCAATTTCAGTTTGGTGTGAACGCCAATTTCAATAGGCCAATAAGCACTCTGGGTAGCCATATTACAAAAAGTCTGCCACCAACTTGAATGACCCAAGGTGCCATGCATAACCACACTTAATGCCCCCTTGAGTGCCTCCATACTTCAGAATATATGTGAAAAGCTCCTTTTACCACTAGATATGACAATATTTATATACATGTCAATTCATACAGGATTAATATAACCTGAGGTTATTTTTGTGGCTGGTTTGACAGAAGGTAGAAGGTGGTAGAATCTTTACTGATGTGGAAGCGTGGAAGCACATGGTGCATTCGAATTGGACTAATATCACTAAACTATACCAGTAATAATTACATTACCCCACCTGCCCACGGAAAACTAATCCCATCCGATTAGGGATTTGGTCAAAAAATTTTGTGAACTATAATTACACTATGGTGTACACTATTAGTCTATTACTAAATTACCTCTAATCAGTCGATTACTCAATTACTAATGTAATCAATAAAGACAGCTCTAGAGACAGATACTGACCCATACCCTACTGTACTCCTGACAACAAGCTGAAAGAAGGGTAGGTGAAAGAAAGAGACTAGAGAAGAGGTTGGACGTTCACACAGGATTCTTGTCTTGTTTGAACATGAACCTGCAGCACAGAAACTCTCACAGATCAGCTGAAGCTGACAGACTAGTACACACGCGCACACACACACACTTTCTAACTGGCTAGTAAAACACACATACACACTCACACACACTGTGACTCACTAGAACCCTTCCCCACGCTACTCACACTCCTACCTTGTCTCTCTCCGTACTGTGACGACTCCTTCACTCACTTTCTCCTACATAAAACATCAACATGATGCCCCTTCTCTGACTGATTCTCTCTCTCTCTCTCCCTCTCTCTCAATTCCTCACTATGTCTTCTTGTCTGTACCCATCACTACCGATCTCTGTATTTCAGCTGCCATCGGCATCAAACTCGCCCAAACAAGCGTGTCCTGAAGTCTCCCTTTTGAAATATTTGACCAGATCCAGTTTAGATATTTTGTTTGGGTTTCTCACAGCCCACATGTTGCCTTTAAAGTTAGCCTGAAATGCTAATTTTCCTGATTTAATTCAAGCTTTGGTCCTTTTGTTGGGAGAACACCATGATACCATAGTCCTCCACTGCCGGGACTCCAAGACAGCAGACCTTGGCCTCTGAGTGTGTAAGATGGTCTATCAATCACGTAATGTTGTTTGTTAACTCCCATAAAACAATGAACTGAAAGATCTCAATCAAGCATCTCCAGCTGTCAGAAAAGATGTGGTGGCATGGCTTAAGCATAAGTAGACTAACACATCACCATTCCTGATGACAACAGCACTAGCAGCTCATGAAGGAGTCCTGTTTTTGTGGTGTTTGCTCCATGGATCCTCCCTCACGCACCCTCCAGCAGCTGTGGGATGCACTGCAGTCAGCATGACTCCAGATACCTGTGACAACTACCCGCTTGCTGCTGTCCGTGCTGCACAGGGCAGTTAATCTGGATATTAGCTGGTGGTCAAAACAATGTCGACCGTGTAATTTTGACTCTGGTGGAAACATGTTGCAATGACATGCTTTATGCTTCACTGTCTAACAGGATAACTCTGGGTTTGGGCAGATGCCAGCAGAACTACCTACCAGAATGCATATTGGCAACAGTTGAGCTGGGGCAAAGAAGGGTATTGGGTTGGTTTTTTATTTAAGGGTTTGGGCACCCTTAGTTCCAGTGAGGGAGACGCTAATGTTGCAGCACACAAAGACATTTTAGATAATTATATGTTTCCATCTTTGTGGCAACAGTTTTGGGAAAGCCCTTTCCTGTTCCAGCATGACTGTGCCCCTGTGCACAAAAGAACGTCCACAAAGACATGGTTTGATGAGTTTAGTGTTGGGGAAATCCAGTGGCCAGAGTTCTGACCTCAACCCCACTGAACATTTTTGGGATGAACTGGAACACACAACTGCGAGCCAAGTCCCCAGTTGTACAGCATATCAGTGCCTGACCTCACAAATGCCCTTTTGACCGAATAGACACAAACTCTCAAAGACTTTTACAAGGAGAGTAGAGGTTGTTATATTCACAAGAGGGCTGCCAAGTTTCACCCACCCACCATGGTTCACTTACAAATGTGTCACGATACTGAAACAGACCCAACACGTGTTGTGATCTCCAGTTGCATTGACTTCATTTGCTTTTCACTTTTATTTACTTTTGCTTTAGTTTTCCTTCTAGTTTACTCCTCCATTCTTTTTTAGGTCTACTTTTAGAAAAATCCTTTAATGACATGTATGATTATGACTATTCACAAATCTAATTTATTCTTTATGGACAGTTGGTTTCTTGGTTCTTCATTGTGTACTGTGTTTATCAATGATCTGATGAGGTCTGACGCCATCACTAGGTAACTTAACACTGTTCCTAAAGAAATTTCGTGTGCACTTCAATGGGAATGTTTGGTGTCTAGTCGGCTATACTGAAGCTGTAATCCAAATCCCTCTCTTTTTCTTTCTCTCTCTCTCTGTCTCTCTTGCAGTCTCTCCCCTCTCTGGACTGATTAGCCCTTAATGACGTGCATGAAGTGGGACTTATTAAACAGCCTTTAAACCCCATTTAAACCCATTACGCACGCGCTGCTAAAATCAGATTGACACTTGACTAGGCATCAATTAAGCATGACAGCTCAATTAAGTAATACACAGCCATCTCGTGCAGGCTTTACAATGGGAGGGAAATGGAATTTCACGGACTGATGCCGATTTCATCTTTCTGCATCAGAAAGCACAGCACCATGGCTGAAAAGTGCCCATGGTCAGTACCAGGAATGCAGCCAGCCAAATGTTGGAGATATTAGAGGTCAGTAGGTCACTGATTGTTGACTGTTAGTATTGTGGACTGAGGTTCTGCCGTAAGTGATCACAGAAGAAGGAACCAGAGAGGTGAAGAGGAACTGCTGCCAGTCAGTCAAACTAGATGAGAGTTCGCTACTGTCCACATACAGTTCTTCTTTTTACATCTCTGATATAGTCTCACAATTACTTAATTAATCTGTTTATTTTTAAACAGTGAAAAGGTGCCTTCACAATGAACTGGTATTGATTAGCTGGCAATTAGCATGATGCCAATGCATATTTTAAATTTTCCTACCATTCTCTCTTACATTAAGCCTGATGGACCGGGGATCCTGCAGAGCTTACGTATAAGGTAGGGCGACTGTTTGGATATAGGATCTGACTAAAGTCTACAAAAGAGTAGATCTCCAGAAGGAGGGGTGGGGACCACCATATTAGACTCTTTCACTGCAATGTAAACAAGAGGCTTTAGGGTCTAGTGCAAATGTTAGCGAACTGACTAGTTAGGGTTTTTTTATACTTTTAAAATACAGTTTTCTTAAAAATCAGCATATATCGTCTTGCTTACAGCATCACAATGGCCGATACACTGAATCATAATCTCTGTTTCATGACACGTAGTGTAATACCAGGTTCTTGCCAAAACACAGCTCTAATCTTATTTGAAGCTCAAACCAAAATGACTAGAAAATAAACTCACACGAGGGAAGATTTGTCACCAGTGACTGAACCATACCTATGTAAAAGCTCCATAAGCATTAATGGATTTGGCATTGCTTAGAAGAAATGCGAGGTTAGTCTAGATTTGGTGGATGCCTTCCCTGGCAAAATTCAGAGGATCATTTCCTGTACACTGGGATTTTTGCCACTGCTGGTAGATCCTCAAACCATGGATCCCGTCACCCCGCAGGTATTTATAGGTTGACTGTCCTTGCACTTCATCTTCTGCAGGAGCCTAAAGTTAAAGTTAAACTACCTTAAACACACACAGTCTGGTAAGCTTATTTTACTTCATCTGACAACATTGGTCCCAGCCATTGGAAATGAGAGCTGACATGGTTTGCTTTCCTTCGTAGTTATGCCAGTGGATAATTTGACGTATTTGTGCTGCAGGTTCAGCTCCTGGAGGCTTAACCATTGCAGGTTAACCATAACCATTGCAGGAGCTAGTTTGGTTGCATGCACCTAGACTGACTGTTTTACAGACATCTCTTATTTCACAGACTTCATCGGGCCTTCTATAAGGGGTCACTCTCCACCATTCCTTTCTCTTTTTGTCCATTTCTATCTCTGGCTCTGTCCAGCTGGGTCTCTTCCCTACTCAATCAGTGTGTTGTTCTCTGAAGCTGTTTGCTTTTCTGCAGCCCGCTGTCGCACGAGTGAGAGCACCCTCAAGTAGAACAAAAGGTTACGAGAGGGCAACTGCCTCATGTGCAAGACAGAAGCTGCGGGAACAGCGGGCACTGTATATATATGTGTGTGTGTGTGTGTGTGTGTGTGAGACCAAAGGTGAGTGCATCTGTGACTTATGCTCCTCTATGTCTGGCTCTCTTCCAGTCATCGCTGAGTCACTGGAAGCAGTCTCGATGTGTGTGAGCCCATTACACTTCTAAACTTGACAGAACAGCCAAGACCAGCCCCACAGCTTTTACACAGTCTTAAGGTGGATCTGTGTTAAGCCTGGTCATGTTGAGACTAACAGGCGCCAGCGTCTGGCGCTCGCTTTCTTAAAAGATCTGCTTCCACAGCATTTTGCTGGCTGACCTACTGATGCTTCAGGACGAGTATAGTGATCCATCACATCTGAATGATCTCTCCTATGAATCAGTCAACCTCGTCTATTGCCCAGTGTTCTTGGTCACAGTATCTCACAATTTGGCCACTACAAATGCAGACATGCTGGCATCATTTACCTTTTAATAAACCACCAGACAAGATGAATTATCAGACCTTCCCTTATTTCAGAAACATCCAGCATTAAGAAAAAAGCCCTCCACGTTTCATCCTCCAATGTAAGATTCAGAGACTCTAACTAATACACATCAGAGGAATTCGGTAAGGTTTGAATAATAAAAATCTTCTGTCCCGTTAATGATATGCAGAAAGATTGGAGGCTTTGGTTCATATTATTTCTTAATTTCAAATAATACCAAAGAATTTTTGATAAAGAACCAATATTCTGATGTACACTTATCATCAAATGAACAATTGCACCCAGAAGGAAGTGTCAGATTGCACCAGGAACAATAAATGATGATATATTTAGACTGACATAGACAATATTTACAGATTCCTTTATTAGATTAATTAATTTGATGAATTTAGAAGACTATGAAGAATGCAAATACGAATACAAAGACGAAAAAGAAGGATACAAAGTAGAAGAATATGAAAAATGTAAAGAAGATTAAGATGAGGAATATGAAGAATACGAAGAAGAATACGATGAAGAAGAAGAAGATGAGGCAGAAGAAGATGATTATGATGATGACACAGTTGAATAACAACAGTGTTGCTCATTGCCCAATCACTAACTAATGTCTGAGAGAGCAAGTCAGTGTCAGGTGTTAGACAGCTTTGCCTCAGTGTTGTGTACAGCAGTGTTTAGTCAGCTAACTGATGCTAAAATTACACTCGTTTAGAGTAAATCCAAAAGCACAAAGTCGAGTGACTTGAAATGGAACACGCTCTGTGGTGTGTGTAGCTCATAGCCATCACTGCGCTACAATTGCGCTTTCCTGGCTCTGATTTTAATCAGTGAACCTGTTTAAAATACAAATGGGTGGGAAGTTGGAATTATTTAGGCAAAATATTTGATAAAACTATTTGAACAATCAAAACTTTTCTCACCACTTTTATGATGTTGTGCAAGTCTGAGCTACATGCTAGCTAATTATGAGTAGCACACAGCTCACAACCGTGAGTCTTTTAGAGCCAGTCAATCACTTTATTTCACAGCACCAGCTACAAAGCAGCTATACGTAAAAGTGTCCTGTCTTCTTTCGGGAAACCTGGACTGCACTAACAGGAAGAAATACTACAAGAGGAACAAACACTGAGAAGAACCAAGACTCAGGGGAACCATTCTCCTCTGCACTGAACGATACCAGCGAGCATCCCATTATGATACAAGCAGTATAAGTGTAAGTGGTTGGTACAGTCTATTGGGTAACATCTCGACCTCCCATGCTTCCTAGGCAAGCACCCTATACGATACCAAAATTGATCTTTGGGCTTGTGGGCAGCTGCTTCATGGAAACCCATTTGATAAAGCTCCCAATGTGCAGTCTTTGTGCTGATATTGCTTCTAGAGGCAGTTTGGAGCTCTGTAGAGAATGACAGAGCAGAGAATAAGCACTACACACTTCAGCACTGGGTGGCTCCAGTCAGTGTCTACTGTTACGAGATGTTTGAAATGCTGTTGCTGGTACATGCTTCCATTTATGCTTCAGTTGAGCCAGGAAGAAATTTCACAAACTGACTTGTAGCTAATTTGGCATCCTGTGACACTTTTAACAAACTCTTCATATATATATATAGCTTTAATTTCAGGTGGCTTCTGCAGAGACGACTTTTCCAGACTTTTTCTCTTAGCATTTTTAACATTTTCCACTTCTCATAAGGCTTCTTGAGTGCCAGCCCAAATCCAAATCTTAACATATGCAAATTACATCCAGATTGCTTTGTGATAGTCTGGACAGCAATCCACATTTGGAGGTGGTTTAAAAAGCATTTGCAGTCAGATTTTCAATCAGATCACAACACTCAAATCAGACTTCTAGAATCTTTCACATCACTTACTACACGGCACAAAGCATCAACGTCAAGAGTAGAGTTGTACTTGAACTTTGTCCATTGAATCAGATTTGGCTGTTCCATTCAAAGATTTAACTATTCATTTTTTATACATCACATACCAACCTGCAAAAAAAAATGTATTTTAGTGATTATTATTGACCATATTAACTCAAAAGCAGCAGTCATGGGAATATATTTTTGAGCTTTTATAAACTGAAAAAAGACACTAAAATCTAAATTGTGGTCATTCTAATTACAGACATATATACTTAGGCTATAATATGGATTTGTGTAATAATCAGACAGGCAGGACACATGTATTTCTATTTAAAGCAATTAATTAATTTATTAAATTAATATTTCACTTTAAGTATGAAAAACAATGTAAAAAAACAAACTGTTTATTCATGTTTATTCATGGTATTCATGGCAGTGTGCCGAATGAAATAACTAAAATCTTTTTAACTGGATCAGCCTGCTTCTAAATGAAAAAAAAAAAACTTAAATATTAAATCCTTTTTAAAATAACAACAATTGCTCGTCTGTGTTAGAATGGGCTCATTAGGCTTCTGTCTATTTACTGTCTTATGAAACATATAAAAAATGTTTTTAAAAATACTGTAATTTAAAATGGGTTGGATTTGCTGTCTTTTAGTCCTTCTCCTACTCAAGACAGCATTTATCGGCCTCTAAGGGGCAGCTAGGGTAGCACGTAGGTAGGGTGTTGCACGTGAGGCTTCCTGTCAATCTTGTAAATAGACTCACTGACTGCTTTATATGTAGGTGTTCTGTAGTTAATCAGGCCAGATATTACAGAAGTCTGTTGTGTTGTGAGGTCTTCAAAAGTTGAAATGCCACCTAAACTTCCCTTGAGACCTGGTTATAACAAGCCGAGCTTACCAACTACTCCAATTTAGATAAACCTGCTAGAAAATAAAATATATTCACAATTCCCCTAACCTAGAATTTCACTTTTCCCCTAAACTGGAATGTTACTCTTGTTCATGTTTGTAAGATTATGTCTGTTTTATTCTGTTATTATAATGCAGGCTTCTACATGTACGTACTATGGAGATGAAGCACCTCCTGCATTTGAAATCCACTTCAGCAGAGTAGCTACATAGTAACTGATACTACATTGTCACCACAATAACATGTTTAGATAGGTTGGTGACGTCTGGACACATATCTGATCTGATCACTTACAAATAACTGTGCACACAGTCGTCTCAGAAGACCTTAAACAAATACAACTTGCCCATAGTATGGACACATCCCAATATTAAAAAATCTCTAATGACGTCTGCACAGAACTGCAGAATTACAGACGCACATTCTGTAACAGATCAAAACTGATATACAATCAGTGAGTAAGCTTTATAAGCCAAAACGCTATGTCTGACTGTGTTGATTGCTATTCCACTTCTACATGCACTGCACAATATCAAGCACTGAGCATTTCTGATGCTACTTATCTAAAATTGCAGCTACACATCAACTGTGTGACTGTGTGAAGTGTGTGGAGTGTTTAGTGTTTGGATGTAGGACGGCTGGTGAGCATTAAGTTCCAGCATGGGCACTAAACAACGGCATCAACATCGAACCACAAATTATTACAATCACTCCAAGTCTCGCACGGGTGACTCGTTAAGCATCTGAAAACGTGCTTTTTGCAATTAAAAGTGATTGTGGCTTCTAGCCAAATCAGTATGACGAACAGGCCTTACACCACAACATCCTCACACTGATTCAAATCACAATCACCGTAGAACCACCACAAACCAGGAGGGGGAAAAACAGCATGCTTGTTTTTTGGAATGCTCTCTGTAGACCCACTCTGTGTATTTTCAAGCAGTTAAGGGGGGACAACTTTGCAAAGCATTGTGGGACTGAACGCAGGTGACGGCCAAGAAATCAGCCCATTGGGGGGTTGAGGCAGGTTGCTGTGGCAACAAAACATGACATGGGCACGAGCAAATCCAAACCGTGAGAGTGAGGATTCAAGTATGGAAGGCAGAAAGCAAGCCACCTGATAGCGAGTGAGCGAAAGAGAAAGAGACAGAGAGAGACAGAGACACATACAGAGAGAGAGAGAGAGAGAGAGAGAGAGAGAGAGAGAGAGAGAGAGAGACAGACAGACAGACAGACAGACAGACAGAGAGAAAGAGAGAGACAGAGAGAGATTGAGAAAAACAGAGACAGAGAGAGAGAGAAAAACAGAGAGAGATACAAAACAGACTACACAGCCACAGGGAAATGATTTCAAAGTCATGCAAGTTTAAAATCTGTGCCCTTCGAACCCAACTGTAATAATGGTTTGATAAAGTCAAAGACAGGGAAGAAGAAAATTCAGGTTATTTGAGAAAGACAGACAGAAAATGAGAATGAGAGAGGGAGAGCACAAAAAAAAATTAAGACACCAAAAGACAAAGGACTCAAGGCAAACAGTCTAACTGCGGTCACGTATTAAGAAAATGGAGAGTTGATGTGTGTGTGTGTGTACGTGTGTGTGGGAGAGAGAGACAGAAACAGAGACAGAGAGTAAGAGAGAGACAGAGAGAGAGAGAAAAAGAGAGGCGTGAGTCTGGTAGAGTCAGAGGAGTAGCGTGTGCACACTGTATATGTGAATATGGCAACATGTGCAGGATGTGAATGTGTCTGTGTGTGTGTGTGTGTGTGTGGGTGGGTGTGTGGGTGTGTAGAAGCGGCACGCTCACATCTTGGAATAAAATTTCTTGGAGCAGGCACCATGTGACCTCTATGAGCCATGAGAGACAGAGACAGAAAGAGAGACAGAGAAAGAGAGAGAACAAGCAAGGGAAAGACAGAGGGGTGGAGAAAAAGAAGAGAACAAGTGAGAGAAAACCAAAAGGAGCGAGACAGACAGAAAGAGTTACAGAGAGAAAAAAGATAAGAAAATTACAGAAAAAGAGAAAGAGACCAACAAAAAGCAATAGAAAAGAGAAAAAAAAGAAGTTGAGAGAGAAAGACAGATGAGAGAAGAGAAGAGAGAGACAAATGAGAGAAAGTAACAACAGCAAAGGAGTGAAATAGGAAAGAGTGAGAGAAAGAGGAATTAAAGAGAAAAATAAGATGCCAAAACAGTAAAAGCAACAAAACAAAAAATTCAAAACATAGTGATGAGTGAAAGAATAGGGGGCAAAGAAGACAAACTAGAGAGAAAAAAGGGTAAAGAGAGAGAGACAGAAAGAGAAAAAGGAATTTAAGAGTGAAAGAAAGAACAGAACAAAACAGAGAGAAACAGAATGAGACAGATAATCAGACTGCAAGAGAGAGAAAAGGGAGAAAGAGAACGACAGTGAGAGATGTAATTAGGGCGCAAGGGAGAGGGAGAAACAGAGACCAAGCAAGACAGAGATCTGTCTTCGTCCTGCTGAAAGAGCAAAAAAGAAAAATAAGAGAAAGAGAGAGAGTAAGAGAGAGAGAGACAAACAAAAACATGAAAGAGAGGGAGCAAAATAGAGAAAAAAAGAAAAGGACAGGGTTGAAAGAGGGGGAGAGTGTGTTAGGGAGTGGACTGTATTGCATAGAGAACACAAACAGATTGTCATGGCCACAGAGAAGTAGTCAGTGAGTGTGTGCACACGGTGTTAAGCTGCATCCTCCTCCCTCTTTTCTCTCTCTCTCTCTCTCTCTCCCCCTCCCTCTCTCTCTTTCTCTCTCTCTCTCTCTCTCCCTCCCTCTCTCTCTCTCTCTCTCTCTCTCTCTCTCTCTCTTTTCTCTCTCTCTCTCTCTCTCCCCCTCCCTCTCTCTCTTTCTCTCTCTCTCTCTCCCTCCCTCTCTCTCTCTCTCTCTCTGGGACAGGGAAGTACTGGGCTCACTTTGCGCTGGGGGGTCAAGGGTTGTATCTCTTCCAACACATTCTGGGCTGATGGCCAACTAGAGCAAGGAAAAAGAGCAAACTGCGGCCGAATCGCAGACAGGACGAGAGACAGGCATGCTGAGCCTGAAAGCTCAGAAACAAACTAACTCTAACTGCCCAAATCAAATATTCACTGTGCTCAAACGCTAACTTAAAACTGAATAGTTCCAGATCTAAAACCTGATCTGCTGAAACTGTCATCAAATACTCCACAGATATACATCAGTTGTGCTGAGAATGAATGTGCTGAGCTACTGAAGAATCAGGGGATGTTTGTTTAGACACGTAGGGACTATACTAACTGTATACTGTTCAGAACTACACTGCTTGGCACGCGTATTCAGACTCCTATTAATAATACATTTGATTATTAATGACTGATGTATTGCATTATTACTTCATGGCATTCTATTGAAGCAATAAGCCACACTTCACAATGTACCTGAGAACACCATTTACCCCTCACAGTAAAGCCCAGCCTCAAGTGACTGTTATAAAACAGTGACTACATAACATGATAAAATTTCACAGATTTCAATGTATAACTTATTATTAATTACTACAAGCAGTTATTCTGTTCTGCAAAAGAAAGACGGACAACCACAGACAGCTGAAGGAGGAGGAAAACCTCCTGTCTGCAGTCTGGAGGTCCAAACCGAGGTTCATGTTTTTGTTATTGTACACATTCGATCTGATTAGTTTGGGTTTAAAATGGCAATGTAGTGAGCGTAATTAAGAACTTTGCAACATACCAATGTCCTGTCATCAACACCTACGTAGGCCGCGTCTCCCTATCCTTGACATTGTTTGATTTACATCCTAGGCTGATGTATAGTCAACTTCGCAGTGCACTGCTTTTTCTGACTGTAGAGGTTCCTAATGGTGTCCTGCAATTATCCATCCCATGCAGTTTGATTATTCTCACTGCAGATTTTGTGGTGGGATGAGGGTGGAGCCATGCCTTCTGGACATGTGACGTGTGACAACAAAACATTTATCTTTTATTTATCTAATTATCTGGTGCCTCCGCGCCTCTAGTCCTGTGTCATTCAGCCATATGCCAATGGCATCAACAGAATGACTCATGGAGGGCATCACTGCTCGCTAAATGTCCACAATCGTCGCTGTTGGGTCAGTCAGGTACGGTGATACTGGCCCGCCTTGCTTACATCACATGAATGGCCGAGCATGAATCATTCATATGTCGCACAATGTCTAACCTACCAACCATTCCTTCTGGGTGCAACTGTTTGTTAAAGTACGTTTTGACGATGAGTGTATGTGCCTGCGGAGGCCAACCTGCAAATCTGCCTTTATATGTGTTCATTTTGAATGAAGTGGCCCGTGTGCAGTGAAATTGTGCAGCAAAAATTCAGTCCACAGCCATATGTCATGTCAAGCACAAACTGCACTGCAGTAAGAAACTCTCAACTCTCTCTCTTTCTTATTCTCTCCAAACAGCAATTAAATAGGTAATGTATGCTTCTCTACCAGTTTTTTTTTTTTCTATTGTGCAGTGGGTGGTGATAGCCTGCCTTTAAAACCTCTTGTAATTCACTCGAAAGTTCGAACCTTCCAAAAAAACAAAACAAAAAAAAGTACCACGAACCCCAAGGCAATTCACACCTGCTATTTCGGTTCAAACCAAACAGAAAAGTCATAAGGTCCGGACCAAACAAGACACATTTAATGTGCAGAAACTTTCACCTTATTTGTTCCTGCTTATCGAGTTACAGTTACCGCCACAGTGATGTGTGACTGCTAATTTCCACTATGCTAGTTAGCGTTTGCACGTCTTTCCCGCACTGAATCTCAAGTGGCTCCTTACTGCCTACAGAGTGCACGTATAGACTTACAATAATGACTCTTGCATGCAGACACTGCATAACATATCTAACAAAGACTCCTCTGGGCTTCAGCGAAATGAATCCACAATTGAAGAAACCAAACATTCATAACCCATTAGTGCATTATACAGGGAGTAGGGAGCCATTGCCAATTCAGCCTCAATTCAATACTACTTTACCAAAAAACTGTGTAAATTTGAAGCTTGTAAAGCATTAAAGTAAACTTCTTAATATTTGCATATTCAGTACCTATCGCTGAATTCAATTCCAATTCCATTTAAAGCCTGACACTGAATTTTTGAAAGTTTTGACTCTTAATCTGCTAGCTACCTTTTACCTGTCTGCCAAGTTAGAAAAACATTTAAACAACATTTAGACATTAGAAAAACAATGATTTTTTTTTTAACGTGGCACATTATAATAAAATTTAAGAGGACACATTTAGGACAATTAAGCATGTTCTCTGATGTCCATGTATAAAGTACATGACTATAATCAGGGTGAAAAATTCCCAAATACAGTTTTACTTCCATTTACACTTCATTTGATTCGCCCCTAAAATTAAACAAGTCTATTTTCATTCTTTGATAAGCTCTACTCTAATTTGATGGCTTACCTAGAAGCAACATGCTGAAATAGACGCCTGGCAGGAAAATAAAATGAACCATACCTAGTAGCTAATATTACCTAGTAAGAAAGTAGCTAGTGCATCTCGACACCAACACAAAGTCATTTAAAGTTGTTACTCACTATAACCCTTTCAGTTAACGATGATCTTCAATCTTAAAAAGTGGATGCAATCACACAGCACAGCTGCTACTGACAGGTTTCTGTTGGTGTTGAGATTCCCCTCTCTTGCCCTTTTAGTGTCAAACGCTGAATGAAGCTGTCCAATACTGTTCAAGGTTTGAGAAATTTGAGCAAACCAACAACTTAGTTTTCAGGATCTTGTAAATGTGAAAATTTGGGGGCTAAAGGCTTGCTATTCGTAGGTTGTTCTGGAAAGGTTTCATTCCATAAATGGCACTGCATTTATATTAGTGCACGAAAACAACATTCAACTAAAAAAACTGGGGAATGAGTAGGCACCTTTAGCTTTATTTAAGGATCACCTAAAGCCACTGACAGTTCGGTTTTTTAAAAAGGATATGCCTCTGTGAGTTTTTGTTTCTTAGAGTTTAAGAAAATAGAGGTCTGGATTACATTTTACCATTCACTATTTAACTGACACCTGCATCACTCAGTTAAAGCACTGTTAAACTACCACTGCTGAAGTCTGCTTGAAGCTGCCATAGATTAGATAACTGTATTTACACTGGCATAGTTAAATAAGATGAGCTCTGCACGTAGAACAGGCATACCATGATCCTCAAACACTGTTGTCTTCTTCCTTCTAATACAAACCCTGCATTTCTATTTGAAGGATTCTAAACTGTTATGTAACAGTCTTGACTCCCCCAAAATGCGCATACAACAACAACAACAGAGCAACGGCAACGAAAATGGTGGAAAACCATACCAGGCTAAGATGCCAGCACTAATGATACCCTCTCCAATGAACCAGTCAATGGGCATAATTGATGTTCTTCTTTAAACGCAGATGGAGCTGGCTTCATATCCGCCTGTTTCTCAAACACATGTTCCATCCCACCTTAAAAGCTGCAGCTTGCACAGGCCCCATAATGTAATTGCAGCTGCATTTAAGGTGGAACGGAAAACCTGCAAAACAAACTGCTGAACAGGAGGCCAACTTCAGCTCACATACCTTTAACAAGACCCTGTACAACTTTAATTCAAAGTTGTTAGTTTGCTCTGCACATTACACTTCAGACAGCTTCTCAAACCTTGGATGATACTGAGAGGGGATTTGTGTTTGACATAAAAGAGACTGAAGAGAGGGACAGTTCCACCTTTATTAGCATCACAACCTCCACAGAAAATTGTAGGTAGTTCCCGTTCTGTGTAATTTTTCCACCTTGTGACGATTAAAGATGATCATCTTATATAGGAAGATTTAACAGTGAGATTAAAACTTTAATGTGCTTTGTATTGTTGCTGAGATCGAAGCAAAGCAGTATATGTAACGTTAGCTACTAGCAATGCTTAATTAACTAACTTTGCTGTAGTTTAGGAATGGGCATTAAATCAGTAATAGTAAATACTGCCATATATCTATACAGATGGACGATAAATGTTGGACCACTGCAACAAATGTAACACTGCTAAGTTGCTGCTTTGACAGGGCGCACTTCCATCATGTTTCGAAAAGAGAGAATGAGGGAGTGAGCGAGAACTAAATTGCCCAATATCCTTTGTTGGGTTTGAGTGGAGTGATCCCTGTTTGAGTGGAGGGATCGCCAATTTGTTCTCCTGCAATCAAATGTGAGTGACAAGATAACTGACATATAACTGTACTGGCCTACAGCGAAGTCACTCTTAACCCAACAAGCTTTTGTAGTGTTAAATCACTTCTGCCCCACACAGTTACAGCCGAAGTGCTACAGCACTCAAACAGTCTTTAGTGCAATCCCAAGCAACCAAAGTGAAAGGAACAGGTGGGTTCCTGCTAGTTACAACACTGATTTAAATGCTCTATGTGTAGCATGGGAGTCAGAAAGCTAGCTTCCCAGGCATGTTTTTAGCAGCTGGCTAACATGAAGCAGCACTGGTGCATGCACCGCACGACTAAACTGATGTTGTTGTATTGAACATACATACATATGTATCTTCTCTCTCATCTGGGAACTGCTTGTTTCTCTGTGCATATGACTATAAGTGCTTAAATCTTGAATTTATATAATTCTAAAATTGTATATATTATTCTACTTGAATATTTTACTTAATTTCGTGTTCACTGTGCCCCTTGTAAAGTTCTCTGCACATATCTCTTAAGAATTGCACAACAGCTCATATGCACTTACGAAGGTACATATTACAAGACTTTAATTAAGACTAAAGATTTTATCTGAAACCAGAGTTCAGTGAATTGTTCATTCGCGCTTACTGTTTCAATTGTTGAGTCAATGATAGTTATCATTACTACCATTATTAAGATCATCATTGATTAACTGAGACATATAAATTCCAAAATAATGTTAGTCCTTATTTCTTTAATTCTATCATTAGTAATTTATTAGTGTTAATAGGTGTACCCTTGTTGTAACATGTTATCTAACCTGTTTTATTTTTAAATTATAAATATTCTAAAAATCGTGGCACCACTCTGAGTACTGCCTCATGTTGGCTAGCTGGTAAAAACAGCTAACCTGGGCAACAACTCTTCTTTTGTTTGTCATGTTCTGGCCATAAATAATACCTGTAGTTTATAACCACAATTTTAAAAAATCCCAGTTGCATTCAGAAACAAAAATCAGCATTTAAACTAAAAAGAAGTAATGGCATGACAATTATTGTGAAATTAAACTGGCATATCATAGCAGAGACTACAAACTCTCAGTGAGCTTACCAAAAAAGCAAACCAAAAACAGCTTGTTTCACTTTATAGCTAAATCATAGCATCTAAATCAATTTAGAATGCTGAATAAATGCATTCTATGGCACTTTTAAAAAATGAATAAATATTTTAAAGGTGAATTATTATGTTTATGAATTATTGTACATTTTAACAGCAGGCACTGGGGAAATTGCCACATTCAAGTTCACCATGGAACCAGAAATGGAAAAATACACTCTGAGCACAATACTTATGCTTTAAAAGGCCTCCAATAAACAATGCATGTCTCAAAGACATGAGGCCTGTGCAAGCTGCTCGATATTCAGAAACGTAGAACAAATAGTCAGAACAAATGTAAATATTTAAGCATTAAATTAAGACTATGTATACATGGACTGCAATATCGCTCGCTCAGCCGGATTGAGACCCCCTAAAAAGAACTTTGACTCTGAGAGAATCTCATGCTCTCTTTAATATCCGTTCAAAACGTACACAAAATAAGCTGGCCACTCTCAGTTCTCAGCTCAATGCCTGTAGAATATTTCTTTACCACTTTCTTTTTTCCATTAAATTATCCTTTTATTAATAAAAGAACACATTTAAAGTTAACTGTTTAAACAAACACAAACTATGCATAACTCAAAGTAACACCCAATGCTAAAGCTTCGGTCTCAAGGCTCTTGAGGATGCATTATAATAAAGTATAGTGTCTACAAGAGGCTTGTCACAGAAGCATTAGGTCTATAATAATTTCCAGCAATGTTTTTTTCATGTCAAAAAGACCAGAATATCCACTATTTCGGCATGAAGCTTAAATGCTTAGTGCATCAGCCCACCAGTTAGTTGTGGTAATTGTGATCTCATCTAAACTCATCTAAAGGTAGCTCAAGTTAAATTAAGCCCACTTAAAAGTTGTTAAGACAATACTGCTGATAATGTGCTCTACAGTACATACGGCAGCCCTTCTGATCTGAAACCTTTTCAAATTACAATTTCAATATAAGAACAATGATTTTCTCACAATTTAGCCAGTTTAATTGTGTTAATTGGGAATGACCAAGGCTGGACCAGAAGTTCTGCCTAAACGAAATCCTCCTCTAAGCTACAACACCAAAGTAAATAAAATATATTCATGAAAGTATAACACTGCACACAGATAACTGTCACGGTTGGCAACTGTGGAGTGACTTTGGTCCACCTTTGGTTAGCTAGGGAGCTAAGCCAGCTACAGAGTAAACACAGGGCCAGGGAGCTACCAAGAAAAGTAAATACAGATGTAGACATAATTATATCATATAATTGCATACCTCCCCCAAAGAGTTCTGCACATTGATCTCCAGCAAAACAATGTAGATAACTGGCATGACTGACGACAGTGGGACGACTTGTGTGCACCTGCGGTTAGCCAACAAACTAATATAGCAGTTAGCTAGCTAATTAACTTGTCTACCATAAACAGTAAATCATACAGGTACGATCATTTGCATTCCAGGTGAGGAAGATTGGGTTGAAAAATATGTGCAGTCTAGATGCCTAGTCAGTGTATGGGGCAGTTACTTAAATAACAGCAATCTATTTCTAAATCGCTAATTACATCATTAAGAGTAGAGATATAGTTCCTTTACATTTACATAGAGAACCGGCTGCATCATGAACAAACCTTACACACACTTGCCACGTTACTGGAGGCTTCCTCTAGATGGCATGGCACTCTGTTTGGCCAGCATTTTCCACCGTGCATGGAGATTACGGCCTCTGAATTGTTTCCATATTGGTATTCAAAATAATACTAATCAATCGCCAGCTGTACACCTTGCTTACACATAGCGTTAATTTCTGAGGACATGCACAACTCCTATACCAAATAGACACAGGACAAGCAGGACAAGGGCCGTCATCTGGCATACTAAAAAACGTAGTTAACAGCATGTACGTCTCTATGTTGCTTATTACTCACTTGTAGCATCTGTTACTTCTATGTTAATGCCTTAAACTCTGTATCAGCTGATAAGTACAAGAAAAGACCCATTAGTACCTTCAATACGGACTTCACTTGTTTAGAAAGCAACAGCAAAGCACAGCAAAAAACATTTAAAGGCCTGTCGATATGACTGCCTTTGAACAAGACACAAGCAGTTATGCCTGGTTTATATGATAAAGAGCTCAGGCTGATGGAAACATCTTGTCTATAACCAACACAAAATAAAACGTGAAGTTTACAGAGCTGTTTCTGAATGGAAGTGGAGTCTGGATTGTTTAGGTGAGGCTGTGATACTCTCTTTGATCTTTATCAATCACTTTTATAGCACGTGATTAGATGCATTAACAGATTGCACAAGAACTTTACAGGACTTACCGCACACACGCTGCGTTTCTCACGTTCACAATCAGAGTCACAAAGTCTGCTGACAAAGGTTGAACATGCATTACGCCCCAGGACTGAATGATTTACATAGAGGATATTTGTGTTTACCAAGCATGGTAGGGTATGATATATCCTATGATCATAGGATCATCAATGCGTTCTGTGCAATACAGAACCATGTTAGACTATGTTAGAGATGTGATGTTTATCAGAGCATCGCCTCCTCAGTTTCAGTTTCATTTTTCCATTAGCTTCAGCTGATTCACACTTTACATTAAACTAAATAACACTGTAAGGCTTCAGCTTATGTTCTGGTGCTCACTGTGAAGGAAAATTAAAGATTATAATATTAACACCCAGAAATGACCGAAGTTGTGTGTGTAATCTGTAGCAGCCATGTGCGCTCACGAGGAGTTGGATTTTTTTGGACACCGGCTACGTTTTATGTCACTCCTCAGAGGTGAACAGTCACATGTTCAACTCTGTTTCCTTAGTGCTCACCACCATCAATGTAATATTTCATCTGATTAGCATTAACACACAAAGATGGTCTGGGAAGCTCAGTTTTACACTGCAGATAAAAAATATCATTATGCTAGATACAGTGAACTACTCTGCCTGATACTGCATAAAGCAATAGACGGTTAAAATGGTTAAAACGTTTAGAAGTTGACATTTTTAATACTGCCACATAGAAAATAATTTAGAACAAGAATTCAAAGTGTGACGTGTTATACTACGTATTACAGGAAATAACAATCAGATGGTGTTGCTCTTTGAACAGAGAGGAAAAACTCACACTGTTCATCAGTTGAATTAGCATAGTGTAAGATGTGTCATTACAACGTACTTCCGGCGCCGACGCGAGTGGCTGCCTGTTCCAGTAGCTCCGTCCGTATTGTGTGTTTTTCTATCTTGAATTTCCCTCTGGGATCAATAAAGTATCTATCTATCTATCTATTACTGAGCCAGGGTCAGTTGTATTGTGATGTACAGTGAGGGATGCATGGGGGTTCACAAGATCTACCTCCTCAAGAGATTTCTATCTTCTTGTAAATGTACAGAATTATATTTGTGTATTAGTACCATTTTATGGATGTTGAAATATTTTTTTTGGTTTTAGAAAATATTACAGATTAGAAAGACAGATTAGACATGGTCTTTGTGAACAAAGATACCCAAGTAATACCAAATAACATGTAATTTCGGGTTTCAATTGTGTGGATTTTCATCACATAATTTCATATGGACTACAGAAGCCAGAAGTGAATCAACATTAAATTAATTGAGCTTTGATGACAATAGTAAATTCATTTAAATCACCAAAAGACACAGTTTTTCACAGGAAATTCTCCTCAAAATTGTGCTAGGAAAGGCATCCACCAAATCTGGCCTACCTGCGCTATTCTTTAATGCAAGTGTGGTTGAACACTGATGTCGCCTACATCCAGACACTTGTCCAGTCCGTGCCAAATCAAATCGCAGCTGTTATTAGTGCTCCTGGAGGTTTTACATGCTATTGGGTGTATTTCTGTCACAGACAAATTTTTCAGTGAGTACATTTTTGTCCGGTCAGCTTATTTCAGCACAATAATCAGATTCATTCCTTGGGTAAGGACCTAAAACAGATCTGACGTTTAAAATATGTTACTGTGCATGTTGCATGTAATACAGTTTTCCACCAAAGAGGTCTCCAATACTTACATAGTGCAGCTACCACTAGTTTTACTTGAGGCAATTTTGATTAAGTGGTCACAAAACCAAAAGCTAATAATTATCTACTGTAAACATGCAAACGACATCACTTAAAATACCAATAATTGTGCAATAAATTCAAAATAAATGTTTTTCAAAATTGCTTAAAAGCAACTGCTATATAATATCACAACATTCTAAAAACAAAAGGCTCTCAACAACCCTTAAATGGAAAACGGCTTCTTTTGGTGGTGGGGGCAAATATTGAGGTTACCCATTTCCTACCTGACAAACCATGTGGCTTGCCATATGACAGCCAACAGCCAACGACATGTTAACATATCAGAAAAAAAACTGTTAGTGAATCTCTGAACTGGGGATACAGTTCACTGAGTTTATCTAGAGTGCTTCTCTAAAAAGACTGCTTTTCTGTTAGAAATCTGCAGGAGGTGCACTGGTATCTCAGTAAGGTCTCTCAGTTAAGCTTTGTTGTTTTCACCGTGTAATAAGCTGTCCCTGGTCTTCTGCACCCCGGTGGAAAGCTTCTCTATATCACATTATTCTTTCATAGCTCACCTTCACGCCACTGCTTGTAACTCATCTCCGAGCTCTCAGATCACCTAACCCGATAAGAAGCACTTTGTCAGCAGTGCAGAATCCAGTTGTCCCAGCACCGCACAACATGAGGCCATTAATGGAGTCACATGAAATATGGATCAATTAAGTTACATATATTTCACCTTCCTCATTTTCCCCACTGCAGCCCTTTGATGCGCTGCCTTGCATTGCGGCAAAGATAATTAAGAAACTTTAGGCTACCTGCAAAGCAGGGCCACACAAAATGCAGTTCGCAGTAGGTGAATTCCATCAGTCGCTGCATAATTAAATAGTTCAGATGCAAAAAAAGTAGTCATTCAGAGTGCTGCGATGTGAAATGCTTCATTCTAGAACAACTTTGACCTTATCTGTTCAAACAGTGGTGACAGGAACCAAACATGAAAAGCATTTAAAAGAACACAAGGTTAATACATGGAAATCTAGCTAATATGACTGAGACATCATTATAATAGTTCAGAGAAAAAACAACATATTTCTTATATTTACCTCTACTACCACGATACATTCCATAATCAGCGTTACATATAACAACTCAGAAAACACAAGTAGGTTGTCTGGCCATTTTGGGAGCATCCCACTGGCGTATGTAATACTGTCACTAAATAGTCTTTGAACATGTAGTGTATAGTCCAATTACAAATGGCGATGCGACTGTGGCGGTTGTGGGACCAGAAATAGTGTATATATAAGTACAAATCTATTACAACAGCCTCCAGCTCCAGTGTAGGTCACTTCAGTCTTTGTTATTATCACTCAAGGAGAAATTACATTGGCAAGCATTTACCATCATACATCACAACCACTAACAATAAAACAACACACTGAAACACCAGGACAGATTCTACAACAAAAAACAAGACAAAAATAAATATTCCACAGGACAAACAGAGCGTATGGATGAGCAAACAGTAAATCTAACATTCATTCATCCTTCTTGTTTAACAACATGCCTAATAAACATGTTTTTATTTCTATTGCACTGAATCTTGAGAAGTCTATAACTAGTTTTAACATTGCTACTTAAAAGATTCTTTTCTTAACGGTCAAATTTTCAAACCACCTAATAAATGCACATTTCAAAACTGTGTCAATAAAAGACTTGTAAAGACTTGAGTCATAAGATTTGAGCACATCAGAAAGTTGCCAAGTTTCCTCAATAAACATTTCTTGAAGATCTTGTTTGTATTCTGATCAAAACACAAGTTATCGCTACACACAACTTATTGTCAATTACTTATCGTCAACTGACAACTTTTTACTATAGCTGTTAACTCAGACTGGTATAACCAAAGCTTCCTGTAAATGACAATCAATGCAGTATGCTGATATTCTGTATACTAGCCTGCCAAGCTCATACTCATTTATACTGTGTAGTACTAGTGTGCAGTACTCAGTCGAGACAGTCACTTTGAGGAAGTGTCGTTTTCATGGCATTCTCTAGGTCCACTCATCCATGTGGAAGGTTCTGAACTGGTTTGGGTATGAATCCCTCCTTGCAGATCACATACAGGTATGCATGTTGATTGTCCTCCCTGGATCAGATGAGATCTTCCAGGAAGACAATGTGACATAGCTAGAAATGTCCGTCGTTGGTGGGAAGAGAATGACCAAGACTTCCAAGTACTGCTCTTGCTGTCTAATTCCCCAGACTGCAACCCAACTGAGCATCTATGAGACCACCTCGGTCATGGTGTTTACTCTATGGAATTTACCCTGCACTTTCCAGCAGCTGTGGGATGCACTGCAGTCAGCATGCCTCCAGATACCTGTGACAACCTACCAGGACCTTACTAAGACTCCTAGTCCGTCTAGCTGCTGTCCATGCTGCACACGGTGGTTACTCTGGATATTATCATCATAATAATGTGACTTGACTGTGCATTCGTAGCAGAAACTCTGCAATTCCTCAGTCTCTAGTAGAAACAAACAAGACCAAAAAAGGGCACACTGTTTCAATGTGGCAGTTATAAAGTATGTACCACCCATCTCAGTTTCCATGGGTATTTGCTTCATCACTAATTTGCATAAAGTTATATTTTTTGCACTGGCTTCTGTTGTCGGAAAATACCAGCTCTATGAAAAGGACAGAATTCCGGCCACTTTGTAGTGCTGCATCACTTCTCATGGGAATGCTGACCAAAAATGAAATTACTTGCTGCCGTCGGATGGTACGCTGTACGATGATGCATAGTTACCACTTTATTGCCACTGCACTGCCTGACTGACTAGAAAGCAGAGCGCATGTTGTTGACCAAAGTTTTGTCAAATGTGGTCACGGGAGAACCACACAATAGGAAACATGGAACAACTAGGTGTTAAACGATCATATAAAAGTCTCTGCTGCAGCCACTCCGGAATACCACAAGACAGAACCGTACACCATGCACAGAATTCCATGCCCTGAAGTTTCTTAGGCAGGGGTGACCAGATAAAGCAGCAGGAAAGGCAGCTGCCAGACTTAAACAGATGTGAAGTATTCAGCACAGTTATTTTCAATATCCCCTGGCCTCCTGAGCAAAAGCATTCCCCTGACACCAAAGTCTTCTCCTAAACCCATATAAAAGTGCCTGGTGGTTTCAAGGGAAGGAAGAAAAAACCCTCTTTCTCCCGCAGCTGAAGAATCTGAGGCAAGTCAGAGAATTGTCATAACCCACAACACGGTTGATTCCTCACTGAAAGGGTCTGCAGGAGCTGACTCAAAGCTGATATCAACTTACAGGGAAGGGACGAACACAGTCCGATTCAGATTCATCTTTCACGGAGGCCGAAGGTCACAACACATTCAGAGGGCAAAATGAAATGCGGCTGGATAATTGAAGTACAGCCGCTGCCATACATGCATGGCTTCCCTGAGGCATAAAGCAAGGTTCCACTGCCCATTTCCTTAAAGCAGCTATTCCGACTGACTGTAAATGATAAGGTAATCCTACTTATGAACACTGAGTCAACTCAGGTCATGCAAACATTAGAGTACAATTCAGTTCTGTGAAACAGCCTTCCAGGAACAGAGAAGTTCATTTGTACCTGACCCTGGGCCAGATTTATCAAGGCCTTTAAGCACATGGCAAAATGGTTTGCGAAAATGCAATTTTGTGACATGACCAGTGACTAGAACACATTTAGTGCCTCGACCAGCTGCATGCCCTTTTTGAATGTTTTGCTCCAGCATGGTAGTTCGGCATAAAGCAAGTAGCCTAAATCAGTCCCTGCTGAGTATGGCAGCCTCTTACCTTGTTAGAAAAAACAGGTGATCAAGTTTTTCATTAACCAAACTGTCACCATCATATCAAAACTCCTACGATTGTTTTTTTTTTAAAGCTTGTGGGCACTGCATAGGCATTTCATGATGAATAGCCCAACATGAGTGTAAGTCCAGTTATACTAATGTGCATTCTTAAAGAGACACTCCAGCCCATATGGAATATACTAGGCACCTCAAGCCGTGCCGCAACCTTCTACAGACTAGTTTAAAGACCCCCGTCTGCTGATGTACACTATATGGCCAAAAATAGGTGACCCCTCCTAAACAGTGTGTTCAAATGTTCAGATACACATTCTTAACAGGGGCGTAGCATTTACATAGTTGTTAGATCTGCAGTGGTAAAGTTTATTCCCTGCAAAATATATATTTCAGTATAAAAATATTCAGGAATTCTCACTTCTTTTACAGTATTATTTAGTAGGTGGTGAAAATAAAAAGAATAAATAAAAAAGCTGAGTAACAACTTTTGTGGGTGTGAAATATGTTTTCTTGAACTTTAATGCTCTATAATTGGTTCCAGTGCACAAATAAGTGAGCACTGTTACTACTCTTCTATGTTTATCCTAAAAGCCTTAAATCAGAGTTCAGGAACCATGCAGGATTTACTTCTGCATCGAGCAAAAAAAGGTTGTAGTTTGGCCTGGTTCGTTTCATTTGTCTTACTTAATATTGAATGTCCTACGATGTGAGCATTATGCATGCGTACATTGCGTTGACGATGCTGAACCTATACACTGGGCAACCCTAACAGTCATACAATCTCCACAAACAAACACTGCCGGTAGAATACAATAGATTGTAATGAATGGGTTGTCCTGAATTTAAATATGGTCCATTCAGTTAGTGAAATTTTTGCCCCAGTCAACTGTAAATGCTGGTAACTGTGTAACTGAAGCATCCAGTAGCAAAAACTGCCCAGTCAAGAAGCATGCAAATTCATATAACGTTAGTTTCAGTGAAAGCTAATGTGAATGCTGCAGCATACCAAAACATGTTAGACCCCATGTTTACAACTCTGTGGCAACAGGAAAAGGCCCTTTCTCGTCATCATTGTGCACAAAGTAAAGGCCATAAAGAGATAGTTTGATAAGGTGTGCTCAAACTCCACTGGCCTAAAAGAGCCCTGACCTCAACCCCTTTTGGGATGAACTGGACTGGGAAATGAAACCTAGGCCTTCTCTTCCACCACCAGTGCCTGAAATAAATGTTCTTTTGACTAAATGGCCACAAATTCTGCAGGTATAGCCCAATAGAGAGGGTATCTCCCCATTAATGCCCATGGCTTTGGATTGGGAAGTCCAACATGCTAATACAGGTGTGATGGTCAGATGTTGGTCATACACTAAGGTGTATTGCTGGGTACTGGAGTAAGAGAATAATGATAGGCTACAATACAAATAATGTCAAATGAAAAAGCATAATCGTGTCAAACTGATGGGGCTGGGATAAGCAATGCACCTCAGAATACTATATATACACATATTAATTGCCAGTAACGCAGCTTTTAATGTCCATTAATATCAATTAAATAATAGCTTCTTCTACAGAGACACCAACTTTAGAGATTAGTTTTCACTGCAATACTGACAAAAATCAGCTTGCAACATCTTTAATGCATGCAGGAAGGCCTTTGCTTTCATGCAGTGAGCACCTGAAACATACTCCGCTGTGGTAAAGACAAAACCTCAATGTACACTATTTAGAGCATTGCAGCGTGAAGTGCTGCAAAGCAACATTTCAGTTTAGGCACGGTGCGTCACATTTCCTCCAATCTCCTGTGATGCAACACATCTCAAGCTTAAACATATTATGGATCAGTTTGGCAAACTTTAAAGAACAGATACTGAACACGGTCAGACCTAGGGCGGTCAACGATGGCTAAGAGGTGTTGAGCTTGTGTGCTGGAAAGGCATACTGGGGCTCTCTGGCCTCCAGATCAAGTTGCAAACTCTGTGTGCCGCTATAAATAGCGCAGTAGGATATCACACTTACAAAGCAGGCTAATGGGGAGACTAGCAGGCCAAAGAGCAGCCACGCACAGTCAAGTTACACTTCACGCATTTTCCCCTCCATGACTCTCTTCTTCCCTCTCTCCCTCCCTCACTCCTACACTATTTGGATTTTGAATATCAAATTGCAGCAACATAGCCAGCCTATCTAGTCCACTCAGTTTTAAACAAATTGCATCTCCGCGCACAAATGACCACAGACATGGCCCAACTTTTGCGTGGGGGTGAACAAGAAAAGTGCCCTTCCTCTTGTATTCCTCTTGTGTTTCGTGAGCTTTAGAACAGCCACTGAGAGGAAATGCAACATTAAGAGCAGCTTTGACTGATCAGGAATCAACCCTTGCTACTGCTATCTCTCACTCACAACATTGAGTTAATCAACTTGCGTCATCATGGCCTTGGGGAGTTGACGGGAAACGGCAAATTAGGCAGGCTTTGGCAATGCAGCTGTGAGAAGACTTGGTTCTTGCTGGAACTTTGCAGCTACTGCCACAACTGTCCAAGTGACAATGAGCTGTCTTAGGGACACTCTTACATTGTTGATTATAGGTGTCACTGCAATACGATCTGACACCGCTGGAATGGAGAAGACTACAAACTACCGTGTCTTGGCTCTCGATATAGAATACCTGGGCTAACCTACCTGCGTCCTGCTCAAGCAAAGTAGAGCTATCAATGTCACTTAAATAAATTAATGACCATATTAAAATGAAGCACAATAACATTTACAGCTCTGGATGGAGGCCACCTAGATATTAAGGAAATATCACTCTTTTGCCCAAATGTTCTGCATAACTAAACTAAATAAAGACATTCAGAGTGGACTGATGCAAAATGTTACATGCCAGATAGAAAATATGGAGGTGCATCTTTTCACCCTGCAAACAATCACTCCATCTGGCATTATTTTTTGAGTTTGCCGCACTCCGATGATGCAAATTCTGATTTGAGTGCCCAGAGCATCCGGACTGGGTGGGTAAAGTGGGTAAAAATCCACTTAAAATCGCATTTCAGATCACCTCCAAATGTGGTTCATGGCTTCATGTCGTGTGTGTAAACTATCAAAAAGTCTGGGATACAACAAAAAGTCTGAACCTGGCCTAAAAAGCTGATCACAAATATGCCACATGATGCCTAAGACATTGTTTTATGATAGTTTTGCAGCAAAGTTTCGGCTTAAACCATATTTCGATCTATGCATGCATACATACAG
Organism: Prochilodus magdalenae; assembly: GCA_024036415.1. Classification (NCBI taxonomy): domain Eukaryota; kingdom Metazoa; phylum Chordata; class Actinopteri; order Characiformes; family Prochilodontidae; genus Prochilodus; species Prochilodus magdalenae. The sequence goes on along the minus strand of JAMWET010001680.1, from coordinate 34,344 downwards.
GGTACACTAGACACATTGGCACCAAAAGAAAACATACATTATTACATTATTACATACATTTTCCACTGTTTTATTATTTCTGCCATCCATGTGGTTGGTGTGGCTCAGCAGATAACACCACTACCTGCCATGGAGCTACTGCCCCATGTGGGAGACCGGGGTTCAATTCCTGCGTCTAGGTAACTATGCTTGGGAAAGATTTCTATTGGCCTACCTGCCATATGAATAATTTCAGACGTTGATCTGAATAAGAGCATCAGCTACATGTGTATTTTTGTTGATTTTTAGTTATCTCCATTTGTTTGAGTTCAGCAGATATTCAACATATTGTGTGAAAACCAACAAAAATGTTTCAAAACGGTTTGGAATAAAACCTCTTAATATAAGCTTACAGTACAGACGGTTATTGCCTTCTCCTGTAAGGTTGTCATTTGGGAGATAGGTAGGTTCACTGCTCATTTTAGATAGTAAATAAACTGGCAGTATTTACGGTATAGATATCACAACCCCAGTGATTAAGCTTCTCTACAACCCACTATTTTACATCAAACCACTCTTAAGGCTTTGTTTACCTATAATCAACTGAATCATTCAGAAATGTTGGGAGACAAAAAATGTTGGAAGTCCCCTAAGGACACCCAGGACAGTATCCTCTCCACCGCTGCTTAGGACTTCACCACCTTAAGGAACGGTAAACATACCGATTGCAGGTTACACTGCTAAGAACAGACAGGCTCTGGCTTCAGCAAGCTACCAAAACCTGGGCTGCAAGTTGCAGCAGCTCATGACTAGAGCTGTAACAGTAGAGCAGGAGAACACTTAGCTACAGTTCATACGACCTCTTCGTTTTCATCAACCATGTCCCTACGTTTCCATTTAACAGCTGCCTGTGTGAAAGACACTATGCATGTCTTTATTAACGTACCCATACAGGCCACGGCTCACAGAGGACACTGGAAACAAGTTCGCGAAAACCAAACTACTTCTTTTATTTATAATAGCGCGAAACAGCACTTCTAATATTGTAGCTTCTGATATTAGACGTAAATTCTACTGCTGGGCTGTAAAGGTGTCATCTTGTGGCACACACAGCCTCCGCTACTGATAGCATAGCTCCACACGGAATCCTTCAAGTGTCTGCCCGAATGTGTGCCAAGCTGGCTGCACATTTGAACAGGCTAATTTTACAACGAGCTAATATACCAATACCGAGCAAACCGAGCAAAACAACAACAACGCACCCGACATTACTGTAAACTGTAAACATCTTCTTCGGTTCAGACACACGCGGGCCTGATGTTTTCACTAGTCTGTCGTCAGCTCATTAGCTTCCATCGCATGGAGAGCTTAGCTAGCCAGTTAGCCGACGAGGCTAACTACAGTAAGCTAAATGACGTCGCCGCGCTCTCCTTCAGCTTTCTGCTCAGGCTACATCTGCAGGCGACACGTTTAGCAAGCCGAGGAGGCACTTCGCGCACGGCTTATATTTCCCCCCTCTTTACGGAATCGCTGCAAGTCAGTGTTGCATGTTGTGTTTATACCGCGGGGGGCATGAAACAAACGCCGAGGGTTTTATGTGTGAGCGCCGCTGAACGTTTCCTACCCCATTCCGCCGTGTCTGGGAGGGAGGGAGGCCGGTGTCAGAAGTGACGGCCAGCCGACATCAGCCGAAGCCACTGCCACTGCCGCCGCCGTCGCCGCTGCTTCGCCCTGGATCCCTCCGGTGCTCGCGAGATAGCACCGCCGCGCGACGCAGAGTCCCGAGCGCGCGGCCGCTGCTCAGAAGCGAGATGCTCGCGGATTTGTTCTCTCTCGGCTCGAGGCGGAAGACGAGTGCCCGGGAAGACAGCAGATCATGACTCCACAATTGGAGACGGGGAAGGGCAGGACGCTGTGTGCATGTTACACACCATAGCCTAGGTACCACAACACACACACACACACGCATATACACATAAACGCACGCACGCACGCACGCGCGCGCGCAGCTGATGAAACGACTCAGACACCCACTCTAGCGCTGTTTGCTCAAGTCACCGGTTCACTTGCACACTTGTCTAGCGGCACCAGCTGCCACGTTTCGCCGCCACACGCGCTCCAAATAGATGCCAGGCTTTACACAGACACAAGTACAAGCACCATATATATATATAATGTACACAAGCATACACTCATTGTGTTCTTTTGTTATTTATTCATATTAGACATTGGGAAAAAACAATAGTAATAAACAATAATATATGTATTATTATACCTTAATGATAAAGGTTAATACTACTACTATTGTTATTGGCAATAAGATATTTATTTTCATTGCTGGATTAATAAATAAAATCTAATAATGGTAAAAAATAATAAGAAAATATAGAAACATTATTTTAAATGTAAAAAATAATATACATTTTTAACGGTCTTTTTATAATTATAATAATAATAATAATAATAATAACAACAATAATAACAATGGTAAAAAATATATATTTTATTATTATTAGTAGTAGTAATAGTAGTTGTAGTAGTAGGTGTAGTTGTAGTAGTAGTAGTAGTAGTAGTAGTACGTTTGTATTATTATTGTTATGGGGGGGTGGTTCTCATAATTTGAGGAGATATTTTGATTCAGGTTACTCCATCTATTAACATTCCTCAATTAGCAATCAGAAAGCGTAGCTATAAACTGCTTGGCCTGTACTTGATCAGAATGACTTTCACACAGTCTGCTCCCAAATCAAATATAAGTCCGGATGCTGTCTGTCTGAAGCCTTCTTCCCAATAAAATAAAAGGCCCAATGCTTGATTTTTCTCTCTCTAAATGTCACACAGGAATGTGGTGGCAATAATGAGAATGAATCTGAGAGGGGCGGCCGTAGCCTTCTGAGCTGATCAGAGATCAGTGTTGAGGGGCGTTCAGTTCCCCCACTCATTTCACAGGTGAGCACTCCCTCTGGTGGTGCAGGGCTCTGTGAAATCTCCTAAAGTCCCTCATGAGGAACCCCACTGACCTGTATATCGCTGTCCTGAATCACTGGATGATGTGGCTGTGAAAATGTGCAAACCAGTTTACCCTTTGGCAAGTTAGTTTCAAACCTAATGAAAACCAGGTATTATGTGGATACCAGATATTATTAATGTAGATGTGCTGCAATGCTGATACATTTCTGAAATTTAAAAATGGGAACTGAATTAACCTTTTGGAGGAGTTATTTTTATTTTATTTTTTTTAGCATTTATTTTTATAAAATTACAGATCAGGTAAAACGAATAAAATACAGACTTTTTTGCACAGTAGCCCAACAATCTACCAGATGGTGATTATTTTTTAAGGATTTATCTGCTGATGCCTAAATTATTGTTATTTATTATTATTATTATTATTATTATTATTATTATTATTATTAGTAGTAGTAGTAGTAGTAGTAGTAGTAGTAGTAGAAGAAGAAGAAATAGTAGTACTGCTATTATCATTGTTATTATTTTTAGCAGTGTCAGAAGTAGTAGTGTTATTATAATTGTTATGGTTATTATTAGTATTATTATTAGTAGTAGTAGTAGTAATAGCAGCAGTTATATACATGGTAGCAGTAGTGTTCTTCTTCTTCTTCTTCTTCTTATTATTATTATTATTATTATTATTAGTAGTAGTAGTAGTAGCAGCAATAGTAGTACTAGTAGGGGTAGTAGTGGTGGGAATAGTAATGGGGTAGTAGTAGAAGTAGTAGTAGCAGTAGTAGTGGTAGTAGCAAAAGTAGGGGCAGTGGTAGTAGTAGTAGTAGCAGCAGCAGCAGTAGTAGTAGCAGTAGCAGTAGTAGGGCAGTGGTAGTAGTAAGAGTAGCAGCAACAGTAGTAGTAGCAGTAGTAGTAGTAGTAGTAGAAGAAGTAGCAATAGTAGTAGTGGGGTACCGGTAGCAGTAATGGTAGTAGCAGCAGCAGTAGTAGTAGCAGTAGTAGTAGTAGGGGCAGTGGCAGTAGTAGTAGTAGTAGTAGTAGAAGAAGAAGTAGCAATAGTAGTAGTGGGGTACCGGTAGCAGTAATAGTAGTAGCAGCAGCAGTAGTAGTAGTAGGGGCAGTGGCAGTAGTAGTAGTAGGAGGGGCAGTGGTAGTAGTAGTAGAAGAAGTAGCAATAGTAGTAGTGGTAGTAGTAGCAGTAGTAGCAGCAGTAGTAGTTGTAGTAGTAGCAGCAGTAGTAGGGGCAGTGGTAGTAGTAGTAGAAGCAGCAGTAGTAGCAGGAGTAGTAGTAGCAGCAGTAGTAGACGTTTCTGGATGGTGTTGACATATCTTCTTCTTTGCATGATACCACTTTAACTTGCATTTGTGGATTGCACAGCAAACAGTATTCACAGATAATGATTTCTTGAAGTTTTCCTGAGCCCATGCTTTGATTTTACAGAATTATGTCTGTTTTTAATGCAGTGCTGCCTGAGATCCCGAAGATCACGAGTATTCAATAATGACCTTGTGCCTTGTGCGCAGGAATTTCTCCAGATTCTCTGAATATTTGAGATTAAGTACTGCAGATGATGGGATATCCAAAGTCTTCACAATTTTATTTTGAGAAATATTTTGGTGAAATTGTTCTACAGTTTTTATACACAGTTTTGATTGCTGAACTTCTGCTCATCTTCGTTTCTTTTGTAAATTGCTCCTCCAGGTATTTTTTATAAGTACTGCTTACTTTTCCAGCCTTTTGTTTCTCTTGTCCCGACTTTTTAGATTTTTTAAATGTGTTGCTGCCATCAAGTTCTAAAGTAGTTTTACATGAAATGGTAAAATATCTAACTTTGACATGTGTTCTTTGTTCTGTTGTGAATAAAAATGCATCTGTAAGATTAGCAAAACATTGCGTTCTCTTTTTATTTACATTTATTTACATTTTGCACAACTATTTTTAAATTAAGGTTGTACTAGACATAGTGAGAAAAATTTCTATTATTAAAGTATTTATTTTTAGTATTAAATATCTCCCATTTAGAAATCATGGAGGGGTCTGAAATTTTCATCTTAGGTGCATGTCCACTGTGAGAAACATAATAAAAAAAAAAAACCTGGAAATCCCTATGTATGATTTTTTAATAATGTATTTGTGTGTTACTGCTGCAAATAAGTATTTGAACACCTGCCAATCAGCAAAAATTCTGGACCTCAAAGACCTGTTAGTCCGCCTCTAAAAACTCCACCTCCACTCCACTTATTATTCTAAATTAGAAGCACCTGTTCGAGGTTGTGAGCTGCATGAAGACACCTGTCCACCCCACACAATCAGTAAGACTCCAACTACTAAATTGGCTAAGACCAAAGAGCTGTCCAAACCACCAGAGACAAAATTGTTGACCCCCACGAGGCTGGAAAGGGCTACGGGGCAATTGGTGAAAAAAGATCAACCTTTGGAGCAATTATTAGAAAATGGAAGAAGCAAACATGACTGTCAATCTCCCTCGGACTGGGGCTCCACGCAAAATCTCACCTCGTGGCATATCAATGATCCTAAGAAAGGTGAGGAATCAGCCCAGAACTACACGGGAGGAGCTGGTCAATGACCTGAAGAGAGCTGGCACCACTGTTTCCAAGGTTACTGTGGGTAATACACTGAGACATCATAGTTTAAAGTCACGCATGGCACGGAAGGTTCCCCTGCTTAAATCAGCACACGTCCAGGCTCGTCTTAAGTTTGCCCATGACCATTTGGATGATCCATATGAGTCATGGGAGAAAGTTCTGTGGTCAGATGAGACCAAAATAAAACTTTTTGGTCTTAATTCCCCTCGCCGTGTTTGGAGGACGAAGAATGATGAGTACCATCCCAAAAACACCATCCCTACTGTGAAGCATGGGGGTGGAAGCATCATGCTTTGGTGGTGTTTTTCTGCACATGGGACAGGACGACTGCACTGTATTAAGGAGAGGATGACCGGGACCATGTATTGCAAGATTTTGGGGAACAACCTCCTTCCCTCAGTTAGAGCATTGAAGAGGGGTCGTGGCTTCCAACATGACAATGGCCCAAAGCACACAGCCAGGATAACCAAGGAGTGGCTCCGTAAGAAGCATATCAACGTTCTGGAGTGGCCTAGCCAGTCTCCAGACCTAAACCCTATAGAAAATCTTTGGAGGGAGCTCAAACTCTGTGTTTCTCAGCGACAGCCCAGAAACCTGGCTGATCTGGAGAAGATCTGTGTGGAGGAATGGGCCAAAATCCCTGCTGCAGTGTGTGCACACCTGGTGAAAAACTACGGGAAACGTTTGACCTCTGTAATTGCATACAAAGGCTACTGTATCAAATACTAACATTGATTTTCACAGGTGTCCAAATACTTATTTTCAGCAGTAACACACAAATAAATTATTAAAAAATCATACATAGTGATTTCCGGATTTTTCTTTTAGATTATACACCTAAGATGAAAATTTCAGAACCCTCCATGATTTCTAAGTGGGAGAACTTGCAAAGTCGCAGGGTGTTCAAATACTTATTTTCCTCACTGTATTGTTTTGATTCAGATTAAGTTCTCAAGAAGAACTACAGTAATACGGCATGTTGTGGTATTTAAGAATTATGATTATTCCACATATTACAGGCCAAATAACTTTTGACACATTTATACTGATGTGTGGTGTCGAAGCTCACTGATAGAAACTACACAGCTAAAATCTGTTTAGTTTGAGCTGCTTTTGGAGATGCTAATCCACAAAGACGATATACAAAACAAACAGGAGGAAATGTCTTAAAAGATATCCTTTGCAGGAGAAGTATAAGCAATCCTCACGTAACAAGCAAGCGGCAACACTGGGCACGCTCCTTTTCCTTTACTGACCTGAGCTGGCAGCTTTTATACAAACAGGCACCGGTTATTACATGTTAGACAAGTTTAAGTTACTGGGAAACAGCTAATCCGCCAACCATGTTAACCAACAACGGTTGCTTTGAATTTTGCCTTTGACGACACACTGCCCCAACTGCTGGTGTAATGATCAGGGGAGCCATCACATATGAAAGTCAGTTACCCCTAGTAGTGCTATGAGGGACACTAACTGCTTAGTGAGTGCAGATCATAAGTGCAGATCTTTCTCCAGCCACATGTGTCGTCTCTCATGGCTGGGCTTCTAACCGGCATTTTTCAGCAAAGTATTGCTCGCCCTCACACTGCAAGGCTTTCCCAGGAATGCCTCTGTCAGATTACAACACTTTCTTGGCCTGCCCAGTCACCAGATTTATCACCAACCGAGCATTTATGGGACCAGCTGGCATTTCAGCTTCAGCAACCCACGAGTGTGCAGGATCTACATGGATGTCGCAATATCCATATTTCAACCACCTTTTAATTTAGAGGACGCGTTGACAAAAGGTGTGAAAGGAGGGTGTGATGTTGCCAACCCCAAGTTCCTGATATGGGTATGCCGCCAGGTACACAATGACAAATGACGTGTAGGGCTGTAATCAAGACCACCTTTATTGAGCACAAGACAAGTTCAAGACTGTGACTTTAAAGGGGGCCGAGAACAATTAGAGTGAGACAGAATTAAACAAAACGCAAAAAAAATCTAGTGAAAGCCTAAGCCATAACTAGTCAACTAGGAAGGATTCTCTTTCCACAAAACAAAACTGAACTTATACTTCTCCATCAAATTTATATATATATATATATATATATATATATATATATATATATATATATATATATATATATGAGAGAGAGAGAGAGAGAGAGAGAGAGAGAGAGAGAGAGAGAGAGAGAGAGGGGTAAAAATCTCTCTTCTACCTACAAATGCGGTTTAGATTTACAGGATCTGGCCACTTTTAGATGAATCCAACCAATACTTGCTGTAAATTGCTGTAACATGGAGGTTGAGGCAGGTTGCAAGTGCAAAGTGGTTTTATTAGGGGTTGTCCAGGAAACAGTATCATAAGAGGCACGGGTCAAAACACAGGAAACCAACACAAACACTACCAGAGATACCAGAAGTTACCAGAACAGAGAAAAACACGGCTCAAAACTCTTGTGGGAACACAGAGACTTGGCAACCAGCCTGAGCAGACCAAAGAGTATAAATGACAGTCCTAATGAGTAGTAGATCAGCTGCAGGTGAGAGTGGGTGGGGCCATTGTAGAGCAGGAAAAGCTGTGCAGTAACACACAGGCACCAGAGAGAGCGGTATGTGACACCAACAAATACCACTTTGAATGAATCTAACCAGTACTGCACAATATATAATATCAGCACTGCCATAGCAGTGTGTACTTGTTCAATAGACCCATCACAAGATGAGCAAGATCAGGTAACAGAAATGAAATGAAACATGTCATGCAACTTTTTTTCTGCTTATAAAGAATACAAGAAGAAAACGCAGTTTTAAGTTCCATAACTAATCAATTTACTCTGATTTAAGAATTCTTGAGCTTTTCACTTAAAAGAACCTACCAACCAACCAGCACTCACTGTACTTTGAAAGAAACCATCCAATGCCCAATCTGAACAATTCCAACTAATGCTCTGTATAACTCCTTGCAATATCTATGCAGAATTATTCTATACAGTGTCCAATCTAAATAAATCCATCTAATGTCCAATCTGAATCAATCCATCAAGTGCCAAATCTAACTGAATCTATCCTATGCCCAATCTTAATGAAGCCAACCAATGCCAGTTCTCAATGAACCCAACAAATTTTCACTATGAATAAATGCAACCTTTCCCCGCTCTGAATGAATGCAAAATATGCCTGTTCTAAAAGGATCCAACACATTCCTCTGAATGAATCCAAAGTATGCCTGCTCCAAAAGGATCCAACAAATACCTCTGAATGAATGTGCCTAGTGCCTACACTGAATAAACCAATGCCCACTCTAAATGAATCCAACCATTGCCTGCTCTAAATGGATTTGACCAATGCCTGCTCTAAATGGATTTGACCAATGCCTGCTCTAAATGGGTCAAACCATGGCCTGAACTACAATAAAAGCAACCAATGGCTGCTCTGAACTAATCCAACCAGTAAACACAAATGGATGGAAAATGGCAACAAAAAGAGACAAACTTTAATTAGCAAGATAATCTATTTCAAACAATACAGTAGCCCAACCTCTGACAACAATAACTCCTTCTGTCCATTTTTAACTGTATTCTTGAAACAAAATGTGGAACTGCTATCCAATCAGATTGATTGGAATCAGTCTAACTGGAATGTAACTGGAATGTTGAAAAAATGTAAACTATGTTTATATTTACAAAACACAATTAAAAATATTGGCAGGTAAATTAGGAGAATGAACAAATTACTAATCTACTTAATGACTGCTGTACTGACGGACACCATTTTACATATACTACTCTCAGTCAGTTTTTCCCTTTCCCTCTTTGCTTCCATACAGTCTCGTTCATTTCCAGACCCATTTAAATCCTATTGGTTCCTTTACCTAACAGCCACCTGCATACATATATCAATATATATAAATATATATATGCAGTTTGGAGTGCAGGTCAGTATACCTGTGGATTAGAGTTTGGGGATCTGCCCTGAATATATATACAGTGCCTCCAAGTAGTATTCAACCCTCTGCAGATTTTGCAGGTTTACACATTTGGAGATAACTTAGCCTTGTGACATTTAGACTGTAGATCAGCCTGGATGTGTGAAATGCACTGCAGCCAAAAAATATTTAATTTCTTAGTTTATTTATTTTTTTTTTTGTGAAAATTTCAATCAGAGGGTCAATTATTATTCAACCCCTCAAACCACCAGAATTCTGTTGGGTTCCCTCAAGTATTTAGAAGTAATTTAGGCATAAAGAACAATGAGCTTCACCTGCTTGGATTCATTATCTGTTTTTTCCCGCCTTTTCTGACTATAAAAGCCCCTCCCCAAACTTGTGAACAGCACTCATGCATGGTCAATATGGGAAAGACTAAAGAGCATTCCAAGGCCATCAGAGACAAAATTGTGGAGGGTCACAAGGCTGGCAAGGGGTACAAAACTCTTTCCAAGGAGTTGGGCCTACCTGTATTCACCATTCAATCATCCAGAAGTGGAAGGCTTATGGAACTACTGTTAACCATCCACGGCCTGGACAGCCTTTCAAAGTTTCCTCCCGTGCCGGGGTCAGGCTTGTCCGAGCGGTCAAGGCTGACCCAAGGATAACAAGGAGGGAGCTCCAGGAAGATCTCATGGCGGTGGGGACATTGGTTTCAATCAATACCATAAGTAACGTACTCCACCGCAATGGTCTCCGTTCCAGGCGAGCCCGTAAGGTACCTTTACTTTCAAAACGTCATGTCAAGGCTCGTCTACAGTTTGCTCATGATCACTTGGAGGACTCTGAGGCAGACTGGTTCAAGGTTCTCTGGTCTGATGAGACGAAGGTTGAGGTCTTTGGTGCCAACCAAACCCGGAACATTTGGAGACAGGATGGCACTGCATACGACCCCAAGAATACCATCCCTACAGTCAAGCATGGTGGTGGCAGCATCATGCTGTGGGGCTGCTTCTCAGCCAAGGGGCCTGGCCATCTGGTCCGCATCCACGGGAAGATGGATAGCACAGCCTACCTGGAGATTTTGGCCAAGAACCTCCGCTCCTCTATCAAGGATCTTAAGATCATCATTCCATCATTTCATCTTCCAACAGGACAACGACCCCAAGCACACGGCCAAGAAAACCAAGGCCTGGTTTGAGAGGGAAAAAAATCAAGGTGTTGCAGTGGCCTAGTCAGTCTCCTGACCTTAACCCAATTGAAAACTTGTGGAAGGTGCTCAAGATCAAAGTCCACATGAGGTGCCCAAAGAACCTAGATGACTTGGAGAAGATCTGCATGGAGGAGTGGGCCAAGATTACTCCAGAGACCTGTGCTGGCCTGATCAGGTCATATAAAAAATGATTAATAGCTGTAATTGCAAATAAGGGGTTTTCCACAAAATATTAAACCGAGGGGTTGAATAATAATTGACCCTAATGTTTATGTTTAAAATGTATTATACTTTACCTGAGCAACTTATATGTTAGGTTTGTATTATTTAAGCATCTGTTAATAAATGCTGCTCTTGTTCAAAGTTTGAAAGCTCTAACTTATTTGCAACTTGTTACATTTGCAAAATCTGCAGGGGGTTGAATACTACTTGGAGGCACTGTATATACATATTCAGGGCAAATCCCCAAACTCTAATCCACAGGTATATTGACCTGCACTCCTCTAGGTGTTGTTTATTCATCCCTCATTCCTCCCATACACTCCCATTCATTTTTAACAACATCTCGCATCCGGCTAGCATGGAGCTTAAGCTGCACAATCACTCTCACGCTTGATCCTGAAGCAAAGTGCAGTACTATGCCATGTGGAAGCTTATGGGAGGTCATTTGTACACCATATCCCATATCTCACGCAGCAGCACACATTTTACAACTCCTTCTAAAACTCTAAATGAGATGGACTCTGAAAACGACAGGTCTCTGGCTTTAATGTAAATTTTGCATATAAATAGCCACATGCACATTCAAGATGTGTGTGTGTGTGAGAGAGAGAGAGAGAGATTTAATGTTTCTTTTCAGCATGCTTTTTTTTTAATTATGAGTGCATGATGTAACATAGTGAAATGCAGAATGCATATCATCTTTTAATCACGCTGAGTAGAAAAGTTTCTGTGCAGTGTATTGTAGAAAGAGCAGGGTTTGCTGGGTGGAAAATGAATTCCATTGTTTGGGAGGCTAAGTTAAACACGGCTCTGTAAACTGACAGCGCTTTCTTTAAATACCTTTAACTTGAGCAATTGCAAGTTCATATTCCTTTAGGAAACAGAGCCTTTCCCCCTTTGTTTCCCAGACAGGGTATTGTGTTACAGTTACCAGTGCCAAGCCTGGAGGGGAAAGAGAGGGAGAGAGAGGTAGAACAAGGGGAGGGTGAGAGTTTATGTGGTTGAGAGAACAACTGCAGGGAACGACGGGAAAGTTGTTAAGGAAGGGGGGAATGTGAGGAGAAGGAGAGCTCAGGTACACACTAATGCCTTTTTAATGGCTGAATCGGAGCAGCTTTTATCGTGAGCGTATTCACCCGTATGTCTATAAACACCAGAAATCTAACAGCTGCCGTCATTCGCGCAGGCATTTGATTCATTTCCATCAGAGAAATGAGCCGGGACCCGGAGAGTACGAGAGATGAAGGAGAGAAAGAGAGACGTGCTCATTGAGGAGGGAGAAGAGACGCCCAGATCATTTCCTCTCAGTGCTGATCATTTAGACACCAAAAGAGCTGCGTGGGGCGAGAGACACATTTGGCACGCACGCTTCCTCTCTCTCTTTTTCTACTGTCTGTCTATTTTCCCCTGCCCTTTTGTCTCTCTCTGCCTCTTCTCAATCTCTCTGCCTCTCCTTGTTTTTTTCACTTTATCTCCTTTTCTTTCTTTCTTTCTTTCCCTCTCTCTCTTTTATCTCTCTCCCTCTCCTCATTTTTCTGTCTTTATCTCTCTTTCTCTCTTCTTTCTTTTTCTCTCTGCTTCTCCTCTATCTCTTTCTCCCAATCCTTGATTTTTTGTCCCTATCTCTCCTTCCCTCTTCTTTCTCTCTCTTTTTTCTATCTCTCTCACTCTCCTTGTTGTTCTGTCTTTATCTCTTCTTTGTTTGTTTGTTTCTTTCTTTCTTCTCTTCTCCCCTCTCCTTGCTTTTCTCTCTCTATCTCTGCTCTCTTCTTTATTACTTTCTCTTTTTACCTCTCAATCCATCTCCTCGCTTTCCGGTTGCTATCTTTTTCTTCTCTTCTTTCTTTCTTTTTCCCAGTTCTTGATCTCTACCTACCTCTCTATCTTTCCTTCTTTCTTTATTTCTCCCTCTCTTCTATCTCTTACACCCTGCCCTCAATTTTCTGTCACTATCTCTCCTTCCCTCATCTTTCCTTCTCTCTCTCCCTCTCCTCTATTTCTCTCTCTCCTCAATTTTCTGTCTCTGTCTCTCATTCCCTTTTTTCTTTCTCTCTCTCTCCTTGTATGTCTCCCTCCCTCTCCTTGATTTTCTGTCAATCAATCAATCAATCAATCAATCAATCAATCAATATATTAATAATGAATAACACATAATGAATATAGTGTTATTGGCCTGACCATGTGTGGTACAGTATTGCCAAAGCATTACAACAATAACAACAACAGTGACAACAACAACATAAACAGTCTCTGCTTTGTATCTCTGACAGTCAGGAGAATCTCTCTTTCTCTCTCTGTCTCTCTCTCTCTCTGTCTCTCTCTCTCTCTCTCTCTCTCTGTCTCTCTCTCTCTCTCTCTCTCTCTCTCTCTCTCTCTCTCTCTCTCTCTCTCTCGAGCTATGATGGGGTTCTCAGTACCATAGATGGCGGGGTCCTGACCTTTCCTGCCCTTTTCTAACCTGGTCTCTTATTTGTGTTGGATTTGGGCTTTTTCTGAGAAGTGATTGGTATATGATTAATATAATATTATATAATATAATATTAAAATCTCTCTCTCTTCCTCAGTCTCCTTGCTTTTCTCCCCCTCTCCTCTTTCTCTCTGTCTTTTTTCTCTCTCTCCTTTCTCTTCCTCAGTGTCCTCGCTTTTCTCTCTCTATCTCTCCTCCTCCCCTCTTTGTCTATCTCTCTTCCCCTCTCCTCAATGTCCTGTCTCTGTTTCTCCTTTCTCTCTCTCTTTCTCTTTTCTCTATCTCTTCCTCAGTCTCCTTGCTTTTATCTCTCTCTTTTCTCCACTCCTCTTTCTCTCTGTCCTTTCTGTCTCTCTTTCTTTTCTCCACTCCTCTTTCTCTGTCCTTTTTCTCTCCATCTCTCCTTCTTTCCTCTTTCCCTTTCTTTTCCATCTTACCTATCCTCTACTACCTTTTCTTTCTATATCTCTGTTCTCTACCTCCCTCTCTCTTCAATTTTCTGTCTCTATCTCTCCTCCTCTCTTTTCTTTTTCCCCTTCCTCCACCCTCTTTTTCTTCTATCTCTCATCTGTCTTTTTCATTTTTGTCTCTATCTCTCTTCTCTACCTCGCCTTTCCTCTCTTCGATTTTCTCTCTCCTCCTTTCTTTCTCTTTTGTATTTCCAGCATCCTCCACCACCTTTCTATCTCTCCTCCTTTCCTTTCTCTCTTTTCTCTCACCCTTCCCCCTTTTCTCTTTTTATCTGTCTTCTCGACCTCCCCTCCCTCTCTTCGAATTTCTGTTTCAATCTCTCTCTCTTTTGTATTTCCCCCTTCTTCCACTCCCTTTTCTCTCTCTATCTCTCCTCCTCTCCTCTCTCTTTTCTCTCACCCTTCCTCGTCTCCCTTTTCTCTCTTCCTCAGTCATCTTACTTTTCTCTCTTTATCTCTCCTTCTCTCCCTTTTCTATCTTCTATACACCTCCTCTACTCCTATTTCTCTTTATTTCTCTCTTTATCTTTCTTTGATTTTCTCTCTGTGTCTCTTATCTCTACCTCCCCCCTTCCTTTCTTTGATTTTCTCTCTCTATCTCTCCTCCTGTCCCCTTTCTCACCTCTTTTCTCTCACCCTTCCTCTACTCCCTTTTCTCTCTCTATTTTTTTCCTCTTTTCTCTTTCTCTCTCCCTCTACCTCCCCTTTCCTTTACTCCATTTTTTCTCTCTTCTCCATTCTTCTCTTTTTCTCTCTCTTTTCTATCTCCCCCTCCTCTACTCCTTTCGGTTATCTCTTTCTTTCTTCTTTCTTTCTTCCTGTCTCTTGTCTATCTCTCCATCTTTCTCATTGCTATTCTGTCTCTATATCTCCTTCTCTCTCTCTCTCTACTAGTTCATTATCTGTCTCCTCACTGTGTATGTCTCTTTTTCTTGTTCTCTCTTTCCTGTCTTTTATCTTGTTTCTGTTGTTTTCACTTTCTCTCGTCCTTTTCATCTCTTTCTCCCATTCACTCTTCTTGTTTTCTCCTTCCTCTCTCTGTGTGCTGTCACTGTCTTTCTTTCTTTCTCTCCTCTGTCACGTTAATACCTCTCTCACTCTCTTTCTCTCCCCATTACCTTCTGCTACGAACGCCACAACATCAATTAGGCGCCAAGGTGAGAGCTGGAGAGGGGGAGAATTAGAGAGAGAGAGAGAGAGAGAAAGAGAGAGAGAGAGAAACCTAACAGTACATGAAGAGAAAGAAAACGAGACGGTAGAGGAAGGTCAAGAGAAGAGGAGGAGAGGAAAAAAAGCAGCAGGGAATGAAAAGATCCTGAGGTGTGGGGAAAGAAAGAAAGAGAGAGTGAGGGAGAGAGGGAGAGAAAGCAGTGTTGTCATGGAAACTGGCAAGGATCTGAAGACTAAAACAAGAATGGAAATTGGTTTACCCTCGGAGAGAGTGACTGAGTTGGATAACAAGATGAGAGAGTGCTGGAGAATGATATAAAGAAGTGAGTGGATGTGTGCACGGCAGGAAAGGGGAGGTGGTCAAATCTAAGAAATACGTTCAAATGATATGAAAGGAATCTGAAATGAGTCAAACTTCTTGGAGTCAAAGGTTAATTGCGTCAGGCAGCAGCAGAGCAGCTCTGAAAGAGTCTGGTGCATGGGTGGCGAAGGCATCAGGACCCGCGAGCGCCTGGAGAAAGATGGCAAACATGAGTAGTTGGAAGAAAGAGGATCTAATTATACAGAATGCATGGCTGGAGAAATTAAGAAGCGTTATTAATTAGGCATAGGTGAGCGAGGGCAGAGCTGCTGCGTGTGTGTGTATTGCTGCAGTGTGGCAGAAGCGTTGCCTGTTTGTCTTTCACAGATTTAATTAATCTTGTTAGAGGGGAGTGGTCCTCGAGGGAGAGCCAGCTTCTCCTGCGTTTGTGTTTTCTAGCGAAAACTGTAAAACCATGCAGACGCAGGGTGACGGCGCAGGCTGAAGGAGTGTGAAGATTACAGCGTCTCTGTGGAACAATGCAGTTATTAGAAAATTCCACAGTAGTAAAGAATCAGACTTGAAACCTCATCATTAAGCGAGGAGCCCTAAAGCGTGCTACTTTGAGTCATAGCAATCTAGGGAGGAGAGGGGTCCATTTCCCATCACAATAAAGTCATGACGTAAGACAGTAATGAGCGACCTAAACAGTACTGTTTTTATTTAGTTATTTATTTATTTGTTAAAATGGAAATTGGTTCATAATACATGAATGCATTCTGAGCACATCTGAAAAGAATTCAGCTGCATATAACAAACATGCAGGATTTTTATTTGATTGGCTAAATTGGCCACTGATTGTTTTTTTTATTGGCTGGTCGTTTGCACATGATTCTGATGCACAAAATCCAGATGGAGGGGAGGAAATTTAAAAGCATAACGGACAAAATCAACGGCATTTGCTAGGATGTCTTCTTTAAGTGGGCATTTGAATTATTTTGGGTGGGCAACAACAAATACAAAACAATCAAAACAATAGCTGAACCCAGAAGGAAGTGTGGGATTTCAGTGCTATTGGGAAGGAAGATAAAGGTTACCAGGATCAATAAATGATAAATTTAGACTGGTATGGGTAATATTTATGTTGGCAGCCATGTTGGCTAACACAGCATGCAATATATCTCAGCATGGAGCTGTGATAGTGATAATCCATCCCATGCAGGTTGAATATTCTCATGCAGTTCCTGCAGATTGTGTGGTAGAAGTGGAGATGGAGTGACACCAGGCCTTCTGAACATGTGACGCGTGACAACACACCGTTCAGCTTGGCACTATAAAAATAACTGTTGTTACCTGATAAAGCTTTTTCAGTCCCCTCTATCTCTGTAATATTAAAGCTTCTACTAGCTATAAAGGGAGAACGTCATTAATGTTAGTACAAATTCAATACTGAGATACTTAAAACACAAAGATGTCAGAATATTCATTCCAATAATGCCA
Source organism: Prochilodus magdalenae (assembly GCA_024036415.1). Classification (NCBI taxonomy): domain Eukaryota; kingdom Metazoa; phylum Chordata; class Actinopteri; order Characiformes; family Prochilodontidae; genus Prochilodus; species Prochilodus magdalenae. The sequence continues at coordinate 17,541 of JAMWET010001680.1, read as the reverse complement.
TTAAACTTTGTGCAATCAGAAAGATCAAAGAACAAACATGTCAGAAACCTAATTCCTGTTTGCCAGTTCCTGTAAGATCAGTCGATCCCAAACATGCAGGTTAGCGGGCAATAAATGAAACTTTACTTTTGTCAGTGTTATGTCACTAAATGGTAAAACACTTCGGATTAGAAATCTCATTAAAGGGCACATGCATGATTTTTATGTTTCTCTCAGAAGCATTACTTGAAGCTGTTCCTAAAAAATTAATAATATCAGCTATATCCACAAGCTGCAATAAAATGATCCTCTCTGTTGACTTTAACTTACATATTGATAACCCATAAAATTCATTAGACTCCTGGAGACATTTAATTTAAGGCAGCATGTGGCAAGCTTAACCCTCAAGCTAGTTCACATCCTGGATTGGGTCATCACTAAAGTATCACAAATACTAATGTGTCCCCTGTCTCTTTCTGTCAGACCATTTCTGGATATTCTTTCAAGATATAGGAGAAGTAGGGAAGAAAATGTCAGAAAATGTTATGTTTATAATAGTGCATCCAATACAGTTTTGGCAGCCTCATGTAATGATCTGATCTCTGATCTAAAAGCTAGATTAAAAAACTCCTGGCATTCCCACACCAGTCAGATGGAAGAATAACTTGTGTATTTCAAGGGTGAATGGAATACACCAGCTTAATGTAGGAAAACTAAACTGCAGTTACATTATGATATTCTGAAGGGCAGATCTCCACCTACGATAATGCTATGAAAATATCCAGACAGTCATTCCTCCCTGCTGTAACTAATAAACACAAAGGTAATGCCAAGGTGCTTTTCTCCACCATAGACCGCCAAATTAATTCTAATGCTTCTGCTAACATGTCTTCCAAAACCTGCAGTTTGCATTTCACTTTCAAAATTAAACAGCACTGATAAGATTTGGTTTGTGTTGACAGTGACCTCAGGCTTAGCTCTGATGGACAGAATCCTTCTGTTCTGGTCTTATTGGATCCTAGTGCAGCTTTTAATACTGTTGATCACAAGATTCTAATTCACTGTCTTGAACATAGGTTGGCCTCTCAGGCACTGTCTATGTAAATGGCTTGTCTCTGTTAGCATGGGCATACAACATTACATATATCATCACTGGCAACATTATAAGAAATAGACATTTGTTGATGCACCATTTACAATAGCCCTTCAGTAGGGGTCATACAGTGACATGCTGGGTAGTAAACCACTCTAAACCCAACAGCGTCCAACAGCTTTTGTAATACCCCAGCAATACCTGACACGCTTATACCAGCACAATATGCTTCCATGCCCCTACCTCTCAGTCACTACTGTATGAAGAATGTGACACAGCTAATAGCTAAATGGTTAGCCCAGTTTTCACTGTATGATGAATGGAGTGAAAACTCCACACTCCACTTGCCATGTCCTACAGCACTGAGACTGTGTCTGTTACCTGTCCCATTCGTAAACATCGACGTAGAATAATATGTTCCAACAATCTTGTTAAAGTTAAGTTAACCTCTAGTAGTGGCAGGGTTAGCAGCTCTTGCATTAAACTTGGTCTACTTAATGTACGATCTCTTGCACCCAAAGCAGTTATTGTAAATAATTAAATGATAACCACCCATGTATTATGTCTCACTGAAACATGGGTCAAAAAGGGTGATTATTTAGCTGTAAATGAATCTACCCCACCAGGGTTTTGTTATTATCACAACCCACATATCAGAGTAGAGATGGAGGTGTAGCTACAATCTATAACACTTATATAAGCCTCATTCAAATTGCAGGCCATGAAACAAAGGCTTTTGAATTCCAAAGTATTAGAGTAGCCAGCTACTAGCTTTATATTATCTACAGTATATCATCCCCTGGGTCCTTACTCTGAATTTCGTAGAGTTTGCAGACTTTCTAACAAATTTAGCTAGCTCTGCGGGTAAGTCTCTTATAGTCTGAGATTTTAACATTGATTTTGAGAATAACCAAGTGCCTTTAAAAATAGCATTTGAGGCTATGGTCTATACTCAAAATATGATGTCGCTGTAACCATACCTTAGATTTAGTATTATCAAGAGGAACTAGGGAAGAACACTTAGACACTGTCTGTCAGAGTGATTGCATCTCGGATCATCAGTTAATGATATATGAAGTCGCTCTAGACAATAGTGTTTGCAATATAAGCGAAATATCACTGCCTCTACTATAGATGCCCTCATAAATAGGCTACCAGATCTGTTAAACTTTCAAGCTTGAAAGTAGCACTGAAATCCTGAAATCCACTCTTTAGTAAACTCTCGATAGTGTGGCACCAATGAAGAAGAAAAATGTTTAAAATTGAGTGGAAGAACACTGTCATAGAATACATGCCCTACACACAGCAAAAGCTGCTTACTTCTCATTGAAAACTAAAAAACTAAATAATCCTAAAGTCCTGAAGTTTAGTACTAACTCGTCCCTCACTCTTGGACATGTACCGAAATCCCTAAAATGTACAGTCATAAAACCCTTAATTAAAAAGCCTGAACTCGATCCCAATGAGCTCGCCAACTATAGACCAATTTCCAATCTCCATTTCATTGCAAAGATCCTAGAAAGAACTTTGCTCCCACCTACATAAAAACTCTCTTCATGAGATGTTTCAGTCTGGCTTTAGACCTTTTCACAGTACTGAAACTGCATTAACTAGAGTGGTAAAGGATCTCATTATGTTGTTTGATAGTGGTCATATCTCTATATTAGTTCCTCTACATCTTCAGCGGTGCTTTTGATACTATTGACCACAAGATCCTCCCTGATAGGCTAGAACATCGGGTTGGCATTAAAGGACAGGCTTTATCCTGGTTCAGATCGTATCTGACTGACCGCTATCAATTTATTAGTTTCAACAATAAACACTCTAATCATACGCTAGTAAGATATGGTGTCCCTCAAGGGTCAGTGCTCGGGCTGCTTCTTTTCTCTCTTTACATGTAGCTTCTTAGTAACAAAGTCCGCAGTTTCGACGCCAGCTTTCACTGCTATGCAGACGACATGCACTGCGATATATCAGTCAAACCAAACGAGGCTTTAAAACTAAATAAACTTAAAGAATGTGTTAATAATAACAAAAGCTGGATGGCTAACAATTTCCTTCAACTTAATCCAAACAAGACTGGGGTCCTGCTACTTGGACTACAAAACTCAGTTCATACAAGTTGCAATGCCTACTTCTCAGTCCTCATAATCAGTCTCTCTAACTCTCTCTCCCTCTCTCCACATTCCCCTTTTTCTTCTTTGTTAAGCACAGGAACAACATTTCTCCTGAGTGATCACATGGCAAACCCCAGAGCAGCTAGAGTCACCTGAGCATCATCTTCACTGTGAGCCTCCTGCCCTGGTTTCTTTAGTTCATCATCCGACATGACTACATTGTCTACAATGACCAGCTTCTGGTGCTGATCATGAACTAAAAAGTGCTATACAAATAAATTTGATTGATTGATTGATTGATTGATTGATTGATTGAAGTGGGTTGAACTTGAAACAGTGTTACCTTCAAAATAAACATTTATAAAAGAGGGCGGTGGAACAGGCCAGTTCAGAAATTCTCGACTGTTACATAAAAGACTTGTTTTAATATTTATACCCTCAAAGTTTGCATATGACAGCAGAGCAACAGCAATAAAGATGACTGTGTGGAGAGATCTACTTTTACAGGCTGTGAAGCAGATCTCTACACTTTTCATGCCCTGTCCAAGGAACTGGACTGTCAATGTGCACGCCTGATGATCATCTTCAAACAACATGAATAATCGACTGATTTATTTAACTTTACACACTAAAGCTTGTATAGTGCCAAATGCCATTTAATTCAATTTAAGGTGGAACAGAATTGATTGAGAAATAGGCTGGTGAATAGGAAGTCAACACCAGCATCTACAGGATCTACAGCTAACTAAAGATCCCAGAAAAGTTTAAAAGTTATTAGTTTGCTCTGAACATTTCACACTGGACAGTTCCTTAAACCTTGTACAGTGTCAAACAGCTTTGCTCAGTGCCTGACTGAAACCACTAAACCGAGGAGCAGTTCCATTTTTATTAGCATTACAACCTCAACAGTAAGTAGCAGTCATGCTGTGTGATTGTACCAGTGTTGGCTGAAGCATCATCTGAAACTAAGAGTTTCATAGTGAGTAACAACTGTAATCTACTTTATATAAGCTATTAGCAAGCCTCAAGTAACTGACGGTAGCATAGCCAACTAAAAAGATGAACTAAGAAGCTCATCAAAAAAGAAAAACAGCTTATTTCATTTTAGTCCCAAATCATAGGGTGTAAAAAGGCATGTAAAACCGCATTTGGGTATTTTTACCCTGATCAAGGTCACATCCTTTCCACATAGACATCAGAGAACAACTTCAAATGCTGAATAAATGCATTTCAAACACCTTCTATACTCTATACTACTGAAGAGACCAGCCAAGTATCAGAATTCACAGATGTTTCTATCTGTCCTTTCACTGTGCAAAGGCCACTCAACGGTACAGGTCTGAAAAATAAGAACATTGGCAAACCAAACAAAGAAAGAGTGATTGTTCTGTACCCAGACATCGGCATCATGGAATGTGTTTGGGATGAAAAAGATAAAAGCAACCAACTTCTAAAACATTGGAGGTGTGGCAAACAGCATCCAAAATCTAGTCCTCCAAAAAGAATGGAACATAAACAAAGTACCATTAAATATATCATCGCTGTCTAAAGAAAAACTAATCTCCACAATGGTGACTTTACAGGACAAGGCAATAACCTAATTTAATTTTGATGTAAGTCAATGGTACCAGACTCATGAAATATTCACCCAATGTAAACGGCAGATGCTGTGTTCAAAAAATGCATAGAAGTAATCACACAAATAGAGATACGTACCTCAAGATGCACAGCAGACAAGCTTTCAGACTGGTTGAATGAACTTTTAATGTCTGTCTGAACAGAAAAATCTCTAGCAGTCTTCAAACGCAAGCTGAAGACTCATCTTTTTGTGGAGCACTAATTAAGGTACATATTGAAATGCATTGTATTGCTGAGCTTCACTGTTCTCTCTAGGTATGAACACTGGTTTGAGATTGCTAGGTCTGCAGTATTTGACACTGTGTTCTTCTTTCTAGGTATCTTATCCTTGTTTGGGCAGCATCTGAGCTCAATAGGAGTTTAGACTCATATCTATTTGTACAAACTGGATTCCAAAAAAGTTGGGACACTAAACAAATTGTGAATAAAAACTGAATGCAATGATGTGGAGGTGCCAACATCTAATATTTTATTCAGAATAGAACACAAATCACAGATCAAAAGTTTAAACTGAGAGAATGTATCAGTTTAAGGGAAAAATATGTTGTTTCAAAACTTCATGGCGTCAACAAATCCCCAAAAAGTTGGGACATGGCCATTTTTACCACTGTGTGGCATCCCCCCTTCTTCTTACAACAATCAACAGACGTCTGGGGACAGAGGAGACCAGTTTCTCAGGTTTAGAAATAGGAATGCTCTCCCATTCATGTCTAATACAGGCCTCTAACTGTTCAATTTTCTTGGGCCTTCTTTGTCGCACCTTCCTCTTTATGATGCGCCAAATGTTCTCTATAGGTGAAAGATCTGGACTGCAGGTTGGCCATTTCAGTACCCGGATCCTTCTCCTACGTAGCCATGATGCTGTGATTGCTGCAGAATGTGGTCTGGCATTATCTTGTTGAAAAATGCAGGGTCTTCCCTGAAAGAGATGCGTCTAGATGGGAGCATATGTTGTTCTAGAACCTGAACATAGTTCTCTGCATTAATGGTGCCTTTCCAGACATGCAAGCTGCCCATGCCACAAGCACTCATGCAACCCCATACCATCAGTGATGCAGGCTTCTGAACGGAGCGTTGATAACAACTTGGGTTATCCTTGTCCTCTCTGGTCCGTCACACCACAGTCTTCCATTTTGCCACACTCCATTTTAAAAGACCCCTGGCCCAGAAACGTCTGAGCTTGTGGAGCCTGCTTAGAAATGGCTTCCTTTTTGCACTGTAGAGTTTCAGCTGGCAACAGCAGATGGCACGGTGGATTGTGTTCACTGACAATGCTTTCTGGAAGTATTCCTGAGCCCATTCTGTTATTTCCTTGACAGTGGCATTCCTGTTTGAGGTGCAGTGACGTTTAAGGGCCCGGAGATCATGAGCATCCAGTAGAGTTTTACGGCCTTGACCCTTAGGCACAGCGATTGTTCCAGATTCTCTGAATCTTTTGATGATGTTATGCACGGTTGATGATGATAACTTAAAAGTCTTTGCTATTTTACGCTGGGTAACACCATTCTGGTATTGCTGCACTATCTTTCTGCGCAACAATAGTGGAATTGGTGATCCTTTTACCATCTTGGCTTCAGAGAGACACTGACACTCTGAGAAGCTCTTTTTATACCCAATCATGTTGTCAATTGACCTAATTAGTGTTAATTGGTCTTCCAGCTGTTCATTATATGCTCAATTTCCTTTTTCCATCCACTTATTGCTACTTGTTGACGTCATGAAATTTTGAAACAACATATTTTTCCCTTATGATGATACATTCTCTCAGTTTAAACTTTTGATCTGTGATTTGTGTTCTATTCTGAATAAAATATTAGATGTTGGCACCTCCACATCATTGCATTCAGTTTTTATTCACAATTTGTTTAGTGTCCCAACTTTTTTGGAATCCGGTTTGTACTTAGAGTGAACATTAGGCACTCGCTTTGTAAGTCCCTCTGGACAAGAGTGTCTGTCAAACACTGTAAAGGTACATTTTAAGGTAAATGTAACACATATTTTTCTTTGAACAGTGACAATATCTTCATATATATCCTCATTAATTCAATATCCTCATTTTGAAAGATATATAATTTGTACTCAATGTTCACTTGGACTGGAAATTAAATAAATTAAGTGTCTTGGATTTTTTTTATGTAGGTGGACCCCAAGTGATAAAGTAACCACTAAGTGAAAATACTATGTGCTTCCAATAAAGTAGAGAATGAGTGTACATGATTTTACCAAGTTCTTTGGAAAACTGCAAATAGTCACTGTCTCTGGGGCCCCAGCATGTCAAAATCATGATATAACATCCACCCACAGTTCTAACTGTGTTGGGTTAATAAACAGAGTGGATTTATGAAATACAAACGTTGTGAATCTGAAACATTTTGTACTTTCTCTCCTTGAGGCGCAGCAGTTGATCTACTGCCAGCGAAGAACATGTCCGGAACGATCGGCATTTGGCATCAGGGGTCTCAGCGAAACCGGAACATGTTCAAGGCCAAGGAGGGTTCACATGACCACACATTAATGGAGCTCTCACTTACTCATAACATGGCAGTAAAACTAAAATAGAGGCCATTTAAGCTCGATCCTACTGCCTTCAGTAACCTTCTGCCTGTTTTCCCTTTTCTTTCTCCTTTCAATGCTTTCAATCTCCAGCGCTTTTTTTATTAAAGCACATCTCAATACTTTATTGATGTTCTCTCAGCCTTCAACCCACCTACTCAGTCACTTAGGAACACACAAATACACACACACACACACACGCGCACACACACACACACACACACACACACACAAAGCAAGCGGATGTATTTTAACACTCTGAGCTGCTGGAATCCCATCATTAGATGCCACGCTCGCAGTCTGGCTTGATGGGTTGGTTGCCTGGCAACTAATGGTTTCCGTGGTGACAACAGTACCCCTGCCATTGTGTCTGTTACGGAGAAGTTGGGCCACACACGTGCACACAGAGCTAATAGCCATACGGTTTCCACTGTTTACATGCATATACTGTATATACATATGTGCATATTGAAAGAGCAGGTGTGTGTGGAGTGTAGATGCACCTGTGCATCACGTCTTCCTTCACTGACCCAGTCCTGTGAAATTACCTGTTGATTAGCACGCTAACTGTCGTACACCCCACTGCTAATTGGACTAATGTGAGATTGCGTCTGGCTAATGAACCTCTGAATAATTCATGAACCCACTCCTGCTCTGGCTATCGCAGCACGCAGCAAGTACATGAGAAGCTGCTTTAGTGGAACACATGAAGGCCTATAGCACCCACTTGCATACATGTGCCATACTATTTCTGGGCAGTTTGTGCCTGCTCAAATCTGAAAATGTTATCAGCGTCAGTGAAGCTTGCTGTGATTTTGAGTCACAGGGTTCCGGGATGTATGAATTTCATACAGCTGCACTGAAGGACTAAAATATAGCATATGCTAATGCGGTGTTTAAATGTAAAGCTAAAAAAAATTCCAACCTACTGGCTAAATACACACAGGAAAAGATGCACTGTCAGTCAGGAGATTGTATTCTTAATTTTGCATTTTTGGTTTTACTGTTTGTAGTTGACAGATTAGCCAGCTTGCTAATTGTGATGGTTTTGGCGAATAAGTTGGCGAATAATTTATTATATATTATATATAATGGTTTTATATTGGGTTTTACAGACAAGCCTCTGCAGAGGAAAAGATAACTCAGATGTTGTGTTTTGGGTGCTGGTGCTGGAATGTAACTGAACTATATACAAGATATGCACCACACCAGCATTCATCAGCTTAGACTTTCTTTTTTCAGTATGTATGCCGTTATATCTGTTTGTGTGTGTGTGTGTGTGTGTGTGTGTGTGTGTGTGTGTGTGTGTGTGTGTGCTCGTGTGTGCGTGCGTGTGTGTGTATGCTGGGAATCTGCCTTAGCTACGTTTTAAAGCCAAAACTATCAGTTGTATAATTACTGACTCACAAGTCATGAACAGATGGTAGACGCACCCATGTGCCAAAACAGAAATTTGTCTGATACAAAGCAAATCAAATTAAAATCAAATCAAATTAAAATCAAATTAAATTAAAAAGCTTAAGACATCAAATCAAATGAAATCTGATTTATTGACATATCCCATTTACACAGGATGAGTAAATACCTTTGGTATGTAGTCCCTTGCAGTGCTTAAATACAAAACATACTGCACATACACTGCACTAAACACAAAATATATACACATTATTATACAGCATTATTGCACTGTTTTTCCAAATATACAGTTTTAGAACAGTGATATCAGTTAGGAAATAAATGTTATTATCTCCCTCTGGCGATGTACCTCAGTGATCGTAGTGCAGGTCCCATGCCAGGTGGTTCATGCCAAACCTAGGTAGAAGAGCTGTGATGCCCTGTCCAAAGCCTGCGTGTATTTCTGATATGTAGAGCAGAGTAGTTTGTTTTGTGTTTGGTTCATTTAGATGTCTTTGGTTAATTTTGCATTTATGTTTCAAACAAACCATACCAGACACAAACTATACGATTCTGGAAGCTGTTGGTTCTAACAAACCAGACTCACAGCACAGTCACTTCCTACCACCTAATAGGTCAATCTGCAGGTGTTGTCCTTCTTCAGTTTCTGACAACACAACCACTCTTGACCAGATATTTTTGGGTGATGGACCATTCTCAACCTGCAACTGACACCGGCAGTGTTGCTGCGCCTACACAGTAACATGACACTACCATGTCACTGTCATATGGTTCACCACCCAATGGTACACTTACTGACCACTTCATTAGGAATACCTTTTTTTAATACCGACTGGCACGTGTCTTTGCTCTCAGAGGATCTAAAATTATTAGTGATATGTAAGGTGCCAAAAACATTCTGTACATACTGTGGTCCATGTTGACATACTTGCATCAAGGATTCTGATGGGGTGAGTGGGAAAGCCACTAAGATACATCAGCCTCAGTTACCTTTATTGGAACTAGTCTGAGATGACTTGTTCTTAATGGCTGTGCAACTGGCTGTAAAGGAATGCATATGTCAGCAACAATACTCAGCCTTGCCCACAAGCAATGCTGGATTGACAAAGCATTGAGACCCAAAACATTCAACACATCACTATACCACCATTGCCTGAACTGTTGACATAAGACAGGTTGGGTCTGAGGATTCATGCCGTTTATGCCAAGTTCTGATCCGACCATCTGCATGCAGCAGCAGGAAACGGGATTCATTAGGCCATACAATGTTTCAGTCTTTAGCTGTCCAGTTTGGATGAGCCTGTGTCCACTGTACCCTAAGATTCCTGTTCTTGTGGCTGTTAGGAAAGGAACGCTGTCTGTTGCTGTAGGAATGCTCAGCTTGCACAGCCCTGTTCAGGTTAAACCACAGCAGCTCAATAGAATTAAAGACAGGACTCTGGCAGCCATTTAAAACAGAAATCTCTGCAAAGTGTCCAGACCCTCAAGCAGCAAAGCAGCTCCATACCGTGAGGCTTCTTCACACTGCTGCACAGCTGGGTTTTTAGGGCATCCTTTTCCCTTTAAACACTGAGCTGCACATCCGTGCTAAAAAGCTCTTTGTCTAAAAAGTTTCTCTCCTCTGTCCATTGTTCCAACAGCACTGTGAAACATCCAGGGGGTCTTGCAGGGGAACAGCAACAGATGCCCCTCCATGAATGCCATTATTGTTCAGAGATTTTTTCTGAGCACAGGTTGTTGCAGTTTGGAGAGCTCCATAGATCTGAACAAGGCAGTCACTCCTAGATAAAGCAGTGTTCGTCCTGAATTGGACAGCTTGTCTAACCATGGATTGATGCACACCCGGGTCTTTAGCAATGCTTTTGTAGCCTTTTCCAGCCTCATATGTCAGCATCGACAGATCGTTTATACTGGTCTTTCCTGAGAACAGATCTGATGACCTGGCTTTGTGTACTGCCTTTATTTAACAGGCAAAGCTCCTGTGAAACACACACTTCCAATCTCATGTCCTTAACTGAAACATCCTTTGGCAATTAGCACTTACAGTCATTAACACAGACTTCAATTACTTTTGCAATGACTCCTGCACTGTCGATGTTACTCAGCTACTCAGCTTCATTAAAGACATGAACGGTACAACAGTTTGTGTGTTATATGTTTAGATTGATGGTGTTTGTCTGTAATTGTTATACATACAGTATATTATAGTTATATGTCTCAATCTGATCACATTTTATTAGTAATTAATGCAGAAATCCCCATAATTGCAAAGGGTCCACTTCCTTTTCTTACAACTGTAGATGAACCAAGACTATACCCACTTTAATCCCACATCTTAATTCTGCCTTATTTTATTTTGTTGTATGTCTTGCCGCTTGTGTATTTTTATTCTTAGTTTTTTAATATATTCAATCTTGTTCTTGTTTTAGTTGTAATCTCTTTATTGTTAAATGTTTATGTGCTGCAACTTGGGGACAGAGAGTAACACAATTTTAGTCTTCTGTACTGACAATAGAACTACTTGACTTGTCTTGACAGAGTTACCAAAATGTGTGTTACAGTGATTAAACCCACTAGACTGTTTAAAGGCCGGCTTGTTAGAACACAAAGTAAAAAAAAAAAAAAAATTATATATATATATATATATATATATATATATATATATATATATATATATATATGTGTGTGTGTGTGTATATTAAAAAAATGAATATATAAAAACATAATAAAATAAACAAAGTACTCAGAACTCAGGAAAGCAAGACCTGATGACTAGTTAACCCTTACTTCATCTTCCCATCTGACTCCTTCCACTTCTGGAAGAGATCCTGGGCAGTCTTGACGCAGGGCTCACAGCGGCGTACGCAGGCAAAAAGTAGCAAATAGTTTCGCAACATCCTCTCTGACACTGAACCCTCGTCACTCCATGTTTGGGCCTCAATCAGCCTCTGGAACAAGTTTACCAAGTAGCCCTGCAAACAGAGACACACTGGACTGTCAAATTTGACATGTAGAAAAATAAAAGAACAAGGCATGCCTTTTCTGTTTAGCTGATTGGTATACACTAGAACTGTTTCTGCACCAACAGGCTTTCCTGAACTACCCACCTTCAGCTGGTGCTCTAGCGCTGCCATGTCTCTCTTCTCCATGAGTTTGTAGAGCGGCACCAGTTCACCGAAGCCCTGTGTCACTGGCATGATCTCAGTCTCGTCCCTCAGATACAGGCTCAGGCTCAGAGCCTTGTCCAGAGGCACCTTTCCAATGCTGGGATAAAATGGACATCAGATTTGGTACTGGGAACACAAAGTGTCTCTTTGATCATTTTTATAGTCGTTTATGCTTGTGAAAATAAATATGTTTAGACTGGGAAAATGGGCTGTAATCAGGGTTGGGTAGTAATCTGATACATTTAACAGCATTACGTCATCAGAATTGATAGAAAGGGACATTTATTGCTTTACAATTACAGAAAAATGCATCAATCCAACTCAATACATAGGATTACATAACATTATAAAAACAGACTTATGTTCTTATCTCTATTCGTTATGAGTTTACCACTTGCCACAACGCAGACCGAAAGCTAAGACAGAGGCTCTGCTGGGGGGGCTGAACACTGTGGTCAAGCAATAAACTCTCACATGCAAAAAGTCATACCACAGTTTATAACTGACAGACGTAAGTGAGGCTGCTCTTACCATCGGGAATGCAAGATGAAGGTCTGTGTTCAGTTCTCAAATAAACATGACTACTGTACCCCACCTGCATGTTTCTAGGACACTTCTGTCTTGTGATTGGGCAGTGGTTCCCAAACTGTGGGGCACGGACCCCAGGGGTATGCAGAATGACACAGGGGTACGTCAAAATATTCTGACGTTATTTAAACCATAGCTCTAATAGTTTATTTTCAACATAAAAGGCTTAAGCTGAGTAAAGGCTTGGACAATGAAGGCACCTTGTGATTGTAACATGTTTAGGAATAACTACCAACAGCAGAGTGAATTCAGTTTATCATGTACTGCTGTGTGAGTTTTCTTTACGAACTGTCATTAAGGCCTGTATGATGCTTGTTAGTTCATGTACTTGAATTAGTTTCACTTTTTTGAATGTGATTTAGCTTGAAGCTGTGAATTATCAGATTTGAGCTGCTGCCGGCTGGTAGGGTTTTGATGTGTTTATAGTTCTGCTTTGTATTTATAAGCACGGTTAAATTCTGAGCAGAAGATGTTAGCTACTGTGGTATCTGCAATCTCGTGATTTGGGGTTAGTGAACGTTTATTCACTCGCCGCAGGCTCTCTCTCCTACACCCACATGCCCATATGTGTTCTCACACTAATGCTACAGCATTTTGCCAAAAGGTTAGTTCTCTGCCTTCCTATAAGCTCTAGACTGACCCACATCTATTAAAAAGTAATACATAAATATATATGGGCTGGGTACTATAACAATCCACAGCCCTATAGTGATCACTAATATCATTTCCCCCTACAATGCTATACAAAACAAGCTGTGGAAAATGTCAGCACTTGTAGAATACTGTCCAATTGCAAATTAGACGTCTGAAAAAATAAATAATGTGACATAATGTATTGTGAAAATGTCCTGAAGTCACAATAGTATCTATCGTACATCTATATATAGAAACACACATGTACAAGTCTGATTGTATAGCGAAGCTGAAGGGTTAGAGGATTTAAAGTCTAATCTCTACCAGAAAATAAAAGCTTGAAAAGCAAATAAACAAAAGCTCCCTGCCATGGGGTTTATCTGAAATGACTCCGATATCAGTGATCGCCTTAAGGACCATCGAGATCATTGCTATTCTAAGAAAAACTAGTATCTCCAAAATGGTATTTTTATAGGAGAGGGTAAACACCTGCTTTAACCTTAATGGAAGACTTTTTTCCAAGTGACTGTGGATCATTTTTGTTGGTCCACTCAGCCTAAAATTTTCACACATTGTAAACAGCAGTTGCTGTGTTCAAATAATGTATAAAATTGTCTAAAATGGAGATACATGTTTTTCTTTGGACAGCAACAACATGCAGTCAAATGAACAGGCTCTTAAATACCAGAATGATATATGAGTGCTACCAAAAGATGAAGTGTAGAATATTAAACACTGTTTGCACTCAGTCTGCCATAGCAGACGTTCCATTCAGCAGGCAAAACTGCCGGTGTTAATGAGGAGTGAAACAGACAGACATTTTTTTGGTTTTGAAATTATATGTACAGGAGATACACAGGCACATGTCAGTGATGTGGTCCTGCACAGTACTTTATAGCCTTTACAATAGCACTTTACAAAACCGTTACAATCTACGCTAAAAACGAATAGAAATGAGAGTCATGAAATTGTGCTTAGGTCACATCTGCAAGCCAAGTGTGAAAAAAGGCTCTGACCTGACCAGCTGGAAGATGTTGTGGATAAGGCTGGCTCGGTCATTTCCGCTGAACACTGAGTGATTACGCTGAAGCTGCTCGATCAAAGCATCCCAGCCACCAGCCTCATAATGGACAATATAATACCCACGCATGTCCACGTTGAATTTGATCCACTCTACTTCCGCAGGCAAGTACAACACATCTGGAAGTGACAGATCTCACAGTTCAAAAAAAGAGTTCAAAAAATACATTTCTGTGTTTGAAGCTTCTCCTCAGTTCACACACAGTACAAACCTTTTCTATGTTTTAGCAGAAAGCGCTGGACAGAGCCTGAGCTGCTGGTGATGTAGGTCAAGGGCACTTGCCAAAGGAAGCTATGTTAAATAGGTCCAAGAGAATAAACATGACGTCACTGCCTTATTTCAGTTTCAGTAAAATGACAGCATACAGCACACAAGCCTACCTTGACTTCTTTGCAGTATCTGCCCCTTTGAGGTACCTCTCCTGTTTCAGGTAGACCGCTCTGCCTTTAACCTCCACACTGATAATGGGAAACCCTTCCTGCAGTGTCCAGGTATCCATGATGGCTTTCACATTCAGGTCATCTTCCATGTACCATTTCTGCTAATGAAGTTTTAATTCCATGGTAAGAATAAAAAGCTTTCAGGTAATAAAATCCTCCACTAACTACATAGCTATGACACCATGTTATGCAAGACTATATTACAGATAAACATTACTTTACGAGTGACATACAGAGGCAGACGTTTTGTCCGTGGACTTGCTGTCTGAGCAAAATCCATCTGCTTTCAGTCTTGCAGGGTCCAAATCGTCTGACTGACAGATCTGAAAACAGCCATATCATTAGCCTCTGAGTAATTTTATTTCTCTACAAGTCTAGGATTTATTTATCAGTGAATGCAGACCCACTTACGTTCGTCAGACTGTACCAGAGGTCAGCATTCACAGTGTTCTGGTAGCTGTGCCTCCTCAGGTAGAGTATAATACCCATCTTGAAAGCTTCTGGGGACAGGAAGTCTCGCAGCATGTTCAATACACAGGCTCCCTTAGGAAAGTATATCAATTAATGAATGAATATTACAATTGTATTAGAGTCAGGCCCATCAATACTTGGACTTAACAAGGTAATTGTAATTTTTGCTGCCTACTGTAGCCTACTGGATATTAAATAACACATCTTTCAATTTTAATTTGAGGGTATAATACTGAGGGTAGCCAAAACCAAAAGATTGATATAGGAACAACACTTCTTTGATATACACATATACCTTATTTGTAGGGGGCTCAGTGTTAAGTAAGTAGATAAAAGGTCTTAAGTTGACTTCTAGAGTGGAATTAGCATTTGGTATCGAATGCTGTTAACTCTCAATATGAAGGCTAAAAATCTTAAGGAGGTTACTATGATGTAAATTTCAGTAAGCTTTAAAAACAGATTAGAATTTGCCAAAAAACACCTTAAGATACCTGTAGTGTTTGGGAACAACATCATCTGAACACACGAGACATGGCACTTGTACCAGAGTGAAAGGAAGAGTTTGGAGAAGGGAAGGAATTGCTTATAGTCCAAAGTCCAAAAATGGTCCAAACTATATCACCTCAGTATATCATCTGTCCAGCATGGTGGAGGTAGTGTTGTGGCATTGACATGTTGATGTGACTACTGACACAAGCAGCAGAATGAATTTGAACATGAACGGGCTACAATGTCTGTCCAGATTCAGTCGAATGCTTCAAAACTTACTGGATAGTGCTTTAAAAGCAGGCCAGGTTTTTTTAAGGCAAAGAAGCTGATGATTCAGAATTGAATTCAAGCTAATCACATGACCTCAACCCAATTTAAGCATGCACTTCACGGCAAACCTGAAGGTAAAACTCCCCAAGAACAAGCAGGAACCAAAGAACAGTATCACCAGAGAACAAAGTGTCTGGGGATGTGTATGGGTTCCAGGTGTCAGGCTGTTAGTGACTACAGAGTTTTAGATGGAACCAAGAATCAACTCTGACAGCTTAGTTTCTGATAATATTCATTTGTTCAATTACTTCTGAGCCCTTAAAAATGTCACTTACAGCAGTAAGTTGTGGCAGACGGCAAAGATAAAAATAACTCTGTTGACATCCAAATATTTAAGGACCAGTAGGCTTGGGCCGCTAAACGATATTATCGAATATCGCGATAATTTAAGATAGTGACGATATTAAGCGCATTATCGTCCATGCCTTAACCACGTGACTTCTGCCTGTTACGTTTTTAACCATTGACATTGTACAAGAAATCTAATCTATGGTATATTCTTAGCCTTTACAGATAAGAAAATATTTAAGTATAGATCACGCACAAAAAAATCTAACTTAAAACACCACTTAAATGTCACAATATAGAGTTTTACTCAGCAAAGAATGCTGGGAACATGCAAATTAAAAAACTCCGCTACATGTGACCTGCTCCTGCGTAGACGGTGAAAAATGGCGGATCTTGTACAAAAGAAGGGTGCCACAGCGCCCGTTTGGCCAGTATTTTGGTTTCCAACCAGACGAACACGGAGAACCATTAGATGTTAACAGCGTTACATGTCGTCTATGCAGAAAGTTGATCAACACAAAGGGCGGCAATACCACCAACCTGCATGCACATCTCAGGATACATCACCCGGCTCCACTCAGTGTGCTAAGCTGTGTCCGACCCAAAGAGAATAGCAGCCAGTTCGTCTAATCAACCTACAATCACAAGTGCGTTCGGAAAAATGCACAACGTACAAACGTGACAGCGCAAAGTGACGAGAGTGCACTACCAGTGTAACCCGTTATTTGTTTAAGAGTCTGATGCCGTTCAACACAGTCGAAAAATCCTCGTTCAGAGAAATGTTACATACATTGAATCCACAGTATGAGCTACCGGGCCGTAAGTACTTCAGCAAGACAGCGGTGCCTGACATGTACAATAATGTTCGAGCAGAAGTCGAGGGTTTGATCAAGAACGCGGACTTTTACTCACTAACAACGGACATGTGGTCAAGTATTAATATGACTCCGTACATGTCCCTGACGGCACACTTTATTACGCCGCAGTGGGAGCTGAAAGCAAATGTTTAGAAACAGTGTTCTTTCCAGAAAGCCATACTGCGACCAACATAGCTGGGGGTCTTCGCTCTGTACTCCAGGACTGGAAACTTAATTTAGTTTTATTCAGTGTTTACAAGATGCCAAGTTTTTCCAGGCACGTAATTTGAAGTATATGAATCACTGCTGTAAATCAGAATAAAATATTTTCTCAAGAATTCTTGTCTGTTTCCCACTGAATTTAAATTACTGTAGTCACGCATGCAAAAATGCTTGTTGGT